>OY744522.1:162710289-162730289 GCA_963556195.1 Sepiola atlantica | reverse complement strand
ATATATAGAGAGAGTGAATGGTAGTTCGCTTGAAGCATTGCTGGGAATAGTAGTAGTATGTTTAAAAATGGATGAGGGCAATGCAAAGTTCCGGGTAGGTAGTAAGCTGGAAGGAACAAAAAAAATAAATCGAAATGGTACTTAATATTTATTTTTTCTTAAAATGTTACATAACAGCAAGTGTGGTGTTAGCTGTTTGTATGTGTCCGGATGATTATTAAAAATAACACACGAAAAGCCTACACCACACTTGCTGTTATGTAAGATTTTAAGAAAAAAATAGTAAGTCCCATTTCTATTTATTATTTTTGTTCCTTCCAGCTTACAACCTACCCGGCACTTTGCATTGCCCTCAGCCTTTTTAAAACATACTGCTAATGTTTATATATTTATTATTAATAATTGACTTTCAAGATTTAAGCTCGATGGCTTTTACTTTTTAATACCAAAGCATGTATAAAATATGGCGCCCATATTCTAAACAACATCGTATGATCCTCATTACACCGAACTACTTTAGTAATGTGAGTTTTAACATTTCAAAAAACATCTGATGGTTTTGTACTTTCCATTCCAACAAATCGGATTTATAGAACATCCAAGATATATAACTGAGTATTTTGGTTGGTTACGTGACGAGGAAACGGTCCGTCAGAATCTTGTAATATTTTCAAAATGAATAAAGACATGGTTACAGGAATATAACTTTATATATTTTTATAAAGTTAAGTATGTGTCTATGTTCATATATTTATATGTATAGGATTCGCTCTTAAAGTAATTCATCGATCATTAAGAACTTTGAAACATGGCTGCTGGGTGTAAAGGTGTGTATTGCGCTTTATATTTAGTTTTATTTCGTTTCCGTAAAATCAGGCAAAGGAAAATAGTTATTAACAGTTATTAGACGTCAATCAAAAAATATTCTACAAATTTCAACTTATTTGGAGTAGTTGAAAAGATTTTAGTCGGCATACCATTAACAAATTTATAAATCCAAATATTTAAGATTTATATTACATTTGATGCAATTCATAAGATCCCCATACCGTTGAATGTCATTTTCTTCTTAAGAACTCTTCAGCTTAAGAATAACACATTTTATGAAATCAAAATCATGTAATAGATTTTTTGAAAACTGGAATAGTGGGCATCTATTTTTCACCTAACAATTACACTTATTTACTTTTGCCTAAATGTTATTAGAATTATTTATATTTTCTAATTATGTGTACTAATTATGCTATCCATGTTCTTGGTACAAGTGTAACTGATTTTAATTGGGTTTTTTTCTATTGAATATCTTACTTAGTGGATTGTTCGCGTTATAATGCTTGTCTATTAGGTTCAAGAACGCTTTACCGATGTTGATGCTGAATAGAAATAAAAATAAATAAACTAATCATATATATATATATATATATATATATATATATATATGTATATATATATACTTAATAAAATAATTAAATATTATTTATTCATGCATAAACAAGCTTGTTTCGTCTTTTGAAGACTAATCAGTATAGATTCAAACTACTTACGTCGTTAACCTGTTGGCTAGCAGGTCAGCTGCGCGATTAGGATGTTTACACACAGTTTTAATGCAATCTCATACCAATAATTACATTTAAAGTGTTCAACGAACCTATATAATTATATCCAAGGTAATATAATGATTTTTACTACTAATATATGTTTGTAAGAAAAACACTTTAGTATTTAAAAAACAAATATTTATAGTAAAAAAACACTTTAAAGATGTAATAGTCTCAAATGTAGAGCACCGTGAAATTGAGAAAAGTTTGTTGTCATTTGCGACAAAGTGAGCGTTGAACACTGTGGGTAGCAATAACGCTTCCCCCTGCGTCCCGGGTAAGTGTATCTTAATTTCAATTATTGTCTCTGTTGATTATTATTAGCCGTGTGGTCCTGTGCGTTTGTCTCGTGATTCGATCCTTAATCTACGAACTGAGTTCGATCCCATGCGACTGCCTGCAATTACCATTAATGAAAGCAAAAAGCCCGACATATATATATATATATATATATATATATATATATATATATATATATATATATATATATTAAAGCAAGGGATATAGACGTTTGTACATTTTGGGAGGTGGTTGTAATGAAATTGTAAAGTGTAAAAACAGGAGGGAAAGAAAAAAAATCAATACATGAATATACTAAGCCAGCTTTCGTCCACACTCATCAGAGTAAACATTTGAACATGATTCAAGAATGACGACTACCAACTTAAAATAGTTGAATGAAGATCAGTGACAAGATTAGGAAAAAAATGGTGGAGGGTCACACGTGTATCACATTGAGTCTTAGAAGCCACTCATTTTGTTTACACAGGAAGGGTTTAAATGACTTATATATATACATATATATATATATAGATATATATATATATGTATTGCCTCAAGGACGTTGTGTATACGTGCGTAAGAACAACTTATGTTAATTATATAACCAACATACTACTCTGTACTTCTATATATAGAATGAGGTTAGTATCGAGCTGAAGGGGCTTATTCATTTAGATATCCTAGAAGAGTACGTTAACATATATGTCACAGCTTATCAATTTTTGAATGAAATCAAAGTGAAAAAAATAGTGCCAGTAGCAGGGCGTGTAAAATGAGCAACGTCTCTTTATAATATGTGAACTTTCTGAAGCGCGTGGTCGTCTATATGATAATACCATTTGACAAAAGTTCTGAGAAGCATTTTTAGAAATTTAAAAACTTTCACTGTTTTTTAAAAGTTTTTTAATTTCTTCAATATAATTGTGAGAACTTTTGTAAAATGTTATTATCATCTAAGCAACCACGCGCTGAAAATTTCACAAATTACAGATATATAATGACTGCCTTACACAGCTCGACAAAAGATTCTGGCCGCCAGTTCATAAAAATCGAAGTAATGAGCTACTAGCACGGAAAATAAAGGTATAACATTTGATTAGATTAAGACTCTTTTTCCTAGTAGGATGTGTTATGATCCGAAATTAATACGAAAAGGTAATATCCTACTACTAAGTGAAACAAACATAACATTCTCAATCTCTTCTAATTTTGACATGACGGATTAGCTCCCACTCTACCATAAATACTCTGACAAACATATGCACGAGGCAGGAGTTTATGCTCGGAACACTCACCCCTTGATTAGAGAACATAGGCTCGAAACAGATGATCAACCCTACGTGTGCATTAACCTTGCGGCACAGTGTTCATTACATGTATTTCTTTTACCGTTGTTCCTGTAACTTTATTAACTCTGTCTCTGGAAACATATGTATAGCACTTTCACTTGACTCGAATGTCTAAACACGTGTATTTGGGGATTTTAATGCACCTCACCATGACTGCCTTTGATTCTCTAGCTATAAAGACGAAGCTGGTAACTCCACGTATAGTTTCACCATAGCTCACCCCCTCTCACAGACTGTCAATTTACCGACCCGCCTCCCTGATCGTGTAGACTAGCAAGCCTCACCCCTCGACCTATTCTTGACGTCACTGCTCCATGCCTGAGTCACGAATGTCCATAGCCCACTCAGAAATGCTGATCACATTGTGGTAATAATTGATATCCCATTCAAATCTCGCCTCAAAGCTGATGAGCAGTTGCTCAACACAACGAGATACTTCAAGCAGGCTGATTTTGATTCCATCAGAGACCATGTCAGAAACGTCCAAAGTAGTTAATCCTTTCTCTTCCTGCTGATCAATGCGCAAATGAAGCAAGTGAATAAGCCAAAACAAGCATTGACGCACATGTCCTCATGAGAAAATTCTACAGCAAGACCTACTCTCCACACAGGTTTACCTCCAACTGCGCAGCTGCTATTGCTAAGGGACAGCAATCATTCTGACAATATAGCCGCCATAAGTCTACTACGAATAGACAGAAATTTGTAGAGTCAAAACATAATTGCAAAACTGTGATAGCTGAAGAAAAGAGATGGTATACAGAGATGACCGGAACACGCATTCATTTGCAGAAAGTGTGGTGAACAATAGGCAATAAACAATTTCCACACTATCAAACCATAACGATGTCGTTTGCACAGCAACTGACAAGGCTAAATACTTGCCAAGCGTTTCGCCTTAAACTCCACTTTGGACTCCGCAAATCACTCACTACCTAATTTTTAACTGCAGATAGAAGCCACACTTGATGACCTGGTAATCACACAATCTCATGTGATGGACACCATAAAAAACTTTGACACATTTAAAGTATGTCAGCTCCATCTTATACCAATAATATTAATAAAGAAATGCTCTGCTGTCCTCTCTAAACTCTACAACAAATGCCTCGCTAACTCTTACGTCCTCAATAGCTTGAAAATTGCCTCTGTCGTACCAGTCTGTAAGAATTCTGGAGATAGAACTGACCCCCAGAATTATTGCCCCATTAGCCTATTCCCGCTCTTTGCTTAAATCCTAAATTAATCTAGCAATAGTCCGGCAGCCTGTTAATACTAAACTTCTTCCTGACCATCAGTGTGGATTTAGGCAAGCACACTCTACTGCATATATCCTAACAGTCATTTCCCAACGTATATACAATACACTGAACAAAGCAGGTTAAGCTAAAGCAGTAGCGCTTGATATATCCAAAGCCTTTGGCAAGGTCTTGCATAAAGGTCTTCACATGATAATTGATTCATATGGCATTAATGGTCGAAGATTTCATATAATTAGATTTTTACCTATAAAACAGACAAACATCTAAACAACATGAAATTAATGCAGGTGTGTCTCAGGGATCGATCGCTGGACCTTTCTGGTTCCTGATTTTTATAAACGAACTCCCTGATAACATTGTGTCTGAGATGGGTAGATTTGTTCGACACTACGTTCTGCTCTCGAATGTGGATAAAAAGGGCGTGCACATATCCGAGGCAATGGCTGAATCGTTAGAAAGTTACCTCCACTCTGTAGTGCAATGGGGTCATAAATCGATAGTACAATTTAATGCTGCCAAGACAAAGCTCCTTTCTTTACATAACTACAATAAACCTATTCAACCACCGATTTCCATGGCAAATAACACTAACTGAAAATCAAATGTTCAAACTCTTCAGCCTAACATTCACAGGTTACATTAATTGAAACAACTAGATAGAAGGCATTGCCAAAGCTGCTAAAAAATGGGCTACCTCTACTGTGGTAGAACATTTCCCACACCTGACATTATCCTATATCACTACAGAGCCATAATCCGCCCATGCATGGCATATTGTTGTCACATCTGGGCTGGCACACCGACCACTAGTCTCTCCCCTTTAGACGAGGTCCAAAAACGAGTCTCTAATCTGATAGGTCCTTCACTATCAACAACCCCCTAGTCCCTGTTTCATCGCCGCAATGTTGAATCTGTGTGCTTCTTTTATAAGTAGTTCAATGGATGGTGCTCCGATGAACTTGCTTCTCTGTGCCCCCTCGACGTAAATACGCTCGCCCAACCCGACAATCAGCTAAATCCTATCCATTAAGTCTGGAGGTCCCTAGATGCTTGAGAGCCTTCTACTCTAATAGCTTCTTTTCTCGAGTTGCCGGCCTTTCAAACTCTCTGCTTGCTCCCTATTTTCCCGACTGTACATGCAGAAATGTAAAACTTATGTGAACAAACATCTCGTTGCACAGCTTCTTATTTAGGAGTATCGCCCTTAAATTTCACCCTAATATTCTCTAGCTCCTTACGTGTACAGTGGCAACTTGTCTTGTTGGGGGTGAACTCAGTTAAAGAAAAAAGAAAAAAAGGCAAGAAAAAATTTCGTTACCAGAGCTTATGAAGTTTCGAATGCAATCAAAGTGGGGAAATAGTGGTAGTTCTTGTGACCCGACGGGTAACGAGTACTCTAGTTTTTATCTAGAGTTTTTTGCGTTCATAATTTACTTTACTTACAGAAAAACATATTTTGTGAACAATTTGAAACTAAACAAAATTCCGTCCACCGTAAAATTCCGTTCCACTGAAAAATTTCGTTCCACTGTAAAATTCCGTCCACTGTAAAATTCGGTCCTCAGTTTACCAACAACATCTAAATCAATAAATCCGCAAGTTGGACCCATTTCTCAGACTAGATGTAAATTCAAAACACCAATTTCCCAAGTTAATTAAACTTGTTTCAATGGATATTTCTATACTTATGTAAATATCCGTCTCAAGGTTTACTAATTTGCATATTTGTTTCAAAAAAAGATATGTTATTACTTAACTATTATTTGTTATATTTTATTATTATTATTGTTTTGATATTAATAAAAAAAACATAATTGTGTGTCACAATATAATTTTATTTAATCGACAAATACTTTGCTTTGTGTTCAAATGTTTTTTTCTTTGGATGCACCGATTTGATTTTCAACAAGCTGCGATGTAGTTCTAAATTGCAAGTGACAACACAAATTGGTTTGTTCTTTCTTTTCCTTTTTTACGTTCACATTTAAAAGATAAATAAATTTCTATCAAAATTACCAACATGTTAATGTTTAACAATCTATATGAATAAATGAGAAATATTTTTTGTTTGGTGTTTACAAATAAAAGCTTATGAATGAAATGTTTATCATTTAAAATTAATATTTAAAGTATTACATATACTCAAACTTTGCGAAGCGATAGCGAGCCAGCAAAACAATCTAGTTTATGATAACATTCACCTGAAAATGATGTCATATCAACATGACAAACAATACTAATACTTCGATCAGCTGCTACTGATGCTTGTATTCATTAATACATGTTGAATTATCTCCCTTACTTTTAAACGCAAAATAATAAATTAATGATGATGCAATAAGGAATGGTTAAACATTTTTTAAACTGCAATGATTTGTTTTCGTTTGAAAAAGAGGCGATAATATTTTCCAGTTTTATTTTTGTATTCGTGAATTTTTTCGTTGCTTGTTTACTTTTGCAACTGGGAATTGGCAACTTTTCAACCTGGGAAAAATCCATGATGGCGGATTATTTTCTGGTGTTTAAAAATATAATTACTCCGTTGTTATAGAAACTGCATCAGCGCTGGAAGACACCGTCTCTTTAATTGCAAACTCGTCACGATATTTTTCAGCGGTTTTGTAAAGTTGTAATAATAATGATGATGATGATAATAATAATAACAACAACAGTTATAATAATAAAAATTAAGCGAAGAAGAAAAATAAAAGAAGAAATAGATAAGAAAACTCAATATAATAAACACAGAAAAACGATGAAGAGAAACTGGGAAAATAAAAATAAGGTACAAGTAATAATTACTAGAAAACAATAAGATGAAGTATAAGGAGAAGAAGAGGAGAAATACAAGGATAGGAGAAGAATCAAGAGAAGCAGAATAATAATAAGACGAAAAAGAATAATAGAAAGTAGTGGAGAAGTATTGAGAAAAAAACCGATTAGAAGTAGTAGTAAGACTAGTAGCAGTAGAAATAATAGTAGCAGTAATAGTAGTGCGATAATAATAGTAATAAAATAAATGTGTATAATTATATATAGTAGTAGTCGTAGAATTTGGAAGACAAAAGGTAGTATTAGTGGTAATAGAAAAACATGGAACAGCACGAGCAGTAGTCTTCGAAGATAAAGAAATGAAAACGAACCTGATAAAATACTACTACTATTAATAATAATAATAGTCGTAGACAAAATAGTGATAATAATTATTATTAGTAGTAATTTCAGAAATATATGTATATGAATAATAGTAGTAGTAGTACTAATACTAGAAACATTTTTAAAAGTAAAACAAAATAAAATTAAAGGTTGTAAAATTACACACTACTACTACTACTACTAGTAGTAGTAGTACTAGTATTAATTGTAATAATGATGATACCACTACTAATATTGAAAACCCTGCCTCCCAAAATGTAAATAGTATCAAATAGCTTCTGTATGTCTGATTCAATTTCAGAATTGTTTACGTTAATGTTTGTCCATTTATATTTAAATTTCGAGGTGTGTAAATGGAAGACAGAGGGCACTTCACTTTTTGACCTGGTCTTCTCACGAACTTGTTTCTTTTCAATATGATCCTCTTCTGTCCCTTCCATGTAAAAACACGAAATCGTGGCAATAAGGTCCAAATGGGTCATATATACAAAATGGAACCCTGTCCACAACACTTAACTAGAATGATTGAAAACGAACTAACTCTTAAAAGTTCGAAAGATATAACGAAACAACAATAATAGTTTGGCATTGGTGTACTATAGTTAACAGCGTAAAAATGGAAGAAAATATATACCACAGATAGTGGTTACCAAAGGCAAGGAAAATGAAATGTACTTTTCTACCGACCTGTATAATTGTAAAGTGTGGGAACTGATTGTAAGAGTTATTTCTTCTTATTTTTATCGTAACTTTTACTGTTTTTAACTTTTCCTAATTGTGGTAATTTTTTGCATTTCTTTCAATTGGCATATAGATTTTTTTAAATTTTAAAATTAAAAAAACAGCAACATTATTTCAAAAAGAAAATTTTAAAATTTAGTGATCAAGTGATAAAAGTTTAGCGATTAAGTCACTAAATCTTTGAGTTACTAAATCAAGTCACAAATCAGTTAGCCTAACTTTTTATTTGCCTAAGTTATCACTTTATCTGTTTACTTGAATGGCCTATTTAGACGGAATCTTCTGTATTATTAAAGAAAAATATTTTAGTTGTATATCATTCTTGTGTTAATCAAAATACGAATATCCAAGAAAGAGCTAAGAAAAACCATTGCATGTGTCTGCCATTGTAGCAACCTTAAGATTAAGTGTACATTTAATTCTTCAAATCTACATTCCAGCTTCAATATTTTAAAAGTTAATTTAACTTGTTTTGTACTTTTCCAGGTTCATATTTAAGAATATTAATACACATACGTCCACATTTTTCAGTCTAGTACATATATATATATATATATATATATATATATATATGTGTGTGTGTGTGTGTGTGTGCGTGCGTGTGTGTATACAATGTATATAAACGTTTAAATGGTCTAGAAAAGTCAATTGAGGTGTCAATACCAGCGTGTACCTTGTTTAGACCACAATTGCATACTCATCAACGAGAGTGTGAAATTGTGGTGCACGGTAGTAACGAAACATAACTTTATTTGAGAAGACCATCTTAAATGTTATATAAAGTATATTTATAAAGATCCAACTTGTATTGTCGAACGCTCTAGACGTTAAGCCTTCGTATAAAGTGTTAAAATTATCACCGTTTATTCGCTGTTCAAAATTGGCCCAGTTAGTAAGGCGTCGGATTTAAGTTGCAAAATACTCGTAATCCGAGGTTTCGAATCGCATGACCCGTAGCGAATAGTCATATCTCTATGCTGATGTGTCTCGAATATTAAAGGACGAAACTTATACGTACATAGATAATAAACAATTACACACATTATATATATATGTATGTATATATATATATGTATATATATATATATGTATATATATGTATGTGTATATATATGTATATATATGTATATATATGTTTATATATATGTATATATATATATGTATATATGTATATATATATATATATATATGTATATATATGTATATGTATATATATGTATATGTATATATATGTATATGTATATATATATATATATATGTATATGTATATGTATATATATATATATATATGTATATGTATATGTATATATATGTATATGTATATGTATATGTATATATATATATATATATATGTATATGTATATGTATATGTATATATGTATATGTATATATATATATATATATATATATATATATATATATATAGAGAGAGAGAGAGAGAGAGAGAGAGGGAGAGAGAGAAGGCGAAAGAGAGCGGGAAACTGTGTTGAACAAAATATATTTATGTGTATGTTTAATTTGGAGCGTGTATATGGATGCGTATGTTAGCTATCATGTAGTTTCAAACTTGCTCAAACGATAGAGTAGTTGGCTTGGAGCAAAGGGTAGTATCTTTTCTGTTGCTGCACTGTCCTGTCCTCGATCAGTTAAGAAGAAGTCTTTCTAGACTGAGGCTATTTTTTTTTCCAATCCAACGTGCTTGTTTTAGGGAGCATTATATTGCTTACATTTAAAAACGACCTTTTGTATGACTTAGCATTTGTGAATAGGTCAATAAATAGGAACGGTAAACTATTTGGTATTTCTTCATATATCTTATATCTTATTATACACAATTATAACAATGAATTATAGCAACACAATCAACGATTTTTTATTAGTACACCATTTAATAACTACAAAAATACTTAGTGTGCGATCTGGTTGATCACCTCTTTTGTACTATTGCGGGTTTCCACTTATCAACGCCAAGAGCCACTCGAGGATAAGGGTTGATGAGATGGGAATGATTTATAGCAGAAAGATTAAGAACACTATGGGAGTACTAACATTGTATGAAGTGCGTTTGATTTCTTATAGAACGGTCTGTAAAAATAATTTGTTGGTATTTTATTTAAAGACGAACAAGTTGTAATCAGGAGGGAAGCCGTCCCGCGGTAATGTTTTCCACGGAGGAGAAGCCCTTCTTTAGAAGATATATGTCTATGGAAAGTCTGCCTTACGCTAAGCACAAAGTTGGTGAAAAGAAAATGCTGTTTTCATTATGGTTGAAGACTAGTTCTTGTTCATGTCTTACAAGGGTAACCAAAGACTAAAGCTCAGTCGGACATCTTCTGTGTGATGTGTTCAGTATGGAATAAAAGCACTGAAAGTACTGAATTGAATTGTTTCATTTAAAATTGGTCTCCTCCTCCTCCAAACCAAGGAGAGGTAGAAGACGAGCAAATCGATTGAGTAGAGGGTCAGCAGGACAGACCGCTTCTTTCTCGTGATGCCTCGAGTCTATTTAAAAGCAGAACGAGCTTCATGAATATCGAAACAGTTTATGCAGATTGCTTATCTGCTTAGTCGGGCAATGTGCAGCAGAATGGAACGTTTCAGTCAAAACTAATTTAGATTACTTTTTTCCACTCTTTTTTGAAAATAATAAAATTCTTTTACATGTAATGTGTTCAGTTTTCATAAAAATCTCTAATTCAACTGAAAGAAAGATTAGAGTCAGAGAAGATATGATAATTTTCATCGATACGTCTTATCATATGTCGGTAGATTCGTCACATTTGAAGGTGAATCGCCATTTTCATTCTGGGCAATAGTACTGTTATGTTTAAATACACAGCCAGGTTTGGCAGAAAATATTCTCTTACGCTCATAATTAAACACTGATCTTTTAAAAAAATAATACTTTGAACAGTTAATTTTTATTAACGAATACACGGAATGCTATAAAATATTATTATCATTCCAGTGTGTATGTACAAACACTATTATGTTCCCTCAATCTGCCTCTACGTAAGAACGTTGCTTTAACGATGCTCTTTCTTAGTTATAGAACAATATAAACGTTTAAATGTTCATTATTATTATCATTATTATTATTATCATTATTATTATTATCATTATTATTATTATTATCATTATAATGTATACATTTAATAATTAAAGAACACAATACTTATAAATCGTTCGACATGCTTAGAAAAATTAATTTATTTACAAATATATTAGTTGGTTTTGTGTATAGACGTTATTATCTAAAATTGCGCCCCCATTCAAACTGAATATGTATAATCATTTTTAGAATGTATTTACCGACAATTTATTTTACCCATTATTATTTCCTACAGTTTTTGTTAAAGTTATCAGTGAATTGTTAAATGTTTCTACTGAATATATTATGTATTGTTTTGTATTTAGTAAGTTCTTATCTTAAGTTTAATACAATATTTCTCATCTCTGATATCACTTGTATGTTTTACGATGGGTTGAAACATATTTGGTTTGTTTATTTAGATGTTTATTTCTTTTGTGCTTTTGTATTTTATATTGTTTTGTTTTACTTACATTGTTGTATTTGATAGTTTTTTTTTCTGTCGTAATTATGTATTTGATAATGTTTCGTTTGTACTTATGTATTTGATATTGTTTCTTTTGTACTTATGTATTTGATATTGTTTCTTTTGTACTTATGTATTTGATATTGTTTCTTTTGTACTTATGTATTTGATATTGTTTCTTTTGTACTTATGTATTTGATATTGTTTCTTTTGTACTTATGTATTTGATATTGTTTCTTTTGTACTTATGTATTTGATATTGTTTCTTTTGGACTTATGTATTTCATATTGTTTCTTTTGTACTTATGTATTTGGTATTGTTTCTTTTGTACTTATGTATTTGATATTGTTTCTTCCGTACTCAATTCTTTTATATACCATGCACTGTGTCCGTGTTCGGTCTGTAAGAGCCTTCTAAGCATGCCAAAGTTTTCGTTATTATGATGAATTGTTAGATTATATTTTGCTTATTATAGTGTTGTATAGTAAAGTATCGGGTACCCGCCCGCCACCCGGGCTCTGCCCGGGAGCAATGTAAAATAATGAAATTAAATGGGTCAATAGGCGACCGCACGCAAATAGGTCACAACGGATAGTGTTAATGTAAAAAAAAACAAATGTCGGAATGTAATTTCGAAAAATTTATGTACCCAAGAAAATGTTTACCTCGGAGTATAAAAAATAGAAATTGTCACACTGTAGAACGATATCTCCTTCGTTGTTGCATTTGTACCGTAATTTTGTTTCACCCCGGGTTAAAAGATGTAGTTAGTGTTACAGAATTTGAAACGATCCGAAGCAAACAGACTTTTGCCGAACGAAAGTTAAAACTTATAATAGGATAACTGTAAGGGTATTTTAATGTTTCCCCAAAATCGCCCCCCCCCACCTCCACCCCCCCCAAAAAAAAACCCAGTACGGTTCAAATTGTGTAGGAGTACAATTTTTATTTGGTTTTGTAAATAAATAAAACGTATAAAAATCTGTATATTTTGATTATGATTTTGTTTAATTTTTAATCGAATTATGAGTATAAAAACGACAAATAACAGTTCGGGTCAAATTCTGTAGAAGTAGCAATATTTTCTTTTCTTTTCTAAATGAATAAAACGTCTAAGTACTTATTTATTTCTATCATGTTTTTGTTTAGTTTTTTTAACAGAATTGCTATACTCCCCCTATAAAAATCAGTTCAGGTCAAATTCTGGTGAAATTTTTTTTTAAATAAATGAAAGGTATTATTATTATTATTTGTATATTTTGGGTCCGCTGTGTTTAGGTTGTGAACAAAACCGATATTCTTGTTTTTATTTTTGTGAAATAATATGACCGCTAAGCTGACCGGTGTTTATGATGGTGATGGTAGGACTTTTTTGTTAGTGAGAATATAATTTGCTGTCATCTCTTTGGTTGACTTATTTGGGAGAGGTGGGTCAAAAACTAATATATTTAGTTTATGGTTCGTATATATATATATATATATATATATATATATATATATATATATATATATATATATATATATATATATTTCTATATATGAATACAAGTTATATAAACATTAAAACAGCCTACACTAATGAATTCTTGTTTTTGTACTAATCGTACATTCTTCCAGACTGACTGCTTGGACAACAATAAATATTGTCCCCCAAAAAATTAAAAGTAAAAGGTATACGTTAGGGGTGTGTTTGTATGAACACTAAGCGATGTTAATGTGAATAGACAGATGTATCATGACACTTACAATTCTTCAATACGTAAATATGATAATAGTTGACGCTCATAAAAGTCGTGAATCCACCTTTAACATAGGGAGTCATACCATTAGAAAGAATGTATGTGTTTCACTCCTTTTATTAAATGCTTTATTTTGCTAGTCTATGAAATTACTCTTGGGACAATTTAAATTATTGTCGAACAGCCAGATCTGAAGGATGTACGATTAGTATAGAAACTCGAATTAATTAGGGTAGGCTGTTTTAATGTTCATACACAATTTATTATAAAGCTCCACATTGTTATTGACCACCTTTGAAAACTTATTTGTTTAAGTCTATTTTATCGACATATTTGACTTATATATAATGCCAATAAAAAGACCATAGGTTTAGTTATCATAATGAATTAAAATAATAAAAAAGAAAAGGCTAGTTAATATTTTTTTTACCTCGCGCAACAAAGCTATATCGAAGTAAATATAAGAGAAAGCGAATATTGTATGAGACTTACATGGGACGACAGGGGGATAAATAGAAACTAAATTACATCCGAGAAGAATATGTCTCTGTTAACATAGAGGATTTCGCCTAGATCTAATATACATATAGTTTAAAATATTTTAAGGTGATAGGATGATCGTGAGTTACTAAGAATAGTCAGCATTAAAATAAGAGACACATAATTGAAAACTCGTATGCATTCAGAGCGTCTGAAGGAAAAGTATTTATTTTACAATGTTTGTAGAGACATGTTGTTTTATCCTATAATCTAATCTTTGACTTGTACTTCTTATGTAGTTACGTTTGATTAAATAAATTATAGAACTATCATGCTGATGGAAAAGAATGTATTTTCGAATTTAGGTGAGGATCAGTTTGATAAGAAAAATCAACTGGTATGTTCGAAGCGAAATAGTACTGTTGTAAAGTCAAAGAGATTTGTTCAGAATATCAATCTCTAATATTATCCAGCGAAAGTAAACAAGGCATCTGTCTTCAGAAGCAGGTTTAACCTTTGCAGAAATTGACAATTTCTACTTCTAATAACAGATTAAGCCATGTCTAATAGATAACCATTGTGTACAGGGGCTTGGTAATACAGTTAATTTCACAATCTAGCCTAGTCTTAGAAAAAATAATGAAGCATTACAACTAAATCCATCTTTTGTTTCGTGATTACTGCCAGTAAATGTTGGTTTCTTGGATACAGAAGTAAGAAAGCGGAATGTATGTAGATACAAGAATTCGAAGAAATTGAATGGATTGAGGGATTAGGTGTACAGAGTAAACTTGAGAGCTGGATACATATTAAAAGACGTAAAGAAACGAGTCGTTTCAACCTTATTATTAAACAGATCGAATGGGTCGTCCACATAGTGAAAATAAACATCCGGCTTTTAGGACCCGATATCAGTGCGTACAAATATGTTATCTAATGCAGGCCCCAAAAGAGAATCCATAGAGACCCATCAATGTGTCTGCATATAATGTCGCTGAAACTAAATTCCCCCGAAATCGTTGCAAACTTCAGTAATTTTGCAAAATACTTTAGGGAATAGGATAAGAGGACAGTTGTGTACAGTATAGGGCATACGCATATATATCAATAGCTTTCAGAATCACAGGTAAACAGCTTGATATCTTAAAAAAACCCTGTAAACCTGTTAGCGAAGAGGCTATGTTTTATAAAATTAGGAAAACAAAAGTCTATTTTATACAGACCGAACTTTAACGTTCCCAAACCTGTTGTGAAATAATGGCAAGCTATTTGTATTAACTTATGTTGAGATGACTATCATTAGTAATATTTGTATTCAAGGTACCGCAACTGTAGATGGGTTAGGTAATCCATATAGAGACGTAGAAATAGCAGACTATACTTTAATCAAGTTGGAAATGCTAGTAGATTAACCACCACGTGTACCTCACTTGAGCAGACATTGTTTGGAGAATTAGCTTCAATAGATGTAGTGGGATCGTTCGTATTAACTGTGTCTAATTGGGCAAACGTAATTATAATAATACATATATCCCTGAACCGTTGTCAGGTTTTGTGAAATCAAAGATTTATTCAAAGTAAATCTTTTAATTGTGCGAAAGTGTTCCCTTCTTTACTTCGATTCATAGAGATGGATATGTGAGCACCTGCGTATAAATGTACAAAGTAATTAAACTTCTTATTGAGATCACCGACTTTAGTGTCAGATTCAGATGAAAATCTGGCTAATTGAGCAGCAAGCATTCTGGATTATTTTGTTATCGTTTGGAAGAATATAATCGTCTAATCGATGTGAAACTATTAGAAAGTTCAAGCGAAAATAACTGGAATAACGAAAAATTGAGAACATTCTGGTTCAGACTGGGATTTCATATTAATATTTTAATAATAATAATAATAAATATTATTATTATTATTATTATTTACTCACTAGGAGTTATCACACTGGTCATCGTCAGTGATCACCCACTGCCGACAACCTGTGGTATTCCCTGGAGTCTGAGTGACAACAAGTCTCCTCAGACTTCCAGTATGCTCCACCTCTTTTCGTTCATCACCGCTGATGACCTTGCGGTAATCGCAACAGCCACTTACTAACGATTTCCCGCTGATAAGGGCCATTGGTCCCCTCTGGGACTCGAGTGGCAACAAGCCTCCCCAAGGTCCCAGAGCTGTCCGCGCTCTTCTAGTGGAGGTCTGGTTTGCGCTTTCCCTCCTCGACCCTCTGTCCATAATTTTCGTGGCGTTAGTCTATGCTTGCGTCTCTCTCGATTATTATTATTATTATTATTATTATTATTATTATTATTATTATTATTATTATTATTATTATTATTATTATTTGCACTCACTAATAGTTCTCACACAGGTCATCATCAATGATTTTTCACTGATAATCACCAATGATGCTCCCTGGAGTCTGATCGACAAAAAGTCTCTCCAGATTTCCAGCACTCTCTATCTATTTCGATATATTTTGCAAAGGACTTTACGTTATCGCACCAGCCGCTTACAATTGATTTCTCGCTTGCAACGGCCATTGCTCTTAACTGGAATTTGTGTGGCAATAAGCCTCCTGAAGGTCCCAGTACTCTGTGCCCTCTTCCAGGGGAGGTTTGGTGTTCACCTTCTTTGACCCTTAGCAGCAATTTTGTGGGGTATCAGTCGAGGCAGATGTTTTTAGGGGGGGGGGGCATACTTTAAATGAGTTTAGCAATTTCAGTTCTCCTATATTTATGTGGTGTTTCTTTTATTATTATTATTATTATTATTATTATTATTATTATTATTATTATTATTATTATTATTATTATTATTATTATTATTATTTGGATTTAAGTATTATTATTTTTATTATTTTTCCATCTAATTTGCATACGTGTCTATGTTATGTTCATGCATACATATGTAAATCAAATTGCTAAGCTTGTAAAAGAGAGTCCGTTCGCGTCTAAATGTCCAGAGATACATTAATAAATATTAGAAAGCGGTTGAATTAACATAATGAGGGAGAGCGAGAGAAATACATAGATAGCTAAAAGGGAGATGATTAAATTGTTCAGTTAATTATAAATTACGGCTTATCAGAACAATTAAAACATACATTTTTCAAATATATATTAATCTCATGAACATATATATTTTGGAATACATGCTCTGTTATGAAGTATATTAGAAAACAAACTTAAACATTCATGGACTCAGCTCGAGTATATTATTAGGTAGATAACAAAAAATAAACCTTACGAAAATAGGTATGTGTGCTGTTCCCAAATTGAAAGTAAAACTAGCTGATTTTAATCGAATTTTAACAACATATAATTCCATTAATTAAGAAAGCCAGAAGTAGATCAATATATTCGGGCACTAGGAAATGGAATATAAGAGTTAGTTTCTGTGTCCAGAGTAAACTTGAGTATTGTATCAATATTAAGGGACAAAATAGGAGTACCTGCGGTTGAATGTGCAAAGTCATTCAACCGCCCCTTGATATCACTCTTTTCTAATAAAATATCCAGATATAGACAACATAGAAATACTTATAAATTATGGTTTATTAGAACAATATACAACAGAATTTTGTGAAGATATAACTCAATCCCATCAATAATGTGTCATTTAACATCCATTATGTTTTATCTCTATGATAAAGTCATAGTCATAGTTATCACTATGATAAAGTCGTTTTCCCCTGTCAATTTGGCTATAATAGACTGCAAAATAAAAGATTCATATGCTAATCCTTTCCACCAACCAGCTAAAACACTTCATAATGCGTGTTTTCAGAAAAGATGCATACATTTCATCTCCTTACAAATATTATTTCTTTCATTCCGATGTCGCTGCTTCTCCCAAATACGTCTTTCACAAAGAAGGTGGTAGACACTTTCACTAGCTAACAATTGTCTATTCGCACGTCACTCAAATACACCGGGAATATTTTTATAAGATACATACGATTAAGGCACTGTAATTATTTAATTTTCATATTATTAGTAATGCCTACATACTATACTACATTTTAAATATAAATAGCAAAAGCTCCTTCAATTTCAAGTACATTCTACCAGGCGTCCTTGCTGTATTCGAACAAACAGAGAGATATCGAATTGAATGTCAAATACACTGACGATTATACGTAGTTTGCACAACCTTTCTCATATACTATTCATGTTTTCTTATTACCTTCTTCCAAAACATTTTCTTCTATTATTGATGTGAAACAAATAACATCTACTATTAATTAAGACTTTAGAAATAAATGTTGTTCGCCATTCCAGAACATTGATTAAAAATACATTCTTTCAATACTATTTTCAATATTTGTGGAAAATACCACACTCTAAACACATTAAACATTGTTTCATTCAAGAAATATTTCTAGTTACAGGCAATAAAAAAAACATTAACTGCGTGGTTTCATTGTATTGGAGGGAAGAGGGAGATTTGTTTTTGCCTTTTTTTGAAATAAAATAACGCGCTAAAAAGAATTCACGTTTTCCCGTACAAGAAACTATTTGGGGCATGCTTTAAATATATATTAAAACATGTAAAAAAATACAAATAGAGGGGGACACATCTCCTCAAAGACAGGTACTGGATTGTTGCACTCCAAAATGTCGAATTAATATTCGCCCAAACCATGGCCAAATCCTATTTCAGTCATCGAATTGTTTTACAGTTCAATAGATTTTTTTTTTATTAAAGACATTTTGTTCCGAATTGCTACTCTAATATTTATTTTATTTTCAATTAAATCATTATTTTTCCCACGGGCAACTCTGAGACACGGGTCCTGTTATCTAAAATAAACTTGTGTTGTGAAAACACAATAATTAGATTTTTACGAAAATCCGACAGTACCAACCGGCGGCTCGATCTGCATAAGTTTTCTGTTTCGGTACTTAACAAAAATTGTTTTTGTTTTTTTTAAATTTTGCATCCCTATCTAAAAGTTTATGGTCGCTATTTTCCGCCTCTACCCGCCACTCTCCGCCCAATCACAATCAAGGATTTGTTTCGCGTGACTCAAATAAACTAATCAATTGCAACCATTTAAAACCATTTAAAATTAATAAAAATAGTCTGGCTTGAATATTTTAAAAACTAAAAAAAAAACGGTGCTTCTTTTTACGTCTCCTCTTAATATTGGCCGATATTACATTTTTTTAATCTATTTTTATTTTATTTTTGGAAATATAATTAACGTTAAAGTGTAGTATATATTCTAATACTAAATTTAATCTTTTCTCTTCTCGACCAGTGAAGCGAAATCTTACTAAACTGCGGCAATCAAAATTTTTGTCCGAATCCGGCCCCTTTTTTGGTTCGATGGGTTTTCCCTTTTTATTAAAAACACACATTTCGTCTAAGCCTATCCTCGGTTTAAATATTTGCCGATTTATATAAGGTATTTGCTATTGTTTTTGTTAAAGATTTCTCGACTTGTTACTATTCAGCACTTTTACTATTTACTATGTTGTTCCTATTTATTTACCTCCCAACGAGGCCAATGTCGGTTTATAATGTGTGGAAACCCATCTCCCCACAAAGAGGCTCTTCGTATTGAAAGAAAAATTAAAAATGCCGCAGTCTATAAGGATTTCTGTTTCACTGACCGAGGAGGGATATAATCAAGCATAGTACTACACTTTAACTGTAATTCTATGTGGAAAAATAAAAGAAATAAACCGAAAAGTTACTACTACTATATTTTCTGTATAAAATCAGTGAGGTAGTAATCCTTTTAGACTAAGAAAACATGTTTAAATAACAAAATGTATTAATATATATTCGATTGACCGGAGTTAAAATATAAATAAAAATAACAAGTTA
>OY744522.1:162700289-162705289 GCA_963556195.1 Sepiola atlantica | reverse complement strand
GAGATATTTTAAAGATTCTAACTGTCCCTTTAAGTGAAATTGTTAGTATCTCTCTTGCACTTGGTTCACCGGGTATACTCGCCAAATAGTTTTTGAAATTTTGCTGCTATAATTACTTGGATGGTGGAGATCTTCCTAAAATTCCATTTTATTTTCATGTCGTACATAAAACGTTGGTATTTTGTAATATTTTCACTTTCAGTTCTGTTTAAGCCAGCATCATTAATGATACTGACTTCAACTAGGGTTGCTACTTTCTCCCTTTTGTCCTATATCACTATGTCATATTTAACAGCCCCGTGTTCTAGATATGTAGCTGTAGGGATTGCATAGTCATAATGGATGGTGTATAACTCATTCCCAACTGTTCTTTCTGGTATATGTTCCCAGGGCTTGTTGCTACACTGGCTATGTATCTTTTTGCATATAGTCCAGTGAAGGTATTTTCACACTCCGTCATGTCGCATTGTATAGTAGCCATCGCCCAGCAGAACCTCACAACTGGATGTCAGATGGACCACACTCCACTTCTGTGTGGCAGAACCTGCACTTATTATTGTTGCTGAGACCACTCATCTTTTTAAAGGCATTGATAATCATGCCTTGATCTTGGGCAGTCATTATTATTATCTCCTGATCACAGTAGAGCGATCCGTTTTCAGTCAGTCTACAGAGCTTACCTTACTAATATATTCCTGGGATGGTTCACCTAGGAAATACTTAGCACGTTGTTGGTCTGCCCATTTTTCCAGTTTTCTGCAATGGAACGTGTTGGTGTATTTCTGACGAGTCTTCCGGGATATTCGATATTGGCCGGTGCTCACAATAGTGGCTCGATGTTGATGGTCAATTTCTAGAGACACCCATACCTCCTGCTCCTATTGGCAGATATAGCCTTGATAGACACTGGTGTCTGTCCATTACTCTGTACATTGTCAACATTTTCTCGTTTTAATGCCTAATCTATTAATGTCTTTTTTGTGGCCAATCAATAATTCCAAAGCGGTATGTTATCACTGTCATAGCTAATTGGTTAAGTACAATTACTTTGTTTTTGTTATTAAGATGTGTTTTGAAAACTTTTCTAACACAGCGTATATATTAACTGCCATTTTTCTCTAACCCTGGCATGATGCATTGAATCGTGTTCTTCTATGCCAAGGTATTCGTATTGTTCTTGTTTTTCAATGTCTTAGATGTCAGTATCTTCATCGAATAGTATATTTTCCGTTTGGATCTTCTTCCAAACTCTAAGGGAGCACATGTTACATTTGTCCAGGCCGAACTTCATTCCAATATATTTGGATAAAGTATGGACAACCTGCAGGAGTCGGCGTCAGTCGGCATCTGCACTAGCATAGAGCTTGAGTTAATCCATCACGCTGAGGTAGTTGACTCTTTTGTTTGGGTATTGTTGGCGGCCCTGGCTCAGATTGTAGGCACCCAGGCTTCTGTTTTGTAATTTACTTAGCGGATCAATTGCCAGGCACAAAGGTAGAAGAGATAAGCTATCTCCTTTGAGAATTCCTCTTCGGACTTTCACGTCAGGGATTTTTATTGTTCGATTACCATGATTGTTTGCCACACTTTTATATGTACTGGCATGGTATTTCTGATGACCGGAGGGATACTATATAGATCAAGGCAGCGCAGAAGCCATGTGTGGGCCACATTATCGTATGCTTTTTGGTAATCGATCCACACTTTGCATAGATTTATCAGCCTCTTCCCACAGTCCTCAAAGATGATCTTATTGATCAACAACTGATCCTTAGTGCCTAAACACTTTCATCCTACACCCTGCTTGTTCTTCTCCCAGGTACGCCTCAGAAGAGAGGTGTTCGAAGATGGTGTCTGCCACCAGGCCAGTGAATAGTTTGTAGGCTGTAGTGAGACAACAGATCGGTATGTATTTAGTAGGGGTTTGCGTCTCACTCGTTTTAGGGGTTATGGTCGTATCAGGTCTTACTAGGCATGCTGTTGTGGCCTACTCACCCCTCAACAGTCTGCTGAAGCAGCTACTATAATGACTAGGAGGTGTTGTTAGTTTCTTCAGCCATAAATTGGGTATATTGTCTATGCAGGTATTTTTGTGATTCTGAAATTGATCTAACGTTCGTTTTATCCTTCCATACGTTATCACTGGCTATGCCATTTCTGGCTTGCTTTCATTACTTTGAGTTATATCTAAGATCCACTAGGTCTCTTGGTTGCATGGCCCCTTATTCTTAAACATAGGCCTCCAGAAAGTTTCTTGCTCCTTTCACCACATTTCGGTAGAATAGTCTTAAGTTCATTTTGAAGTGTTTGTTCTCAACCTTCGTTCTGTGCTTACTATTCTTTTCTTAAATTATTTTGGCAAGTGCTGGAATCCTGCCTTCAAGTTCCCTCGCAACGTTTTCAATTTCTCTTACATTTTTTGTGTATTTAAAACTGAGTCTGCAGACGGTGTCCCTCAGCTGCCCCCGCACTGTAAGGCCAGCTAAGAATTGCTTGATTTAAGAGACTTCTTTTCTGCAAAGGTTAATTTGTTTCTGGTGCTTCAGTTTCCATGGTGGTGTTTTGTCTTGCGCCCTGGAGTTCCATTGCTTTTGGAATTGAAAAAGTGTGTTCCATACAATGTAGAGCCCTGTGACGTATGTTACTTGATTCAGTTCCGTGAGGGACATGTTGGATGGAACAAGTTTTTGGAGATAGATGTTTACGTTTTGTTTACTGCCTTGGTAGCTATTGAAGCTTGGATGTTTGGCAGTTGAGGTCTTTCCTCCAGCCTCATCATCTGGACTTCCTCAATTGTATTCCCAAGTTCTCCTTCCAACGCTAATTGCTCATCATCTGGTTCCAGTAATTTCTGAGGTAATGATGGGGATTCAAGTTTTAACACTGGTCTCGGTGAAAGTGGTGTATATCTATGCATGACAATGTGTAACTAAGAATACTATACATGTTGCTTATACCCGTCCGCGGATGGGTATTTCTCTACTATTCTATAAAACAGTCTACCTATAAAAACAAAGATATATCTTTATGAATTTTACGGTTGTATTAAAACATTCCACTAAAATCAAAGAAGACCAGAAGTTGTAATGAAATGTGTAATTAAATCAAACAAAATTCTTAATTCGAATTTAGAGGTGACAGTCGTGAAGTGAACATCGACATGAACTGACGAGGTGAGCGCGTCAAGTGGCAATCCTGTCGCTTCCATGGTACAACTCTCATTGTGGATGTTGTCAAGCTTCACGTAGCCCTTCCAGTAATTAGCTTATTCTAGAAAGAACTAGCAAAAAGATATGCGGACAAGAGAACCAAGCCAATCAAAAAATGTTCTATGCTGATTCTTACGAATTTGTTTTCTGTGAATTTTAAGAATACCTATCCAAAGGCGGGCAAAATGGATTCTATAAACTGAAAAAGTTTTACACCACGTTTGTATTACCTTTACAAAAATTAAAATCAAGATATAAAAAGAATCACGTAGTTTCATAAAAGAAATATGCAATGTTTTATTTAAATTCATAAAACATGTAGCCAATTTAAAAATGAAATAGATTTACATGAAGTTCGGAACTGGATACGGCCAGTGTACAAAATATCGAAGCCAAGCACCTTAGGGAACGTCCAGGAAAGACATTTACGTTTGACAAAATCCCTCTCTCTCTCATTCTTTTTTCTCTCTTCCTTAGTAGCGGGTACTCCGTCCATTTGATTTTCATCAACCAATTACATGTGTTTATGTGCGTACGAAAAAACAAACTTTAATAAACACTGTAAGTGTTTTTTATAAATCTATATAGATTCATGAGGAAGTTCCGTTATGTTAAAAAAACATTTTTTGTATAAACGTATTGCAAGTAAGAGTAAGGGTTCACGTTTAAACGCAAATGTTTTCTTGTAGATCATATATTGCTATGTAGATCATCTAATGTTGCAGTCTATTTCTTTACAACAGCTATTTCTCATTTTTAGTGACATTCACTTTAATAATTTCACGAACAAGACTCCTGACTAGTACTTCCTTTATGTACGGATGTAATAAATTGTTTGTTACTTTTATCAATGAGTACATCAGAGATTTTGTTATTAATATTCATTTTCTATATGAAATTGATACAGAGAGATTGTCAAATATATCTTTTAGATTTTTCTAATGTCGCTGACAACAAAAGCAAAAAAGATATTAATCAACGTACTCGATTATTATACTAAAGCTGAGTTGATCAACGCTTGTTTCTTTAAGTTGTGTTTCTATATATTTCAATCACACAGAATATAAAACTATTTCTTAATTTTGGGATTGAGTTATATTTAATTTATCTAATTAGCCGTAAATTGCAATTATCTCCCATAGGACAATCTCTTACTAAGTTTATGTAAACCACTTTCTTTCCTCTCTAAATTTATCTTGTTTGACCTCCGCTAACATGTTATACTCTATCTATAACCCCACTCCATTACATTGTTTGTTAACAGTCAAAACTAAAAAGGAAAAGACAAAATGAAAGACAGGAATAGTCCATTATAAAGAAAACGGAACATCACTTCATTAAACCCGGATGTCGAGAGGAATATATATATTCTATGCTTTGAACTTTTGATGTTCTAATAAATATTGTATCTTTACAATTTTCTATTCTCATTTTTCATCTCTAGAATTGATTGCTCTATTCAATATATTGAGCTTTATATTATCACGATGGATTATTATTAAACGATAATTCAATTATCTTTCATCTAATTCAACATTTAAATATATATATATATATATATATATATATATATATATATATATATATATATATATATATGAATTAAAAAAGACTAACAGAATATAAAAAAATCAACGTTTCGCCAAACTACTACGTGGACTTTTTCCAGATCGATGAAAATGCTAATAACTTATTTTGCCACTTTTCGCACTTTTGTCGCCCTTGAAAAAGCCCATGTAACAGTCGGCCGAAACGTTCAGTTTGAGGTCTTCCGTGGTACCTTTTTCCTTT
>OY744522.1:162661851-162671851 GCA_963556195.1 Sepiola atlantica | reverse complement strand
TACCCGCGCATATTTCTTTCTGGTGTAAGAGAAAATAGTTGGTCCTGAATTAGATCAAGATGGCCATAGAGAAAATTTAGGAGAGGATGACATCACAGCGTAAACATGGGCACTCAAGGAGGCAAAGGTTAAGCTTCTTGAGTTTGTTTTCGTAGGGCAGATTCCGTAGTCGCTCCATCATTGGAGTAGCCAGTCGTTGAACTTTCTCCAGATGTAAGTTACCACATATTAGATATGGAAAATAGGCTTGCACACTATAATCTAACAATGGTTTTACGAGGGAAGCATGAAGGGGGAAAATATTGCAAGTGTTAGTTTTCAAAAGAAACGTTGACTGAGATATATGGTGCTCCTATGCAATGTTTAGATTACTTTATGTTTATGGACGAGTATATCAAAATGACAAGATCTATTGTTTCGTTCACCACTTTGAGCGGAAATTCAAAATAAAAAATCCACTGCAATATGGAAGCATTTATCGACATTCAGGCATGTCCCATTATAGTGACAATTTCCAGGCCCGTTGCAGGTTTAATTTGAGAGGTATGATAGTCGAGTATTATGCCACATGTGTGATTCTAAACCGAATAATCAGTGGGTTTCTTTAAAAAAAAACTTATTTTAGAAAAGAAAAGAACTTGCGATCACATATATTACTTCTGGTGCTCTACCTTACGAGTTTTTATTTTGTATTCTTTGAACAAAACACACTCACACCTAGCGTGATTCGGCATATTGTTCACTGCTGTTTTTCTCATCCGCTATTCGTCGAATATAAACTAATCTTACCTAATAGGTCACACATTGTCTACAATGCTCTAGCACCTGTCCCATTGCTACAATGTTGCAGTCCTGTGCTTGCTTTACAAGTACTTCCACGGAATGTGCTCCGACGAACTTACTGAACTTGTGCCCTATACACGTTAAAACTCGCGACCAACTCGCCTAATAGTAACACTTTACCATTTTTTTTAGGTTCCTATCTCCTGGAACACTTTTTACTCTAAGAGCTTCTTTCCCGGACCGGTTGTCTTTGGAATTTCTTTTTTTTATTCTGTTTCACTCACTGTATCGACATGCAAAAAAAATAAATGTAATGTGAAAAAACATCATGTTGTGCGGCCTCCTTCACATAAACACACTTCGGATGCTCCCTATAATTCTGCCCCCTAATCACAAAACCCCTTAACGTCTCAGTGGCAATATACCCTGTTTGGGCTAAGTAAAAAATAGGATCTGATATTCGGATTAACCTAGTATAAAACAAGTCTACGGAATATTCTATATTCACAGAAAAAAAGATGGTTGAATACAGATATATGTCAGTAACTCTGAATATTTACGAAAATGCACATAATAAATACTTAGAGAAATGTCTAAGATAAACAATTATATATATATATATATATATATATATATATATATATATAACCCGTGATAGCGTTAGCAAGGGCTCATTCAAGCCAACGCGCATTTAAGACTAATTGATGCATTCATATGAGACCATCCATGCTGAACGAGCGCGTGGCTGAAAAATGCGGCCAGCGTATGTCTATTCACTAAAATCCGGATACTCTTTTGTGTGAGCCAACAATTACTTTGGAAAGAAAGTTCAGATAGAGTCGAATGATTCGAGAACAATCACGATGGGATAAAATACGTCGATCTGGAGATAAAGAGTTTCATAGACTTAAAAAAATATATATATATATGTATATATGAATATATATATATGAATATATCAAGTTAAATGAAAGAAGATGGATAAAGATTAACGAATGACAAATCGTTTTCACTTTCGATTGTTCAATGCAAGGGGCACTCGATAAAAATATGTTAATTTTTCTTTCCCTAAGCAAAGGCTTTTCAAAGATTAAAAGCTTATCAGAGGAATTATATAGATGGATAAGTTGGCAGTGGAAAAGCTAAAATTAAAAATTTGAAAAAATATAAAGTAATAGATAGTAAGAGTATGCCTGTAAAACAACATGGAGTCTGTGCAGTTGGTTAATGTTCGTTGACAAGGTGTCCGGTGAATGGAGATTTAAAGATGGAGAAAAGGGGTTTTGTGAAGGCGGCGTTAAAAATGTTTTAAAATGAAGTAAATCCAATAGAAATGTGTATTGTTCAATCGTAGATGGAACACACATATTCGGCCCACGGACGGATTTTAAAATGTGGTTAATTCTCAAAATCACATCCGAATAAGTACGTTCCATCTACGATATCTGAGCATATATACACATTTATATGAGCATATATATACATATACATACGATGTTTGTCACGTTCACTACAGGCCATGTAAATCTACGAAGTCACCAACAATGAATAAATGACAGAGACGAGAACGGTAATGAGAACGCAATCATACACATCCTTTACTATGAAATGCTAAATGAATATATTTTAAAATAATATTGTCATTAGATTCAAAATCTTTTGACGCTCGTTGTAAATTGATACGTATTTCCGCTCTATTTAGCAGAAATACAAGCATTTTATTCAGAAATTGAGAGAAGTCGTATTTTCAACAGTTTTAACTGTCTTCAAATATTCAGATTTTCCATCAAGATAGAAAATAAAACACGTCAAATTCTGATTGGAACATAAGACGCTGAAAGCGAGAATATAAATGGAATCTTTCCACGTGTAAATAATTGAAACAAGACAACATGTCTTGGCATAAAGTAGAAAATGTTAATTCCCCATGCGCAGCCACTTATATATATTATGTATACACACACACTTATATATATATATATATATATATATATATATATATATATATATATATATATATATATATATATATATATATAACGTCCACAGGTTAGGAATCCAAAGAATTTCAACCGTGCTTATGAAAAGATGCAAGAAGTTTTCGAACCTGGTAGAAGGAGCCTACTTTTCTTGCAACAAACTTAGCAACGTCTATGTACTGATTCCAGCTCATGTTACCTGAGACTGCCAGCCCAAATAGATCGAAGGTTTAATTCTCTGAATACGTACAATCTGCCATGCAATTTGTGATTAGAAAGGATTCCTGTATTTGTTTATGGAGACAATATTTGTTTTGGTTGCATCAAATGTGACCATTCCTTTTTGGTTACATTCTACTACAGACTGGAGATCGTTTTCTAAGGATTCAGTCATTGCCTTATATAATGGAAGTCTTACGGATTTCATCGAGTATATAAATTGTACATGTGTTATTCAAGTGTGTGTAAGTTCTTACGTTATTCCTGTAATGAATGTTATATGATAGAAAAATAGTCTGACAGGACAGTTTACTAAAAATGAAACTGCTTTCATTAACTAATTTTCAATGTTGTACCGATCAACATTTTATGGCAATACTAGCTAAAAGACTCGTCTACATCGGGTTTAACAACTCTACTTATGTAGGTCAATTTAGCTGAAATTGCAAATTAATATATTTAATCAATAAGTATTTTCTGGTCTGCGCAAATCATGACGAACGCTTCCGGACTTTTCGCTGTGATCTCCGCGTGTGGCTCAAGACAATGAAAATCGTTTATTTCTGCATGACCCTGGTCCGAACTTGGTACTAATAGAATATAACACTGTTGTTACAACCAAAATATTATTATACCGGGCGGCACCTTGCCAATAAACTTTTTCCGCTGCCAGATTCCTTGGTAATAGCCGCCGAAGTGGGGAATGGTCAAATCACCTGTGGCCTGACGACTGTCAGCAGAGAAGGGTGGAAATCATATTCCTTTTTTAGTGAACAAGTCCAATTGTTTTGTTCTTTCTCTTTCTTTATTACCTTCTAATGTAAAGAGATACTTTAATAAATGCCGTTTCGAATTAGAACAGGAATTAAACAGCATACATTGAGAGAGGGTAAAAGTGATAGACGGGATGTGTCATTCGATCAGTTATTTGCAAATTAAAGCTTATACAAATTAAAGTGGGATTTTATAAACATAACTCAATACCTAAACTAAAAAAAAAAAATAAGTTTGCATGTATTTTTGTGTGATTAGAATACATAGGAAAAAAGCCTTCGGAATCAAAATGTCGAAATCCCACGGTGCTTTCTACATCAATCTGTATAATATGCTGTTAATGATAATATTATTTTTTAAATAATAAAAATCTATCAGGGTCAATACTATTTAAATAAAAAACGACGGTAACTTCTTTTGTGAAATAACTGCCATGTCAGCTTAACATTATTTGTAAATAAATAAAACAAATATGGCGCTATATTATATTTTTATTTAAAATTGCAGCAATTTAATTTTTTAAGAAATATTATCTGCCTTATTACCGAAAAAATAATTGATACTTGAATACATTTTAAATCAATAAAACTATTTAAAACTTGTAATAATTTTGTCAACTTGACGACATAATTTTATTTTGGAACACTTCATTTTCAAATTGGTAAAATACGACGTTTTAGCGATATCAGATTAGTCACCAATCAATATTTGATCGAACAATCTAATTTTTTTGAATGAGTGTGAAAAATGATAACATGGTCCGAAATTTCTTACGTATCATTAAATAGACAAGCAGCACCCCCGTGAAAATTACACGGTTGTTTACTTATCATCTTCTTTTTCTTCTTACTGTAAAAATAATTGTCATTTTATTATTATGTTTGTTTATAAATAAGACGAACAAATATACCTTTTAATTTGTCTATTCATTGTACTAATTAAAACCTTTAAAAATAAATAACCTATTTTTCTCACCTTAAAAATAATTGTCAGTTAAATATTCTTAAAAATTCGAACGAATTTCACTTTTGTCAATTTACTTATGTAAAATTAAAAATTAGACGCAGAAAAATAATAGGAATGCAAAAAGTATGTTTTTAAAACTCTGTAATTCGACTGAATCACATGATTATATTTTTATTTTATTTTTTATTTGAGAATCATTCATTTTGAAATGGGTAAAATTGTAATTTTTGGACGACAGAGAGATTTGACCATTTCTCAGTTATTTTTTGAATTTCATCTTTGATGATTAGAAGATCTCAATTTTGAAAATGACTAGACAGGTGATAACGTACGTACGAATACAAAATGCTTAGCGGATTATTATATAAATAACTTTTAATTCGATGTATAGTTAACAGTATACTTGACGTAAACTTCAACTGTGTATTTGGCGCGGTGGCTAAGTTGTTAACGACGCGAACTGAGGAACTGGGTGTGCCGAGTTCGAATCCATTTTGTTTCACAGAAATACCTTCATCAACATCCACACATGCCATTGTGTCTAACCTCCCTAAGAAAAATTAAATTAAATCCTTACACTGTCATGTTCAAATAATTTTATGGTTTATTGTGGGTTTTATTTACGAAAACTAATAAATAAGACTTAACTAAAATGAACATATAATAACAATAATGACATTGTATTTATTCAACTGTTTGAATAAAAATAACTAAATAAAGGAGACGGCAATTGCCACTCATGTATACGAACATTTGCAATTTAGTGAGTGCAATTGCGGTGATGAGAATTGACGAGAATAAAAATATGAAATTATGAATAATTAATTATATTTAAATAAAATGAAGCGAAATAAAAAAAATAAAAGGAATAAAACACAAAACGGTTCGTAGAATTGAAGGAAATTTGACAATCAAGACGATCCCAAAATATTCAGTTCTCCCCCACCTACTCCATCACATATTGTTGGTCTTGCCGAATTAATTACAACCGTAATTTCTAATTATATCGTCGCTCGTAATGATTTTGATTGGTTTTGATCGATTGATAGGCGGTTACTTAATTTCTAGTCGGATCGATTTAAAATTAAAATTTGGGAAGGTAAGGCCAGAAAATGCTTATTTTGGGGAATATCGAATAATACTACCATGAGAAAGACGTGAGAAAACCAGGTTCAATCACAGATTCTCTTTCGATAAAAAAAGTTGAGCAATGTTGGTAAGTAATAAAATCTACTGTGTAAATATAAATAAAGTGTGTGTTTGTCAAAACTGGACTGATCTCAGCGAGGCACGGCTTAGATCTTAACAAGGTGAACGTGGTTCATTTTCGTCGACCAACCGATATTCTCGAAGTGTGACATTGACATTGGTCGAACGAAGTACACGTTTAAACAAAATACATAAATAAGGCAGCACAAACTTTGATTACCTCATATTTTAAGTCATGCCTCAAAGTAACGTCGAGTTAACCTGATTGTTACACGATGTTTTATGCTCTTCATGCCATATGTGAATTTTACATCATCATAGACACTAACCAATAGTCGAGTTTGGGAATTGTCATTTGGCAGAATAGTAAAAAGTAGTGGTTACCATAATACCGAAATTAAATATAAGAAACATGGAACCAATAATTATAATAAAATTAAAAATAAAAGAAAAAAGAAATATAATCTACTATACACCACCTTATAACCAGATGCTAAAAACTAAACTGCGCAAAAAATTCCTAAATCTGATTGAAAAACACTTCCCCGTAACCAATCCCCTGCATAAAATATTCAATTAAAATAACCTAAAACTATCCTACAGCTGCTGCGAAAACCTAGAAATGATAATTAAGGCACACCATGACAAAATACTAAAAGAGAACAGCAGAGAGGAAGACAAAAATAACAAACTACATAAAAAAGTGAAAAATATAGCAAAAATAACACCAAGAAGAACAAAAATATAGACAATACAAATAGAAATAAACAAAACACTAATAGTAACCACCCGAATAGAAATGAAAAAGTTAGCAAAGAAGAGAAAAGATGTAACTGCATAAATCGTACATTTTGTCCACTACAAAATAAATGCCTAACCAAAAGTATTGTATACCAAGCCACAATATTTGCCAAGGAAAGACAGAATAACAAGAAGTACTATGTGGGTATGACCTCGCTAGATTTTAAAACTAGATATTATGACCACAAAAGAACGTTTAAAAACAGAGAACGTCGGATTAAACCAGCACTAGCAAACCACTACTGTGAGCTCAAAGAAAATGGACGCTCACCAATAATTGAAAGGAAAATAGTACGACAGGCCAGTACATGTAGAAATTTAGAAGACCCGTGTAGATTATGCCTGAATGAAAAATTTGAAATTCTAAACTTTAAAGACCCTAGAAATCTATTAAACTGTAGAAGTAAGATAGCAAACAGCTGCTTACACAAAAATAAATGTACCTTAGGCTAACGATAACTTTATTTATTTATTTATACATAAATTAACAAAAAGTTAAAAAAAACAACACCAAAAACTTAAATATTTAAAAATAAAAACCTAAAATAGAAAAATAAGGAACCACGTGTTAAAATAAATTCACCCATTATATTGATACAACAAAGGAAATATGATATAGGTCAATCTATAGAAAACAGAACAATAGAACAGGATATAGGTAGGAAGTAACACTAACCACACCTTTGTTCGTAGGAAGCCCAACAATTGGATGAGAGAACATGATTTGTTAACTAGTTGGCCGTGTATATAAAAACACCGGGCAAAAATAACTTCATGGATTTTAGCCTGAAGATTCCCCCGGGGATTAAACGCGGGAGCCTCTGTGTAGCTTAATTACCATAAATATATTTTCATAACTTACTATATATATATATATATATATATATATATATATAAAGAGGTGTACTAAAAGCGAACTTTTAGGAAAGGTAAAACCATTCTCCTTCATTTATATATATATATATATATATATATATATATATATATATATATATATATATATATATATATATATATATATATATATATTATTGTTAGCTATGTTTGCCTGTGTGGTTTTTATTTTCAAGTCCAGTAATAATTTATATGTCGAATGGGTCATGTGGGATCCAAGGTTAATATCACGAGTACTATGGCTCAAAGTGCCAATATTAAAACACAATAACCACCTATATTTTTCTAAACTCCTCAACAAAATTGCGAACAATTTTGCATGAAGCTCAATTTTCACGTGAGGTGTATTATTGGGGTCAGCGTATATCGCTAACAGAAGTGCTACATGTGTATTTGGTTAAGTTTAGTCATGGTTAAGCTTTTGATATCAGTAAAATAAAATTATTTAGACACATGGACTGTTTCGCATGTTAAGAACTCATTTTTAAGTGAAAAATAAGAAATTGTGTTCGCAGTTAGATTTTTCATAGGTGGTAGTCATTTGCATATTACGACGACAACTACTTTAAGAAGGACAAATTCGGGAAGACAGATAGTACCATTTTTGACAGCTGAGAGAGAACAGAGCAGTTTGAAATTTGTCGTTGTTTGTACCGGTGTCGCAGGGGAAGAGTTCCTTTTGTTTTATTACAGAATATCAATAGCCTTAAGTGTAAAAGAAATCACGTATTTGGGAAGTAAACAGCAACACAGTTTAAAAAGAGCGAATTATCTCCCTTACGAATCCAGTGTTTAAATTGAAAATAGATGAAGGCAATGGTGAAAGAATCTTATTCTAAGGGTTTTGCTTATTATATTATATATATTCAGTTTGTGTTACATTCTAATTTGCATCTGTCTCAGCAAAGCATCTGATTACAAAAGTGTGATATGGGGTACTTTATGTTCTTTTTTCATCTATATAGATTGTCTTTATTCTCAGTACATTTTCCCGTGTTGTAAATTTAAATACTTGATTTTAGCATTCTAATATGAACTCTAAACTATCGTTTATTTATATCAAAATGGTGTCTTTATTTTGTTGATAATGGTAGATCGACAAAGAAAGCGGGGGTGCTGGAGGCAGGTGGTTTTCGGGTGCGGAATTACGCGGATTGGCTTGTTCTCACGCGAGTCTTCGAGACTTGTTATTCTCACAAGAATACAACGGCCCAAGCGCCAAACAAATTAATTTTAATTCCAATTAGGCAGAAACCTAATTTCGAAGAATTTCATAACACGGATCGATAAATTGTTATTTTTCAAATGGATTGAGTTTTCTTTAATTTTAACATTTTTCGCTCTATCCTGCGTTTATTTTCTCTTTTATTAGATGTGACATCGTCTTTTTCTTAGAGGTTTTGTATGTCGGTAGGTTTTAAACGGAATGTTCATCACTAACCCTCTAGATTGACGAGACGCTTGTTATTTGAGATGTGTCTAAGCATCTTCTAAAAGACTCGAACCGTTCGTTAGTCTGTCATATTTGCTTTTTAAATGGACTTTTCTTTCGAAAAACACGTTTTATATTAGATGCGTCAACAAACATCTATAAGAGGCGCGGTGTGTCGAACTTCAGGTTTAAGTAACATTTAAATATTTATATACTTTGTTTTTATGGACGCATGTTATTAAAGATGCAGTCACGCATGTTTTCTCATGGAAGTCGCACGTGGTTAAGCATGAAGCTAGTTAATGTAAAGAGCTAAAAAATCATAAAATGTTTATGGCAAAGGCGGACGATGTCGATTAACCTTTTGTCTTGAAAAGACCAAGGTTATAAGTGCGGAGGAAAACAGTCAGAAGATAAAAAGCCCCACAAGCCTGCAGTTCATAGAAAAAAGCTACTGCGATAGGAAGCTTTATTATAACGAGGTATCAAAACAGGGAATATATGAAGACTACACCACTACAAAGTAGAACGAGTTGAAACTACGATGCAATAGAAATTATTTTTAAATTTCGAAGAACACATATAGCATTTATAATAGAACTTATAAAAGAGATTAACACTAGCAACATCAACTCTGTAAGATAGAGTATGGAAAAAAGGAAATACGGTGAGAACATTTCTATAAAAAGCTCAGTCGTCTGGTCTGTCAAACTCAAATTTAAAAAGCAATGTTATCGATCGCATTCCTATAGACTCTTATAATAAAGTCCAACAACAAACTAGCATTCAAAGTACACCGCAAAAACACTCACAAAACCGACTACATACACTTCTACTCTCACCAAAATAGCAAGACAAAAACAGGTATGATTATAGGCTTCTTCCTACGCGCTCTCAGAATCTGCAGTCTTCAACATATAGATGAAGAAATAAAACACATCAT
>OY744522.1:162627631-162630131 GCA_963556195.1 Sepiola atlantica | reverse complement strand
ATGAGGTTATGTGAATGTATCAATCGATCTTTTCTGTATCAAATAGTAGTGTGAACAAGTATTTCAAGCTCCGTTGAGTAAGTATTCTAGGAGAAGGAACACTGGAGCCTTCTTGCAACTATGATTATGCAATGCAAAGTCATAAGTACGCGGTTGAGGATTGTTCAATGCTTGTTTTAATATAAAACATCCTCATCACGTAAAAAGTATTCAGGTGATAGCCATTGATTTTCATCACTAAATGAGAAAAATACTGTTAATTAAAAAGCCAATTTACAAACTTTTAAAAATATATATTCAAAATTTATTCATGCGTTAGTGTCAGTTTCATAACGATTGATCACCAGTAACTCTAGAGACACGAATATCTGTTTGTTTAGCTTTGTTAACAATACCTTTGTTGGCTTCCACTAAAGTCATCATTTTTCCCACAAAAATAAACTCGTATTCTATTTCGATATTCGGTGTTTTTTTGTTGTGTCTGTTTTCTAAAGGTACGGGTTTGGGATTGTTTGATGCCGATGACATGCGACCATTAATTCGTTGATACGCTTATTTGAAAAGAAACTACCAGGTCACTCAGGGTAGAGAGGGAATTGCGTGTTTATACCTGCCCCAATAGCATTTAATGCGTAAATGATTTCAAAGCAGATTTCACAAACTCTATTTTATGACTTAATGAACAGCTTTACTAATAAAGGAATACCTTTTTTAAACAAGTTGCCAAATCTATTCATAAGGTCACTTGAAAAAATAGTTTTATCATTCAACCGCTCCGGAAAATATCTAATTTAAGACGCAATCATGTATAAGAGTCAGAGAGTCCTTAAATGTGGTACTGTTTCTACATCTGGGAAAGCGCCGCTCATAACCATCTTTCCTGCTTTGAGAGAATACAAAATCGACTTCGAACTCTAGTGATTGGATGATCTCCTCGATTGCTTATCTCGTTTTTATCAGAATAGACGTTAATTGTCTTTCTCGACATCATCGTTATTTTCATGGTAGCTGTTTGACTAACCCAAACCCTAACCCGAGCTCCAGTCTATTGGTTCCTCTTGTAAAACATTCACAGTAAAAATATCTAGCTACAAGCACTGTAATGGATTTCACTTGGTCTGTCTTCCTATAACTAAACAGAACTTCCATGAAAAAAGAAATTGCGTGTACAACAAGGTTAAATATTACGAATTTTTTTTTGCGAATTTTTGGAGCAGAAACTCTAAAACAACAAAAATCTTGCGATTCTTTGTTGTACTACTTTGAACGGCAGCCCAACGAATTAAGAAGACGAACTCTGTTGGCTTTTTTTTAGAAAGACAGTAAAACGTTTTTTGGATAACAAAGTTAAATATCTACGAACTTTCTGTTTGTAAAAGAAAAACATTGACGAACTTTTTATTTAAAAAGAAAACGAACTGTTTAAGGGGGAAAAGGTGTTATATTCAGTGTTCGCCACGTGCGCGCATAATAAATACTTCTGCCTGTATTACTCCTCTTCCGAGATTTCACATCTGTGTAAGAAAATCTTACGGAACTGATTCTTTTCTAACTACAAAAATGGTCATTTTCAAGTCTAATGTTAACAAAACTAATAACTCAATATATAATATAACACTTTAGTAATAAACATCTGTCCATTTCACCCATCGTTTATTCTTAATGTGTTGTTCATCACCAACTGACGTTGTCATTAACCCGTATCTCCGAGTGAACTTCCGATCTTGATAAGCGGTGACTTATTATTGAAAAAAAAAACGATTTGTGAAGAATATTTTAAGATGGAATAAAACATATTGAGAAATAAATGAAAAAAAAAAATAGAGGTGATTACGTTTCGGAATGTCGGAGATGATGATTGCTCGTTTAAATTATTTTGATTAATTGGAATACTATTCTTAGCTTGGTTTTCACCTTTACAATGTTTCGGCTGATGTAATCCCCGACTTTCTTCAGGTAAGGTACATCTTTTCGAATTAGGGATTCTATATGTCGAACTCGGGAATTTATACGGAATCTCGAACTGAACCTTTTATTTAATCAACGGGGGTAGATTATTCTCGTTCCGTCATGCATGTCCGGCTAGAAGTGTTAAGTAATTTGTATATTCTTCATTAGATTTTATCGCATGACATGAGGTTTTGAACATCAACCTATAAAAGACTGTTACTTAGAACTAATTATTATTCGACACTTTTAGTTATTGTGACACGGGTGACGGAATGATAACAATCTATCCCAGGTAATTAAATAAAAGATTCAATTCTATATTTTGTATAGGTTCTCAAGTTTGGTTAAAATGTTCATCAGAAAGAGGTTGGAGGTTATAGCAGCCGAATCGTTCTGAAATAAACAGCCAAGATGAGAATAGCCGTCCAAATAATCAAAATAATACATAATATATTTTACGTGTATTTTATTGAATACAGGAGATAGAAAATACGATACGCTATGTTTTCTGTGCAGAAAAGATGAACGTCCAATGAAACAGTTGCGGTGA
>OY744522.1:162600131-162622631 GCA_963556195.1 Sepiola atlantica | reverse complement strand
TATGCATTTATAACCTATAAAAAATTAATTGAAATATATTATTTATATTTTTATATATTTTATTTTATTTTTTATTTATCATATATTTTGTTTTAGCGGGCGTCTTTTAGCGGTCGTTTTCGTGTATATTTTGTTTTAGCGTTATTGTTTTCATGTGGATTTGTAAGAAACGATCGTTTTGGAGTGTGTGCTTCAATCAACTTCCAAGTTATTTGTCTTCAGCTAAATCCCATCCATTCACTGTGGAGGTTTCAGATGCCGGATAGCGTTCTACTCTAATATATTCTTTCCCTGTGCTGTCGGCCTTTGTAACCCTCTGACTGCTCCCTGTTTCCCCGACTGTACCGAATGCAGACAGGTAAAACTAATGTGAACAAGCATCTCGCTTCATAGCTTCTAATTTAAGATGACCCCCCCCCCAAGACTTTCACCCTAATTCTCAGTAGCCCCTTACGTTTACAGTAGCAGCTTGCCTTCTTTTGGGTGAACTATCTTAAAAAAATGTATTACAATAATATTCCGACGTGATGGAAAATAAAAAAAATTAAAACATTTATTTCTTCATCAACGTTTCGTCTGTATTTCAAGACTTCTTCTATTTCTTCAAATCAATCATCCCGAGAAAGTCTTGAAATAAAGACGAAACGTTGATGTATACATAAATATTTTGGGTTTGCCTTTTTCATTTCCATATATATATATATATATATATATATATAGCATGCACAGCGTCTCCCTTTGGAAATAAATTGACCAGTGCTTTTTCGTTTCGTATATTTTACGGTTGTCAATTGTTTTCGGCTTTATTTACTGCCTAACTACAATTCCGATTAGCGACTTCTTATATATTTGTTATTTTTAGGCGAAAGGTTATGTATATCTCAAGGTTATCATAACCGAAGTACACTCAAAGATCTGATTGGATTTGAACTCCCATTCCGCCGATTACACAACAGCCTTCGTTTTTATCCATTACACTACCAGTCCTTTATAATACATTCGTCTAACGTGAAACAAAGTTGTTGAATAGCAATAGCTTCGAACTTTTCAGCTAATATATACATATATTCATACATGTGTAAGAAATAACAATGCACAGAACATCGGACATGAGACACATTTTATTTTATAAATGATCTCTTTGAAGAAAGTATTCTTAGAGATGGGATGTAGACCGGGGTTCATGTTTAGTAGACCTTTAATTTGAAGGCGATGTCGCTTTAATTAGGTCAGCATTGAATATTCTGTGCTGTTATATAAATAGTACACACGACTTGTGTCTATTTTCGAGTTTCAGGGTCAAAATAGCCAGTAACATATATTATACTAAATGAAACTCTATATTAATATAACTAATTTGAATAAAGCATATTACATATTAGCTACTTTTTTTATAGGTGTAATAGCCCACCAGTACTATACAGAAAACAGCTTCAACATAAAACAATGACAAGCAGTGGAAAGGATTCTTTGCTCTATCTCTATAATTTAAAGACACCACTTCAACTAAGTAATTTGGTTCGTTTTACAGACTCTCAAATAATGAGTACCTAAATAATGACACAACTCAGAGAATAACACGCTCTATTTCTATATTTTCTCAATGTCGGCTTCAGTGCATTTGTCTGATTGATGGACGCTATAATCACTGATTTCCGCGGGAAAGATCGCGTGGGCGCCAACACAGCGATCATAACTATTCGATCTCGAAAGTCAGACTTGAAACCGACCGACACGAACTGCAATTTTTCATGTAAAAAAGTTCTAAGTCTTTCTAGAGCCGATATGACATATAATAAATGTACTTGAGATGTCATCTCACGCTCTTTTCGTCTTCAACTGATTTACAAATTATTTGATACGATTTACATTTATTTAGAGATAATTAAAACGACGCTGTTCTATGTTAAAATTTATAATGATAGTCTTGATATTAACAAGGATCAAGTTCAAATTTATAAAGGGTCGGCAATCCCTTCCGAATAGTGGAGTCTCAGAGGATAGAATACACATCCTCCTCTCCAGAAATAAGGGATAAATACAAAATACTGTCCCTTATTTACGAAAGCAACGTTAAGCGCAAGGTGCGTGTTTATATTCAGGAAATCCACTTCCACATAAGGGAAATCCGGATAGGAACCTACCTATATAGTACCATTAGTAATCCCTTACACAGGGGGAACTTGAGGAAACAGGCAATATATCCATCATTTGATCAAAAAGGGGGCTTCATTCTGAATATTATTATAGAATAATTGCCCCCGCTCCTTATACGAGAGCAGAGTGAGCCACGAGGTCAGTTGTTTATGAGGAAATGCAGCGTTGCCCGAGAGAAATAACTTGATAAATTAAAGTGTATTTATTTTTCTAAATTTAAAGCAAGTGTTTGTTTTATGGCATTGTTTCATGTAATTTCGCACATACAATAACGTCTAAACAACATTTTCCTTGTGGCTTTCTTGATGGTTTTATTAATTGTTTTATTTCTAAAATCAAACATAAATATTTATTAATTAACGTTGTTGTATATTGCAAAAGAACCTCGGTGTGTCTCGTGAGCAATAACTTAGAAACTGAGAATTTGATGAATTTCTTAGTTTTATTTATTATTTAAATAAATTTAAAACAAACATGTGTTTCTCTATATTGTTGCATTCAGAGAAAAACAGAGTTGCTTGAGAGTAATATTCGTAGAATTTTCTAGCATGTTTCTTATTACTTTATCTATGCAGTGTAATGAAGAAAACATAATGAGTTTATAGACAAATGATAATCGAGGCGACACAAGTACAAAACTTTCATTAGGAACACTCGTTTTCTGTCTTGTTATTTTAGTGACGTCTTATGACAATACATATTTTAATAATACCACATAATATGTAACTTGATTGGGAAGAAATATAATGAATTATTTCTAGGAGTAACAACACCAGTAAGGGACAGCAATGTGCAACTTGTTGACATATTACGAGCACACGACTGATGAAAAAAAATTATTAACAATTCTTGTGAAATATGATACGTCAAATCACAACAATTCAATATGGTAAATCAGTTACGAATAGAAAAAGAAAAATACATATAGCAGCTTGTGTACTAACTGTGGGTACTGGTAGCAACTTTTTTACTTTAATATTGCCTGACATAGTCAGGAAGTACTTTCTGCAATTAATGTCTTAACCTGTCCAGTTTTAAATATAGAAGCTTGCGAGGAAGCTCAAGAAAGATAGTTGAGTTTCTTGATAGAATACGTATTGATCTTTGTTGTGCCTATGAGATACGATGGAGAAGTAAATCTGTTAGAATAATTATTAGAAAGGAATACCAGATATAAAGTTGTTATAGATTGGAAATGGAAATGAAACAGGTGGTGTTGATAGTTTCATTTCATAAAAATTGGTTGATAAAATGATTGATGTTCATTGTGTAAGTGATCAACACCTACTGTTGAGGTTGATGGTTTGTGAGAAATGTTTCACAGCAATATCAGTTCAGGCATCATACGGTTGTATAAGTGAAAATGAGAAAGATGTGTTTTATGACAGGTTAATTACAATTACTAGTATAGTTTGTGTACAGTACTTGCTTTGACGGGGGATTTGAATGGTCATGTTGGAAAAGTTGTCTAGTGATTTTGGATTAAATATATATGGTAATAGAAATAAATAAGAAATGAAAGTCGAAGAATTTGATTTTACCATGGGCATATTAGTTGTAAATACCGTCTTTCAGAAAACGGAAATACACCCCATTTGTATGAATCTGGAACAGCAAAACTGATAAGAAAAAAAGATAAATAGCTCTTAAGTCATGTGAAAGTAATACCTGGTGGGGAAACTGTGACCCGGCATAAACCAGTCATTTGTGACTCTAAAGTTTAAGGAAGGGCATGAGGTAAAGTGAAAGTTTATCGTCAGGATAAAAGTGTAGCGGTTTAATAAAGAACGCCGGGTACGTGATAGCAATTGAATGAATGAATAGGAACACTCTAATTCAAGCATAAAAATAATCAAACCCAATAATAAAGGCCGCTTAGGTGCAGTATAAGTAGTAGTAATAGAAGTAGTAGTAAGAGGAGGAGGAGGAGACGAATTAGGAGAGAAAGAAGAGGACTAATAATAATAATACGTTTTACCCTCTCCTTCGCATTGTATCCATGAGAGATTGCTATGTCGATAATTTTAAACATACTACCCTGTTTTTTAAACGACTATTATATCAGAGTGTCTCTACTCAATGATTATATCTTTTATTAAATTAAAATCCTTTGCGTTTTCCCAGATTTGTTTAACGTCTACCATTTTTATAACATACACATATGTAGCTGTAGCAGCGAGCACATTTTATGATGACCCTTTCTTTTTTAATCATATATCAAAGGCTCAAGATAAAGGTAAACCTCTTCTGGAAATATACACCTGTCTAAGTCACTATGAGAGTAAATTCATTATAAGATTAAGTTCGTATTCAACAACTGGTTTTGATCCGTAACAAGTATTGCTTAAGTTTGCGCATTAAATATTTAGCAAACTGTGCTTGAGCTGTGTTGTAAGTCATATCGCAAACTATCGCTAGCGGTAATATAAGCATTGCATGTGCATATATATATATATATATATATATATATATATATATATATATATATATATATATATTATATATATATATATATATTATATATATATATATATATATATATATATATTATATACAATTCTATATATAATATAAATGATATACATTTTACATGAGATGATTTCTTGTTATTTCTGTTCCGTATTGACAGTATTGTAGTATTCAGTTGTTTTTTTTATTAAATAATTTAAAAAATCAGGAAATTAAGTACAGGTTATACATATAGAAACGTACACGCCTACATACGCATATATCTATATGCCATTATAAATACGTTACTATTTTTAAAATAACCTTCTGATTAATCATTCCGTTTAACCAAATAAGTTCAAAGGACTTAGTATGATAAACTCAATGCACACATGGTTATACAATATATATATATATATATATATATATATATGTCTTGTATCTGTAAACGCTACCTCTTTTAATTACACGGAATTTACACGTTTTATGCCTTAATAATTTCCACCACTATTTATTTGCCATGTTCTCAAGGGGTAGTTTGTCTTTTCGATTATGGCTTTCTCCAATTTAGCTCAAAACAGAATACTCGACAATTGTGCAGTATAGTTAACAAGAACAAAGGGGTGAAAAAACAAACAAACAAACAAATAGAAAAGGATCTTTTACAAAATGGTAAAAAATGTACTTTTTTATCTACCTGTAAGATTTGTAAGATTTATGATCTATTAATTTGGTATCGTCACTTTTAATCTATCGTTATAGTCATATTCCAAGATGATGCCCCATTTGTTTTTAAGCTGCTTGCAAATTTCAGGCTTAAAAAGTTATAAAACAAACTTATCCAAATTAGACTGACGCTGAATTAGGTTTACGATTCCACTAACCCTTTTTTACTATCTTTTAAGCCTGAAATTAGCAACAATCACTATTCACATGTGAAATTTATATAAGTTGATAGAAAAGTAAATTTTCTTGCCTTTGGTAAAAGTTATTTGTTGTCTTTTTCTTATTTACGCTTTTTTCCTGTTAACTAAACTGCTTAATCGCCTGATTCTCTGTGCCTAAAAAAATCCTTCATCACGGTTTTTCCAACGTAATTTTTAATATGATAACATTTGTTCTTTTCTTATGGGAGTTTTCATAAAATCATTATCACTGAGTGCTTAATTGCTATTACCAATTGCGTTCCCTGGAGTTTGAGTGACAACAAGTCTCCTCATATATCTACAACTTCGCCTCTTCCGAGAACCGTTGCAAATAAATTTGGGTTACCACTGTTATATTATAAGGGGCCCTAGTATAGATTGTGACCGAGGTCAAAATAATCTGGCCGGGTGAATGTTGGACTGAAATAAATTTTGGGGAAACGAATCTGTTTTACCACGTGTGACCTTTAGATCAAGAAAACAAAGGATTGGGATCAATAAAGGTCAGAATGGAGGATGGCAGATAAAGACGCGGTGACGTAACTTGTTGTTGTTTTCACACAAAGAAACGATAGTTTTGAACAGTTCTGAAATGGAGTTTGTGCCGAGTAGAGGTGGCAAACGGTATGTTAAAACTTAGTTCAGTCAGAACGGAACCGAAGGTTAATCCCCCTACTATATGTCTGTCTGTCAATTGTATAACTGTTTTCCATTCGGCAAGTTAATATATAAGATATCAATATTTCATAGAAGTTAGGTAAGGTATCACGGACCTCTCTACGAGGTTTTTGATACAGGGAAATCAATAAAATCCTCTTTATATCTCTCAAAATCTGTCTTATACTCCCCATGTCGATAAATGCAAAAATGTGTTTACATAGAACTCTACTAGCACGATCGCGGTATAACGAAGATAATGAGGAAAAATAAATCTACACGACGATACGGCGGCAAGAAAAGAAATCGACGCAGTCACACAAAGAGAAGAAAAAACGAAAGGGGTGAATATGCGCTGCCACACAAACGATAGAAAGGACGAATAAAATACCTGTGAAAAGACATTAACGATAGTTAAACTTGTTACCCCGCACACATTATAAAGAACATTGATATGTAAACAAATAAGAAAGAACATAAAGTGACAGATATACGTAAAAGTATGATGAGCGTTAAACGATTGAAACATACCCACCCATGCGTAAAACGCGCATTGTAAAACACGCACTGTAAGAAACGACACATTATAAGGTACGCACCCACACCTGCACACACGTATAGCGAACGCTCAAACACGCACATTCGCACGAGATTCATAACGAACTATGAAACTAGTAAGAAAAGTTAGTTTAAAGGCCTGTAATGAGTTTTTAAAAGTCGTAGTGTAACACCGCCACAACTGTTTACCATTGATTTATCGCTGATACCGCCCATTGTCTTTCTCTGGAATCTGAGTGGCAATATGTCCCCTCTTTCTAGTACTCACTGCGTCATTCAGTGGAAGTCTGAATGATCCTGTCCTTCCTGGCTATTCCCTCCTCATTATCTCGTCACGACAATTTTGTGTTTTAGCAACCAAGGTTCGTGCCGCCATTATTTTTAGGGTAGTGTTCATGTTAGATTATTATTATTATTATTATTATTTACTCACTAGGAGTTATCACACTGGTCATCGTCAGTGATCGCCCACTGCCAACAACCTGTGGTATTCCCTGGAGTCTGAGTGACAACAAGTCTCCTCAGACTTCCAGTATGCTCCACCTCTTTTCATTCATCATCGCTGATGACCTTGCGGTATCGCAACAGCCACCTACCACCGATGTCCCGGTGATAAGGGCCATTGGTCCCCTCTGGGGCCCGAGTGGCAACAAGCCTCCCCAAGGTCCCAGAGCTGTCTGCGCTCTTCCAGTAGAGGTCTGGTTTGCGCTTTCCCTCCTCGACCCTCTGTCCATAATTTCGTGGTGTCAGCCTATGCTTGCGCCTCTATCGTGCGGTTGGTTTTTTCTCCGGTTCTGTTGTCTTATGCATCTATGTGTTTGTTCTCCATTCGTTGCTTATGTGGGTTGGTTTCCGCATTCGAGGACATTTCTCAGGATTGTAGCTGTTTTGATCATTAATGTCCTTTGTATGGTCTCAGTTATCCCTTTGATTCCTATTTCTCCTAGTCTTTTCTCCATGTTTTGGGGATTGTTCCTAGTGTTCCTACGATTATTGGTGTTATACTGACTTTCTTCATGTTCCATATTCCTTCCAGTTCTCTGGCAAGTTCAGTATATTTGCTTCTTTTTTCCGTCTCTTTTATCTTCACCCTGTGGTCCGCTGGAACGGCCAACTCTACGATTTTGCAGGATTTTTCTTTCTTGTTGATTATTATCATATCCGGTGTCATTGCTGTTATAGGTGTGTCTGTTTGTACATTCATATCCCATATGATTTTGTGTTTTTCGTTTTCTAGTACAGTTTCTGGTTTGTGTTTGTACCGTTTTTTTGCGTATTCGAAATTCAGTTGTTTGCACATTTCCCGGTGTACTTTTTTCCCCATGCTGTCATGTCTGTTCTTGTATTCCTTTTGGGCTAGCTTGCTGCATTCACTTATTATATGATTTATCGTTTCGTCTCTTTGTCCACACAATCGGCATTTGCTGTTTTCCTGGGTTTTATCTATCTTTGCTTTAATAAAGTTTGTCCTAATTGCATTGTTCTGTGCGGCCGTCAGCAGAGATTCCGTTTCTCTGTTCAAGTGTCCTTTTCTTAGCCATGCCCAGCTGTTTTCATTGACTTCATCGCTTGTGAGTCTTATAAAGCGTCCATGTAGTTGTTTTTCTTCCCACTTTTCCTTGCTTGTCTTTTTGTTTCTGGGTTCAGTGCTTCCGGAGTTGTTTGTTGGGCTGGTGTCTCTTGCTGTGGTGATCAGTCTTTCCCTGTTCTGGGTTACATATTTCTCCAGTCTTTTTTGGTGTCTTCCACACAGTCTTCTATACTTACCAGTCCTCTACCTCCTTCATTTCTTTCATGTAGAGTCTGTCCGTATCGTCTTTTGGGTGCAATACATTGTGCATGGTCATTAGTTTTCTAGTCCTCTGGTCAAGGTGCCTGAGTTCTTTTTTGGTCCAGCCTATGAATGGTCCAGAGTATCTTATTAGTAATACAGCCCATGTGTTTATCCCTTTTACTAGGGTTCTGCTATATAGTTTAGTTTCTAAGAGCTTCCTTGTTCTTCGTAGATATACTTTTCCAATCTTCTCTTTCATTTCTGTATATTTGATTGTCTGCTTCCAGAACCCCCAGGTATTTATAACTATCTTGTTCTTCTAGCGCCCTCATCTCCTCTTGGTTGGGGAGTTCTATACCTTCTGTCGTCTCCAGTTTTCCTTTTTTAATTTCTAGCAGTGCACATTTTTCTATTCCAAACTCCATTTGGATATCCTGGCTGAATAACCTGGTTGTATTTATCAGCTTTTCCAGTTCTTTTTTGTTTTTTGCAAACAGTTTAAGGTCATCCATGTACATCAGGTGGTTTATTCTTTGTTCTGTATCCGTAAACCTGTATCCGGCATCACACTTTCTGAGTATGTAGTTGAGTGGCATCATGGCTATTATAAACAATAGTGGTGATAGAGAGTCTCCTTGAAAAATGCCTCTCTGTATTTTTATCTCAGACAGGTGTTGTCCTCCGGCTGTCAGTTTTAGTCTCCATGTTTCCATTGCTTTCTGGATGAGATTAATAATCCTGTCTCGTATCTTGTATATTTTTAAGTATTCAATTATCCATGTTTGGAGGATTATGTCGTAGGCTTTATTGTAGTCAATCCATGCCATGGTTATGTTCCTTTTGTCTGCTCTTCACCTCCTTCAGGGTCTTTTGATCAATGTATCGTAGATCATGTGCCCTTCTTTGTCCTTTCCGGCATCCTTTTTGTTCCTCGGGGAGCAGTCCGCGTTTGTCCAGGGATTGGTAGATTTGTTCTCTACGTTGTGCTGTGAGAATTTTCCAAATTTATTATTATTATTATCATTATTATTATAATTATTATTATCATTATTATTATCATTATTATCATTTTTATCATTATTATCATTATTATTATTATTATTATACAATATTGCTATCATGTGTATGGAGTTGATGGCTATGTACATACACTTGAAATACCAGAATTGTCTTCCCTTTTTGGAAGCTAATCCTTAGTCATATTCCGAGCTTTCAACCAAAGGAAATGACGGTTTTCTCAGATACATTAGAAGGAGCCATCCGGATAAAACGGCCCTAATCCCCCAAATCTCGCGCAGATTAATCGAGCTGAACGCGCTAGAAAGAAAAATAGTATTTACGGAATTCGAAATCCTTGTCGAAAGTCAAGTCATTCACTTAGACTTCAACACTCAATTATATTTTGATTTGTTATATTGTATCTAATGTGTTTTTTTTTCGTTTGTTAGTTATCAAATCGAAATACCTTCTGTTCAGATATTAACCGATGTTTTACCAACATATATATGGCCGCTATTAAATAATAGAAAGTTAATGCGGATTGTCATTAAGGGTCCATAAAGTTATACTAGCAAATATATGCATACGTCGGATGTATAACCTAAAAATGCGCGTTAGTGTAAACGGAGTGAAATTCAATGATAAGGTAAGGAAGAAAATAGGAGGTTAGAATAGGTAAAGCAGTTTGAGAGAGACACAGTAAAGTGTTTACATTTGACAACCTTTGGACACTTAATAAAAGATTAATAATACTTAAAAGGCATGAGAAAGTATGGCGCAACCAACCAGCCGGTGATTGTTTGTTGAATCTGAGTCTTACGTAGATTGCAACGATATTATTGAATGTATAATGTTGATGGTAGTATTGTTTGAATTCTAACTTTCACCGTCGGATGAATGTTGGCTAAAAAGGAATCTTCTTGGGCAACAATGTAATAAAAGAATCTGGTTTTCATTAGTTATTTTTGAAACTTTGTAACCATTGATAGTTTCTTGGTTTTATTACGTGTATTTTTGCTTTACGGAGTAATTATATTCCACATAATCAATTTCGTAATAACAAGTTTTCACTTTGAGTTCTGCAAAAGAGAGAAGAAAGAAGGCTACTGTAATAGAATAGTTAAGCTGAATTGTGGAAGGCATTATCCCACTTTTTGCATTATGCTCGTCTCATTGTGGGCATAATGTGTTTATGTCTATGTACAAGGCACGTCCACGCCTAGTGTATTTGGGGATATTTTCTCCTAAAATGTTACTCATCCCAGAAATGTATGACTCATCCAAGAATCGGTTATTCGAAAGCCAACAGGGGTGTAGTTTGTAAATCAAAAATATACAGGGTGATTCATAAGTCACTTCACTTAGCTATTTAAAATGTCATTTACAATTGAAGAGCGAATTTTTATTTTTATTCATATGGCCAAATTTGATGAATCTCCCAAACTTGTTGAAAGGCAATAGAAACGTGATGTGAACAGAAACCCTCCTTCGCACAACACCATAATCAATCAAATATGCTAGAAAGAGTCGTAAATTCCTTGCAAAAAAGAATGGAGCTATGCATGCAGAACGAAGCTGGAAATTTTGAAATTTTGCTGTAATTTTAAACTCCCATAAATGAATTTGTTGAATACATTTTCTGTTTTGTATTACCGTATTTTTTAACTTTAAAATTTCAAAAATAAATAGTTAAGTGACTTATGAATCACCCTGTAATATTCGCATAGCTGGTTTTGCTACAACTCCATACAGTTATTCTCACAGTATTGTAGTAACATAAATGTAAATATAATAAACATATATATGTTCCAATAGAAAAGAGAATAAAAAAAAGATACTTGGTCAATATGATTATCATCATTCATAGTACAATCATTATTACAATTAGGTTTACTGTGGTCTAAACGTAGTCTTCTACTAAGTTTTACGTTATAGATTTCCGAAATTAAAACATACAAACAGACAAACGGCTTGGCGTGAAAACATCACTATCTTAGCGGAACCAATTAAATATTGGCATCGACAGAGAAATAATTCAAATGTACTCGAGTAGACTGTCTATCGTGTTCGGTTTGAAATTCTTAGACGAAAGTAAACTTCGAACGATACTTGCAAGCGGGCCTAAAATTACAGCATTCAAACCGGTACGACCAAAATAAACCCGACGCCCGTAAGTGTACGATAAATATGATATTTGATCAAATAATATACCTTTCACTCTCTTTAACACACACACACGTGTGTGTGTTTGTGTGACCGGAGGGTGACTTACACGGCGTTATTGGGATATCAAATATGTTAAAAAAATTTAAAGAATAATATTTTATAGTACTATTAAAATATACTCATGGCAAGTAAGCCACATAGACACTTTTATGTTTAATTCCCGAAGGAAATAATCGTGCAATAAATCGGATAATTTCCTTTGTTAACTAATATATATATATATATATATATATATATATATATATATATATATATATATATATATTTATTTTCTCCCTGAGGAGATCTAAGTTTCTAATAATTATTGATCGCTAACATCGACATGCAAGTGTAGCGTCCTTTTGCCCATGTGTGTATTAATGAAAATAATTATATCAATAGCTCTATTTATATGTTGTACGTTCCTTTAAGTCCAGTCAAATTCTGTGGATTTTTATCCCGTGGATGTCTACCTGGATTACTATATATATATATATATATATATATATATATATATTTTGATTTTATTCCATTAGTTGCGACAAAACAGGTTTTGTTTCATTGGTGCGGATAGCTACCAATTCCTTGGGCTGGCGAAAGGAATTCAAATGGCATAAAATTTTAAGTTCACTTCCACGGGAGATTGAAAATTGAAAATACATTGGAGGGGGAGGGGGATAGATTTGGGGCTTTGTCTATAACGGCGACATGGGACATGAGAGGGGAGGGGGGAGGACCCCAACAAGTCGTGTTTCAAATTATTACGTGGGAGGTTTTGCACGTGTCAGTGCTACGACGATCTCAATCTCGGCCGGGGCGGGAGGAGGGAGATGGGGCGACGACAAGAGTGAGTCAAATTCAAAATGAGAATAAAACCATGATTACAACCGTCATTCTTATTTTATTTTAATTCTAATAAGTAATTATCATGTGGATAAAAATGTTTAATAATTTTAATTTAGGGTATTAATTGCTACTTTTGCATTTTATTTATTTTATTTTAATGTTTTGTTTATTATTTGTAGTGAATTTTGTTGTGATTATATTTTTTTAAATTGTGATTATATTATACCGAGATCAATACTAGTGGAATCTTTTATAAAAGAAGTTTTCTGGTGTTACCAGTCATATCACCAACAAAACCGATTATGACAATGGCAATGCCCGCCAACCATACCCACGACAGTCGCAGCGACAACAGCCTTATGTAAAAGCCAAAATAAAAATAAAATAAAAATAAAGATAAATATAAATAAAATTAGAATAAAAATAGAAATAGAAATAACAAGTTTGTAAGAATATTAATGATAATAACAATAATAATAATAATAATAATAATAATAGTATTAAAAAATAATAATAATAATAATAATAATAATAATAATAATAATAATAATAGTAATACTGATAAATATCACCATCATTACCATCTTGCTACTTGTTGGTTCAATAGAATTAGAAATAAAGATAAATGCTCTTTCATACAATTCGATATAGTTAATTACTACCCCTCAATAACCAAAGCACTCTTCGAAAATGTCATAGAATTCGCCACTCTCCTCTCTAATATCTCGGAAGACGAAATAAACATAATCAAAAAATGTAGAACCACAGTACTAATAAATAACAAAGAACAATGGACAAAGAAAGACCATTTCTCTTCATTCGATGTATCTATGGGCTCTCTTGACTCTGCCGAGGTAACAGACTTTGTTGGCCTGTACTTACTATACAACCTAACAAAAGATCTTGAAGTCGATTCAATCGGCCTCTACAGAGATGATGGCCTAATGTACGTTAAAAACACAAACGGACAAAAATGAGAACAAACCAAAAAAATAATATCCAAAGAAATGAAACGAATAGGCCTAAAGGCTGAAATAACATCAAATGTTAAACAGGTCAATTTCCTCGATATTACCTTCAACCTCAATAGAGATACTTATGAGCCCTATGCTAAAGATAATTCCTACCCCCTTTATGTCAACCCACTATCTAACCACCCTAGATCTGTAAGTAAACACATCCCAGAATCAATTAGTAGAAGGATTAGCAACAACTCCTCCAATATAGATATCTTCAATAAACATAAGAACTTTTATAATAAAGCACTAAAGGAGAGTGGATACAAAAATACCAAAATAGAGTATATTCCAACTACACAAAATAACCCTAATAGGAACAAAAATAGAAATAGGAAAATTATCTGGTATACACCTCCATTTAACAACTCAACTAAAACCAAAATAGGGAATAAATTCCTGAACTTAATAAACACTCATTTCCCCAATAACAGCATACTCCATAAAATTTTCAATAAGAATACACTAAAACTTAGCTATTGTTGTGGTGACAACTTAGAAGGGGGTGAAAAGAGAGAGTACAGAAAAGAAATAAGGTTATGATATATGTACGATGGAGGAGTCTTAGAGACTGATCACATCTAGTCCTAATAGACATTCCCTTTGCTTACAAAGGGAGGGGCGTTTGAACATGCGTGTTGTGTTTTCTGCAAAACTTTTATTGACGCCCTCTCGTAAAGACGTTTTACCCCCCCCTCACCATAAGAATAATGTAATTTATCGTTTTAAATGTAGTTACAGTGCTGACTACGTGGGTAGGACGACGTTAAGATTGGATAGTAGAGTCCAACAGCACATTCCGAGTAAGATCAGAAATGGAACTTACCGGTCAACAGACGTTAAAAATAACACATACGGGTCTTCCATTAGATACTATTTACTTAAAAACCCTCCGTGCGCTAGGGATTTTAGCATTGACTTTTTTACCATTCTCAGTCATGCTCACTCATTAAACCATCTAAAAATCTTGGAGACGATCCACGTTCGTCTTAAACGTCCCTCCCTTTGTAAAAAAAGGAGGTGTATATTTGGACTAGCTGTGATCAGTCTCTAAGACTACTCCTGCATTGTACATATATCAAACATATGTATTAATTTTTATATGTTAAAAACCTCATAAAAACACTCTTTAACACACACATCAGAAATATTGATCTTAATAAGTTCAAACGAAATTGTATCTGTCTCGCTCATAATCGATATTTCTATACGTTATTTTAAGCTCACGGTTGTGTAGCCTATCTCCTTATGTACCAGGGTGACTCTGACACAGAGTAGTAGTAGTATCTGCGCTGGCCACATCTATGGGTTAATTAAAATAGTCGTGTACATGCTATTTGTATTAAAAAATAAGTAATTCTACAAACCGATCTTATACAAAGGGTATGTACGGTTTCGACATGAAACAACCAAACGACGGTTGACATGCCGTAAAACTCGACAACAACTAAAATATACAAAAATCAAACAATACTGTATCTTATTTTAACAAAAACAAAATATTGAATTTTATGGTTTACTTACACGAAACATTCCTTACAAAAACATCGCACGTATCTTTCCATAAGAAATGTTATCGTTCTGTTTATGATACTATCTTATTTTTACTTTCGTTAAAACTGTATTTTAATTGTTGGCTTAGCACACGCCTGCCATGTGATATGTGTTTACTTCCTTATCGTAGGTTATCTGTCACTCAATTAAAGCCCGGCATTCGAAATATTGTCAGTGGTGCAGTTAAAAAATGGCATTTCTTAATTTTAAAAAGTGCATAATATATATATATATATATATATATATATATATATATATATATATATATATATATATATGAGAGAGAGAGAAGGCGAGAGATTAAATAGTCATCAACGGACGCGTTTTGCCTTCCGTTATAAATCGTTCAATTTTCTCCTCTCCGCATATATGTATTAAATATATTGCTACTCTCTTCCCCTTATCTATATGCCTTCAGTTATAAATCGCACAATTCCCCCTCTCTCTATATATGCGTATCGAATAGTGAGTGTACATTTCTCTTTTTTCATTTTCAAACATGTAATCTATTGGTTTTGGGTGCTTTAAAAGGCCGGAGGGTCGAAATAAATTATCGCACCAGTGATTATGTGATTCCGTGTCACTTAATATATATATATATATATATATATATATATATATATATATATTGTGTGTATGTATGTATGTGTTCGTAAAAGAAAACTTAGAAATGCATTTCCGGTGTTTGAAGCAGCCTAATTCTCAGGAAGACACATTTATCTATGAGTAGGTGAAGTAAATCTCAGACTTCCCTTATGCTTGAATGTAAGACATTCTTAACGCACACTTAAACACAGTAACAGCACAGATAAGCAGATAGCATAAAAGTTATCATGTGGAACATTCTTGCACATCTAAATAAATGAAATGATATCTAAAGCTGATAGGAAACTATGATGTAACTAACTAACCAGTAATTGGTATCAGAGTCATTATAACCATTTTATCGAATGTATAATTTTGAAATTTCAACATTTAATGTAACCTTTTTTATTGATTTAATGTCAAGGCTTCCTCATCCTTCATGTTTGATCTGTGAGTTCTACTTATATATTTGATCATTGTGAACTTTTGTGACAATTTGTGATAGCTTATTCGTATTATACGATTCAAAAACCATACAGAAACTATATTCATTATTTTCATGTAATAAACAAAGTATTCCTGAATCAGTAAATTTAAAAGAACATTGTTTAGCTTTAAAAAAAAAACGGTTCAACTTTTCTCGCAAAAGAAGTTCATATGATCAGCAATCAACGATATTTGGCCTCGCTTCGTTCTCTTTTTGCTGGTATTTGTTTCCCAAATATGAACAGGTACTCTCGGTATGGACCACCTAAAAGTTCCAGACAACCTAAATACATGTGGCACTATCGACTAGAGAAGAGACGCCCACGGAACGCTGAATCGTCAGTCTGTGCCGAAATCAAATTCACGACCGTTCTCCTTTTTCCTAACAAAGACTTATGTCGAGTATTTTACTCGTTGCGTGTCTTCCATCTATCAGAGAAATGGTTGACCTATAGTAATCAGATTGTTTTTTTCTCATCCGGTCAGAGGGACGAAAGACAAAAACCAAACAAATCGGTAAACGATTTCGTATCATTAATCGAATATTATCCTCAACTGATGGGAGCATTGCATGTGATACGCACATAAAACATAGAGCGCTGTTAGATTATTATTGTAGAATGAATCCATTACCGATATTAGTTTTCTTTTCGAATAGAGTGGGGAACAGTGGATTACGTTTCACATACGAGCATTAAATCCGCTAAGAGATGTTTGTACTGAAAGGAAATACGCCACGTGTACCAACATTGACTTTGGTTTTTATGGATTTTCACATCAACCTTTATGATGGAATAACGGAACGTTCCAAGAGTAGACCTAATAAAAGTACAGGAAAAATAGATTTTCCAGCTGCTTTTAAAAATATTTTAGTGACACTTAAGCGTAAGGGAAAGCTATGTCTAAGGCCAGCTTCATAGAGGTAACCTGAGTTGAGAGTCTGGCAGTTAGATATTTGTTAACATTACATTTAAATTTGCAACGTTGGGGTATGTATATAGAACTCTGACTATCTTGCCTAACGGTTAAGGGCGCTGATTAACAATCAATTAAGTGACAATCTTCTGTGGGGTGAAGATTTAATCCTTACTAGAGACGATAATGACTTAGAATAATGTAAGATATAACATTTCTACCCAGTCATGACTGACAGAACGAGGACGTTCTACCCCGTCGATTGAATAAAGTATTCAGTTGGAAATTCGATATAAGTTCCCCAGTTGAACATAAAGATTGACAAGTTTTAAATGATGCACCTGAAAAAAGTCAGACGATAGGTCGGCTGAAACGTTGTGAAAATAACAACTAATATAGTAATAGTAGTCAGAATAATCAAAACAATGCATAGAAGGAAACGTCCTTTACACTTGAAATATCTACAGTGTTAACGAATACCCCAGGATTATGTTGTAGCGTCATTAATGAAAATAGTGTTTTTAGCCAAAGACCCTGAGTAATATTGTGTAAGATAATGATGACCGTTTTTGAATGGAAAGATTGAGAGACATCTTTAGGTTTAAAGGTGACCCAGATCAGAAGTTACCGTAACCACGTGACTTCCGGACGGAGATTTTCTGACTCTTAGCTGGCGGTACTTTAAGCATAAATGACGTGCCTAGTGTGCCGCCCCCAATGACGGTCAGACGTGCACTATGTAACTAGATGTATTGAGACGAGTCATCCGTCTATCTGTATGTATTTTCTCATCTCGACTCGTACGCAATCACCAATAAAAATAATTACATAAAAATACATTAAATATTTAGGTGATAAAAATCGTACATATTTCTAGACAAGCGTCTTGGTCCGGTGGTAAAGACGCTAGACTATAGACATCAATATCGAAAGTTCGATCCTTGTCTAAGTTAGCCATGCTGATGACGGCTGTGAGACAGACACACGTGTCCATGGATTAATTTATGTACGTATAAAATGAATAAAAATATATATATTAACGAAAAATACGTCCTATAAAGTTAAGGGCGACTTCTTCTTTCGTTTACTTCACAGCATCTCACTGTTAGATCACCATTTCGGTTGAGAAAAGCCATGATAATGTTTTGTTGTCTAGCGCAGCTATGCCGGCTTCGCCGTTGGGTGGTCGATTTTAAGGCATGACTCGATGATGTGGTCTATTGTCTGTTCAGAGTGACCACAGTCGCAGACAGCCGAGTCCCTGAGTCCCCATCCTTTCATGGTCGCGGCGAAACGACCGACACCTGTCCTGAGGCGGTTAAGCATTGTCCACTGCCGGCGAGGGAGGTCCATACCTGGTAGGTTATCCGGGTCCTTTACAAATCTGTGCAACCTTGATTTATCTGCTGCCTGTCATTCCTCCGCCAATCAACGTTTCAGTCAGATTCGTTTTGTGACATCACCGGGTGTTGAAAGTAGGAGCTAGAGGGAGGAGATAAAGTAAGCCTTTTCGTGGCCCCTTCCATAAGTACCTGCTCACAACAGCGAAACTAACGACTTTAGACCGATTCCAGGGACCCCAGTGTCCTTGCGCGCCATTTAAATAACGCAATTTTCACTTAGGAAGTTAGACAATAGAAATAATAGTAGGCAAAAAACAACAAACGCTGCAATAACCAATAAAAAATAATTACATAAAAATACACACACATATATATATATATATATATATATATATATATTAATACGTGTGTGTTTATCTGCCACTATTTTCAATATCAGACTGTTCTTAAGAATATGAATACAGCTGTATATCGACACCTGAATAGTAATTATTCACTCGAATGAGGTAACAAAAAGGACAATATTAAGAAATATACGCGAGATATTGAGAATAAAAGAATCGATCAAGACTAATGAGGAATTCTTTGTATTTCCGAAACGCCTATGACGTAAAAAAAGCGACGATTGTCGACTCAACTGCTTCAGCTGATACCCTTTCCCAAGCTGGTTCATTGACTTGCTTTCTGTTTAAAATGACCAACCGGCTAAATCGAGTGATGTGTCTCTCTCGAGAATAGTCCATTCAGCGTTGCCCGTACACAAAGTTAGATATATATTACGCTCGTCAGATGGAAGAACGGATCAAACATATCGATCGATTCTTATCTTGCAGTGCCCTATAGTGGACACGGCTGGAGCAACAGATGGATTGATTATATTATTGTGCGACAAAAATACAAAGTCTACCGGTCTCTTATTTATTCTATTCACAGATTCCGGACGATAATCATTTTCGCAGTTTTAGTATCGATTACGAATAGGTGGGTTGAATTCATCGAAAGGAACGTCGATAAAAACAAATTCAGTAATACATCCCGTTCTTATTTCCAAGTCAGATTTACAAGGCTTAATAGTAGTTTTTCATAGTATAAGCTGAGTAAACTAATCGGTAAAAGTAACATATTACCTGTGCGACGGAACGTAAAGACAACATTTTCAGACCATTGTCAACGTAAATATCATATATATATATATATATATATATATATATATATATATGTATATATATATGTATATATATATATGTATATATATATATGTATATATATATATATATATATATATATATATATGTATATACATATATATATATATATATGTGTGTGTGTGTGTGTGTCTCAACGCATTCTTAAAAATTAAATAATTGTGTCCTCTCATTTCTCATTAGATTACATTAGTTTTTAATCTATCTTTCTGAGTTTCCTCTTAAAGGGTCAGACGAAAAAGATTTACGAATTTCCTTTTTTCCTCTTATCCGTCCCGTTTCATTGATATAATAAATTATGTTTCCTTCATAATTTATCCTACGATGTTATTGTATTAGATATATGCTCACACACACACATATATATATATATATATATATATATATATATATATATATATATATATATATATATTATAATAAAGGATGGCCGACTGACAACAAGGAAAAAAAATCATCGCTTCCTCAAAGAAACTGAGTTCGATGTAAGCTGCTTGTCAAGTGTTTTTTGTGTATTTCTGTTTTAGTGGGGTTTTTTCTGGGACAATCCCTCGATTTCTGATAATCTGTACAGATAGAAGACTCTTGAAATACACATTCTTTGTTATTTTTGAATGCGCGAAACGATCGTAAACTACATAGAATGTGTTATTTTTATTTGGAAGAAAACATGATAAATACTTGGTTACTGGAATTTAGAGTACTATTGTATACATATATATATATATATATATATATATATATATATATATATATATATATATATATCTAAGGTTAAGATCGGAGTCTAACTCTGCCTGATGAGATTTCAGTTTATAATAGCTGTTGATCGATAACATCGACATGCTAGTGTCCCAGATTTTGTACATGCCCGTTTAAATAAACAATAATCATATATAAAATCTCTATTTGATATTAAGCACTTTTTATAAACCCGGTGGAAATCCTTTGGATTACTACCCTGTGGATGTTTTACCTGGATTATATATATATATATATATATATATATATATATATATATATATATATGTGGGTGTGTACGTGAATTCACTATGTCTTACTGACACATTTTTACTGTTTTTTAATATACTGGGTGGAAAAAGACACACGTTTATTAGGTAGCTCGCGAATGTGATAAACAACGGGACTTAACTCATTTCTAAATAACCAGGCATTTGTAGATGGAGATAGTAAACATTGGCAATTACAAAAATATTGTTTCCAGCAAAAAAAAAATTAAAAAATTGAAGAAAGAAAAAATGAAAAATCTTTAGTTATTTTGACAGTTTTCCATGTAATCAAAACACTTTTATTTAAATGTTATAATAACGTATTACTCCTTAGTAAATTTGTCTCATTTTTATATTTGCATTTATTTCAAACATTGGCCCAAGGACGTCTAGTTGGGCTCTAGCTAGAATTAACATGTCTGCAAACGTGTAGCCAAAATGATTGTATGAATTAAAAGTTGTATATCTAAAATAAATATCGGGGTTCGAATTGTGCGACTAGTTTGAATGGTTATCTCTACAATGACGATCTCGTAATGATAAAACGTATATGTATGTGGATAATAATTAAACATATTTCTTATTAAATAATTGTTTGTAGTCCCTACGTACGTGCGCCCTTTATTGAGTGATAATAGAAGCGGCGAAATCTAAGCTATAAATACAAGTGTCTTCTTGCTGAACACTGTTATGAAATCTGACTATAGCTGACCGCCTCCTCGACAGATGAATAAGGTTCCTCATCTCATCGGTAGCTATCCATCGTAACTTTCTTGATTAAAGCGCTCGAAATTTGATTTAAATACGACTCTTGTTTGTTTTCGAACCGTGCGACTGGTTTGCATGGCTATCTCTACACTGATGATTCCGTAAGGATGAAATGTATACGTATGTAGATAATGTTTAAAAAATGTTTATTATTAAACAATTTATATATATATATATATATATATATATATATATATATATATATTACGTATACAACTAGGAATAACACTTTTGACGATTAAAATATATCAGATTTGCATTAAATTTGTTCCATAGTCATTAGACATGAATTAGCACTTGTCTTTGGGCTGGACGACCCGGGTTCGATCCCACTCACGGTCTGAAAACTCCCTCTGTACACCCAGCAGTAAATGGGTACCTGACTAAAACTCAGGGAAGGTTCAAGGCAGCGGAAAGAGAGGGATGGGCTCCGCCTTCCATATGCTGTGCCTTAGATACGGTGATTCTTAACAAATCACCGCCGCTACGGCCATGGGCAGTGTGCAATGTCGGCAACGACATTCGTGCGCGTCCAGGCTATGCGACCTTTACCTTTTACCATTAAGCGTAAACCTTACATTTAAGATCTTTTCTAGAATCAAAATCACGTAATCGATTTTGATCAAAATTAGAATAATAATTCTAGACATCAGTTTTATTAAATCTTCGCCAGGAGACATACATCTGCTGGAAAATTCTTCTCTTCATGGAATTAATTTCACCCTACCTACATTATTGTTATATCATCGCTACCACAACGGTTGTCCCATAAAAGGGTATATTCACTTGTAAAACATCCTTAATCATGGTGAATATATCCATGTCAAATAAACGGTTTAAATCAAATGTGGTTTGTTCAGCGAAAATATGTTTCACATGAGTTATTAAAGAAAGGTAATGTTGCTGATAAACTATGCAAACTATTATTAAACATGGCAACTATTACATGTATAATAAATAAAAGAATTTACAACAAATAAAGCGAAAGCCATCATCAGATATCGAAACTGAAAGCTAGAGATCTTCAGCGTGAGGTTTTACCAACTGA
>OY744522.1:162558403-162588403 GCA_963556195.1 Sepiola atlantica | reverse complement strand
TTGTGCCCCAGCATAGATGTGGCGATAATAATTCATGTATTCGAGGATGTTTGCTTTGTAGAGGTATAGGATACTGTCAGGTGTGATAAGTTTTCTAGCTCGGTAGAGGGAGCTCACTTTCTGTGCAGCAGCCTTTTCAATGTCTTCTATTTATTTGTTCTAATTAATGTTACTTATGAATGTCAAGCCGATGAATTTGAACGTTGGGCTCGCAGGTAGAGTGTCATTTGCCATGGCAATCGCTGGTTAAAGAAGTTTCTTGTAGTTATCGTATGAAAAGGAGCTTTGTCTTAGCAGCATTAAATGTTACCATCCATATTTTCCGTTAGATGATGGAACAGTTCTATAAATGTATTGAGAATTATGATTAGTTTATAAGGCGACTCGATAGATTTTTGTTGACATTGGACTTGAAAACGACAATGTTGTAGTATGTAGGAAAAATTTCTCGCAGTAAATTATTGCACCGGTGGTAAGTTCTTGGAAACAAACTATGGTCATGTAAGCTCTGTTTGGTTTTATGTACGAAGAAGAACGATGTAAACAACCATTAATGAAGGACTTTGTTGGATTTTCAAGAAAAACTAATGAACGGAATATAAGGCATGTGAAATTAAATAAAACAAGAAAACATAAATAGTTAAAAAAATCTTTGTTTGAGACTAAAACATGCTCTATTATTTATTTTGCAAACTTAAGCAGCTATATGAATTGTGCAAATGCCAAACGCGATGAAACCATTTCTTTTAATTGAGATATTGAAAAATAAAAGCACAAGAATACAAATTCTAGACATTGACTAATACTTATTTTAGTTGAAACAAGAAAGAATTATGGTCATAACTATTATGTAAAACAAGATTGTGTAACGTGATGCTGAGAAATGCAACACAATTTGTAGCGATAGCATTGCAATTTTTAAAATTGAGTTTATCGCGTTTTGCATTCGAACTCATGAATTTAGCAAGCCTTAAGTTGTTATCGTGATACGCGAGGATCAAAATCGGTCCCTATTAACTCTAGACATCGTTTATAGCTGCTGAGTAACGTGTAAAATGTATTACATATGACGATATTTGGCCGAACACCGTCTATCCTTTGTATATGCGTGTACATACACAAACATACACATGAAAACAAAGTAACAACTCGAAAACAGTGAGGTATACAAAGAAACATTTATTGTTCGCGAATCCGACTGGATTCGCTGTGAAATTGAGTCAATTAGAATGCGTTCAACAACGTATTTGTAAAATGATGTGAAAAGAGAAGATAACTCAAATCTGACGCCCTGTAGTTGTGTATGTAAATGTATTGAGCGAGATAGGTAATGCTACACATATTATGCATCAATTGTAGTAAGCACCAATTTTATATTTCTAGCACGGTTCACCATGTTCTCTTTACATGGTATTAGTATCTCTTATATTTATAAAATCATAAAACAAGTTCACGTGTGTTAATGTGCGTGTCTTTTTTCGCGCCTACGAGAATATACTATATTTTTAATTAATTTTTTATTATTAATAATATATTTTTTTGAATAAAAAATGCTGTAGCGTGAAATAAAATAAATTTATAAAAATAGCAAATATATGCTCCCTATGGTCGCATATTTTGTGCTAGGCTTAGAGTATTATATAATGATGACAGAACTACATACAATACGAATTTAAAGCAAAATAAATTGTTTCAGCCAATTTAAATAAAAGGTATATTATTGTTATAAATAAAATAAAAGTAAAGCACCTTATTTATGGATGCCAAGCGCGAATGCAAACCCCCATTATTTTTATGAATGAAATAATGTAAAACATATCTCATTTTTGTAGATGTCAAAATAAACGCAGATATCACATTTTATTATAAATGAAGCTAAGTCCAAAGTATTTCCTTTTTATAAATGTCAAGTGCTAAAAGAAAATAATACGAAATTCCAACATGACCGTGAGCGATTAAGCCATTGCATTAAAATTCAATGTCCAAGTCTTTAAAAATAAATTAGAATTCATTTCAGGATAAAACATTAAATGTAAGACTTATTAATAAATTACATCTTAAATGTGTGCGAAAATCAAATGAAAAAAGCGATATATTAAAATAATCCCTATACTACAATTGAACACTAAACGGAAATGTCTTTTTCGTCCCTTCAGTTTCTAATTTTAAATATCTTGTAATTAAAAAAAAATGTTTTAGTTTTAAATATAAAGGAGGATGTAATACATGGGAGATTATCCTACACCCCCTTAAAAAACGGGGGAGGTAATTCATGTGAGGACGGTTTAATGACAACAGCACCGATACCACATTTATAAAATCCGATTTAATCGAGTTTTTGTCATTCATTTAAAATGTCTTAGTCACGCAAAAATAATTTGTATTGCTCCTTTGTTTTGAGGGCTAAAATCAAAGTGTGGTATCTGCTCCCGTAACATCAGCGTCAGAACTTTACATGTAATAATTTCCATTGAATGTGCTCATCTTCCCGAGTGCTGGCTTTTCAAATCCCACTTTCCCGACCTTGTGTCACATCTTACCGCTGTGGGAAGAAGATAAATAAAAAATAATAATAATCTCCATTGAAAGTTAGAGTTTTAAAAAAAATTACAACATATCTTTTTTTTAATATCTTTAATTTATTGTATTGATAACACTTGTCAACAATTTTTTCTTTTTTTTCTTTGGCAGACCATCTAGGAGTGTTTTCTGGGGTTTTGAAGGTCGCTGATTACGAATATAACATTGGTTTTGCCAGATTGGTTCTAGTTTAGAAGATACTGATAGCCCCAAATAAGCCTAAACTGCTAAAATTCTCCCTGAAATACTTCAATATAGAAACAGTAAATAATAATTTTCTGATATTATTGAATCATTATAATGATTATGTATATATTGAAGTATTTCAGGGAGAATTTTTATATAATTATTTATATAGGGAGAATTTTTATATAAGTATATACTGTAATTACTTAATAACATGTTCCATAAATATAGTTGCAGTATAAATTAAACAGTAATTAAGAATTTTCTTTTTAATTCCACAGTTGAAAATGAGTTCCAGAGAGAAAATGAGTTCTTCTAGAAGATGTTGCAGATATGAACCGGATGTCTTTTGTTACATCTGTGGACAGTATATGATGGCACAACAAAAGAGGAATATTACAGACTTTGTCAAGAGGGCGTACAAAGCATACTTCGATATGATACTTGGTGACCAAGACAAGTCTTGGGCCCCACATATGGTGTGCAAAACCTGTGTAGAAAGTCTCCGCGGTTGGACCAACGGTAAGCTGAAGTTGAAGTTTGCTGTACCAATGGTGTGGAGAGAGCCCAACAATCATTTTGATGACTGCTACTTCTGTCTCAATGACATGACGGGGTTTAACAAGCACAAGAAAGCAAATTGGCAGTATCTGAGCCTGGATTCTGCTATCCGTCCTGTTGCGCACCTGTGCCTGTTTTCACCAGTTTGCCTGAAATCGATGAAACCAAAGAGATTCCAGCTGATCTTTCAATATCAAGTGATGATAGCTGTAGTGACTATGAAGAACCCTCAAATGGCCCTCAGCTTTTCAATCAATCTGAACTTAATGACCTAGTGCGAGACCTTTGTTTGTCGAAGGAGCAGTCTGAAGTTCTTGCATCACGACTCCAAGAGAAAAACATTCTTGATTCTGGCACAAAAGTAACATACTATAGGACAAGGGAAGGCAGCTTGCTTCGTTTCTTTTCTAAATCAGACGATCTGGTCTTTTGTAATGACGTTTCTGCACTTCTTAACTGCATGGGGATCTCATCATATGACCCAGCAGATTGGCGTCTCTTCATAGATAGCTCGAAAGCAAGTCTAAAAATTGTACTTTTGCACAATGGCAATAAGTTTGCTTCTGTACCAATTGGCCATTCTACCAAGATGAAAGAAGAGTATGATGCTATAAAATTTGTTCTTGAAAAGCTGAATTACAACACTCATAAATGGCTGATTTGTGTGGACTTGAAAATGGTGAATTTTCTGCTTGGTCAGCAAAGTGGGTACACAAAGTATCCCTGCTTTCTTTGTTTGTGGGATAGCAGAGCAAGAATCCAGCACTGGAGAAGGGAGAACTGGCCAGAACGAGAAAGTCTCGAAGTCGGCACAGCCAACGTCATCAATGAGCCTTTGGTACCCAGGGATAGAATCATCTTCCCTCCATTGCACATAAAACTAGGGCTCATGAAGCAGTTTGTTAAGGCGTTGAACAAGGATGGGGATTGCTTCAAGTACATATGCAGGCAATTTCCAGGTCTTTCCATCGAAAAAGCTAAAGGTGGCATCTTCGATGGACCTCAGATTCGAACGCTCATGAGGGATTCTGACTTCACTAATCATATGAACACGGTTGAGTTAAATGCTTGGGTGTCCTTCACAGATGTAGTGACAAACTTTTTGGGAAATCACAAAGCTGAGAATTACAAGCAATTGGTCCGTAAGATGCTTACTGCATACGGAAAACTAGGGGCAAATATGAGCATTAAAGTTCATTTCTTGTTTAGCCACCTCGACAGATTTCCTGGTAATCTTGGTGATTACAGTGAGGAGCAGGGAGAGAGATTCCATCAAGACATCAAAACAATGGAAGAGAGGTATCAAGGCAAATGGGATGAGCACATGATGGCAGACTACTGCTGGAACCTTTTGAGAGACTGCCCAAAAGTTGCTCACAAGCGAAAATCGTATAAACGTCAATTTTAGTTTTGTGAATAAAATATTGTTTTGTGTGTTCATTGTAACTAAGAATCTAGTGTATAATGCTTTGCATTAATTTATGATATATAACTGATTATGTAAATGTTTTTTTTCACTTGGAAAATTAAAATTCAGAAAATTTTTAGCAAATTTTTTGTATATCCTCGAAATCTATGAAAAGTGTTCAGTTATAGGATAAATGAAATGATGTTATATCTAACTTAACTTGTTAGATTGAGATTTTACACTGTCTTTGTGGTTTAAGATCATCATAAAAATCAATATCTGACATTTATGCACTATTTAGCCGTTTTTTGTACGTTTAGCTATGGTCGCGAATGGGTGATTTCAGACAAACGACCCCCCTGTGATAACTCAAAAACTAGAGCCAATTTGAAAAAACTAATGTCAGATTCGGATTCAGCGCCCTTGAAAACCCCAGAAACCAGTCTTACTTTGCCTGCTAAAAATATTGTGTTGACCAGTGTAATTAAAGTAATATTGAATATCATAGAAAATATACATATAGGTACTTGCCCAGGATTTGAACCTAATTTCCGTGACTGCCCGGCAGCAGCGAGCCGACAGCTAACGGAAGCGTCCGAGACCTGCCGAGTCGAAGACGAGGCTGGCGTCGGCGACGCTGTATAAACAAAACTGCCAGAAATCGTTAAAAAACAAATCAAGTTCGGCAGACGACAACAATATAAGACGATGAATATACGTAAAGAAAAAGAAATGCATATATTTTTTATACAAAAAATGAAATAAATGAACAAACCCATAGCTGAAATAAATAAACTTTTTTTATTATTATTTTTTAACCATTTTTTAAAAACTTTTCTAGAAACGCTAAAATAATAAATGCTGTTTTTTCAAAAACTTTTAAACGCTAAAATAATAAAAACTGTTTTTTTAAAACTTTTTTTTAACCATTTTTTGTAACTTTTTTTTTTCAATTACGCATTGTTTTTCTTCATTTTTTTTTTAGCTTTTTTTGGAGGGTTTTTTTTTTACATTAGGCATTTTTTTCCTTCATTTTTTTTAGCTTTTTTATGGGGGGGGGGAATTTTAAAGATTCTTTTCCTCGAGGGGTAGGGCTGGTTTTTTTTTGGGGGGGGCTTAGCGAAATACAGGCATAAGAGGAGGATGAGGTCGTCGAGGATGTGGAAGGAGGAGGAGGAGGAGCAGAAGATTGTTGGTCGGCGACGAAGGGATAGAGTACGGCTATCTGCGAAAATATGACGTCGAAGGGATCTTTCTTGAAAGTCTGACGCCACATGAATTCCCGCAGATAGCCGTCTATAAGGTTCCTACTCGTCCCGCATTCTTTTTTGTTCCTCTGCTTCGCTTCGTTCCACATTCTCTCGACATGATTACCCCGTCGTCGGGTCCACAACATGTTGGGCGTGATTAACAGTTAGGTGTCGATATCTATCCTCCTCTCCTAACCTGCTATAAGCCCTCCAGCAATCAGAGACGACCGTGGTCCCAGGGGCGACGTACTGTCTGATTATTGGAAGGAGGGTTTCGGCATTCCTGTTTGGTACCGTCACCAGGAAACCCTCCTTCTCTGCGGGGTCGTATCCCCAAAAAGCCCAGAGCGACTGGAGAACACGGCCGACGTTGTATTTTCTACGGTTGAACAGAGTCTCGTCTATCTCAACCGTATGCCCTGGTCCTCCGAGTCGTCTGGGGTTTCGCGCTAGATGTTTGGTGCACACCTCCCGCAGAAAACTCTTCCAATCCACTTGCGTGGTTCGAGACAGTACGCCGCATTCTTTTTGTCGGTTTTTACCGGTCGCCATATGCTGGGACCACAGGTAAATCATCTTTAGAATGGTCGAAATTTCTAATTTTGATCGCGAAAAAAAACGTCCCCGATCGCAACGAAATCCAAGCCCGGCATTCCTGGGTGGGGCATCTTCAGGCATATTTGTCCGCCACAGTCTTTCGCGGTGCTAACCAGCAAAGTCGGCCGCCGCCGCATCGCATACACCGCATTACTTTTGCCAGCAGCGCTTTCTGCTGACAAAAGTTAATGCACTCCTCCAGAGATCCAATCGTGCGACACAGCACTTCGAAATTCATTTTTGCAATTGGTTAACAAGCGTCTCTCTTTCAAACCGTTATCGGCTGCTTGACGCCAGCCTCGTTTTCGACTCGGCAGGTCTCGGACGCTTCCGTTAGCTGTCGGCTCGCTGCCGCCGGGCAGTCACAGAAATTAGGTTCAAATCCTGGACAAGTAGCTATATAAAATTTGACAGTACTAATTATAAATGTATATTGCAGAATATTATTTTTGTAAACTTAAAAGGAAAATACATATGCAAATGTGAAAAAAGAGGGTTTGTTTTACAGAATTTAGAGAATACTATATATGGTGTATATATTTAAGGAAGGCTGACAGACTTTGATACTTAATACAATATGTGCATTTATTCATATTTAGATTAGATTAGATTGAAATATTAGATTAGCTAAATGCAGTATCCTCCATCATTTCACAATCTATTCATTATGTTTTAAAAACTGTGACTGATGGACAAACAGACAGACAGACGGACAAAATCCCTATTTATATAAAATACTATTTAAGAATTCAATTATGTAATGAAATTCACTAGAAAACATTTTGGTTACGTTATTTAAGCTTTTGTAAATAGTTGACAAAAGAACCAATTATTAAATGACTGCTCGAGAGATATTTGGAAACATTAAAAATATTGAAGAAAAAGATAATATTATGAACATATATTTACGATAGAATATTCACTAGACGATTTACATCAATATTTATATATGTAGAGATTAAAACAAGACATCATTTATCGTTTTATAACAATGTGATTTAATTAATGATTTAAAGATCAGATTATACTGTAATAATTAAATAAAATGTATAATTATTTTAAAACGATGTTAATAAAACGGTATAGTTAAAACAAGGGAAACAAAAGTGAAAGTTAAAATACTCCAGGGTAACACTGGCTATGGACAGCTAGTATGATATATTTTACCGTGAATGATACAATCTTTCCTTTTTATTTTGTCATTATTATTTTTTTCTAGACACAAAACAATTCGTAAAAAAAATTAGGATATTTTAACATTTTTTCTAGCGTTGTCATTAATATCTCCGATAGATTTAGGGGTAACATTAACATTTGCCAACATCTCCTAACGTAAAGGTTACAGTAACCACAACACAACTTTCCACCCAAAAACTTATAAGATTATACATTTTGGATCTGCGTAAATAAAAAGTACGATCAGCATAAGTACATGATTTTGTTAAATATGGCGGATATCTTTATTATCTCTTTTTATTTATTTTCTTATTTATCTATTTGTTGTTTTTTTATTTTATTTCAGGTTTTCTATTCTTTCTGGTTTCGAAGCGTACAAGTATCTTAGAGATGGTAAAGCGCGATGTGCTGATTCATATTCGGATTATGGCAGAAATGGAGTCTTTTGTTGTTTGTGATTCCGTACAAAATAACGATAATTCGTTTGAACAAGCTCAGACGCGCTTTCTATTTCCACTATTCTCGAAATCTGTTCAAAACGTCTTCCTGCTTATCGCATTATCATTTGCACAAAAAAAGAAACTCTTATCATGCAACAATTGTCCGCATTAGTAAAACATAACAAAAAAAACACGTCCACCATATTATCGGCAAACAAAATACATTGATAGATGTAGAATACGTTAATCTCGTCATTCTCTAAGATCTTTCACGTATTTGTCATTGCATAACTCTTGATAATATTTACATCTTTCTCTTAATACATTGATTTTATCTACACTTTACAACGGCTCAGCGTATTTTACCAACACTTTACAACGCCGATTTGTTTTTGAAAACTATATTTATGTATCTTCAAAAGCTTTTGTTGAACAGAAATTAAACATCGGAGCTAATTCGATTATATAGATGACGTCTTCAGACAAATTCGGACGTTTGTCGATAATGTTAAGCGTTATTTTGTACTTCCAATGTAATGTCTATATTCATTAAAAAACGTATCAATAGCTTAAGCAGTTTTGAACATATCAATAGCCTAAGTTGTTCATGAAAGATTTCGAAGCCTTGACAGTTTTCAAAGTATTTCGAAGCCTAGGTAGTTTTGAATAGATGTAAAAGCCTAAGTCGTTTTGGAGAAATTTCGAAGCCTAAATAGTTATGGTCATATTACGAAGTTTAAGCAGTTTGGGACATATTTGGGACAACTATTTAGTTGAGACAGATTTCGAATACAGTAGAAGCTCGGTTTGCAGAACATAATTCGTTCTGGAAATGTGTTCTCAAACCGAATTGTGCTAACACCGAACGATATTACTAAAATCAAAATAATGTAAACGATATAAATTCGTTAATTATTGTATATGGACTATATTTTATGTATTTAATGGGTCAATATAGAAAACTATTCAGCATCAGTTATATTATTGTTTGCAATACACACTATAATGTTTAATATAAAACCTGATTTTGTAAAGTTATATTCTCTGTGCACCTTTCATCAATTAAGATTAGTTTAATTTATATTTTGACAACTTTGGTAATATTTTTTTTTAATTCTCAGATATTTAAAAATATTTAACCCAGATTAAAAGAATAACAAGCAGGATTATTATTTATAAACAAGAGCTGGATTTAAAAACCTGCACAGAACTGTTAGCGTTTCATCTAACGGTAAGCTTCTGTTGCCGTCGGCGTGGTTGGGGAATCGAAATTCTGTTAGAAAACCGAGGCATTTCCGGCTTGAATTGTTTATTCGGATTCCGGATTTTTCAGTTCTGAGCCGTTCATGATCCGAGGATTAACTAAACTATATAAGTATTAGATTGTAATAGAGCATTGTGCAATTAATAACAAAATTAAAAAATTATAGCATCACAGATTTAATATATGAATTATTTTTCTAGGAATGATATAAGTATGTATCAAGTTCCATTATCTTGACGCTAGTCGTTTGCAGATAGAACATGGGACCGCTGAGATCATTCCAGGCTTAAACATACATAAAAAGCCATGGTATGATCAAAGGTAAGTGCATTTTCTTAGAATTTTCACTGTTTTTCTGATGGAAAGTTTTATTACAATCATCTTCCTAAATACCAACGTCATTAATTTCCAAGTGACTATTGAACTTATATCATACCAAGAGGTCCCGTGACAATTCTAAGAAAAATAAATAGAAAAAATGTTCCGGGGAAACAAATATAATTGTGTATGAAAGTTCCTTCAAATACTCTGAAAGTGTAACTATCTATACTTATTTAGATGTTAATCCGTCAAGAACAGAACATAGCTAGTTCTGGCTTATTGACTTTTTGGCCAAGATCAAAGTGTAGTATATGTTCCGATGAATACTACACTCTATAGACCGGTATTGTCTTGGCCTTCGGGTCTTGATTCCGCCGGTCTGTGGGGTTGTCCTGTGCAGTTCTAGGGCGTCCACTTTCCCAGGCCTTGCCTCCCCTCTTTGGGGTGGAGTAAGTATATTGCTTGATGCCTGAGGCGCCCTGACCGGGGAGTGCCGACGCGGCCTTCCAAGGCTATTTTTGCTAGGACAGAGTGGTCTTTCTTTAGAGGCGCTGGCTTGACTCTTCCCTCACTTTGCGACCTTGAGTCACATATTCCTGCTGTGGGAAGGAATTGGATATCGCCAATGTGTTCAAAGTTTCGGTTTCTTTTGTCTTTGAATGTTTTATTAAAGTGAACTATGCAAATTTTTTGTTTGATTCTTTCTGTCTTTTATACCATTATTTAGGTTTTAATATGCATTATTTATGGTGTGGTTTTATTTACGTTTTAATATGCAATGTTGGCTTTTAACGTTTTATTTACATTTGAATATGAAATTTTGCCTTTTACCGCTTTATTTACGTTTACATATGCAATTCTGTCTTTTAACGTTTTATTTACGTTTCACTTTTAAAATGTTGTCTTTTAACGCTTTATTACCGTTTAAATACACAATGTTGTCTTTTAACACTGTATGTAGCTTTAATGTGTCGTATAAGAATAACAAACATCACAGCGTAGAGACAGAGGCTTAAGGAGAATGGAAGGGGTAAAGGGAAAGATAGAGTGATATATATATATATATATATATATATATATATATGAATAAAGAAATTGACAACCTATTTGAGACACTTAAATATATATATATATATATATATATATATATATATATATATGCAAGGTGACCCACAAATATGCCCCCTATCTTTTTAATAAATTACACCACCAGTTTAAATTAAGATATTTTGAGGGTGTCGGGATCGTAAATCCGGAAATAAAGAAAAAATATCAGTAATGTTATTCCTATTAATTTTTTGTCACAAAGCGTGTTCCAACCCTGTTAATTCAACTTTCTACTGCGCAGTAGATATTCTGTAGACATTAACAATTTTATTTCATCTGAGTAAAAAACTAAATTTTCAATAACATGAAATAAACATACTCAAAATATTTCAATTTTAACTGGAATTACAATTTATCAAAAATAGGTGACATTTGTGTGGGACACCTTGTATACACCTATTTTTGTATAAATTGTATCTCCAGTTGAAATTGAGATATGTCCGGGTTCTTCCACTTGTCCGGTAAAACTTAAGTAGCCCACCCTACGGATATATAAAAAGTATAATGTATGAAACGAATATCAAATATGGAAAAAGCGATAGTTAAAACCTGAATGAAAAAGTAATAATTAGGTCGAAACAACAAACTACGGTCAGTATAAACATATATTAATTATGAGTAGTTGGGTGAATATCAAAGCTGATGATGAATGATTAAAAAAACAAACAGCGAGACATTGAGACAATAGTTCCAGTAGCAGGAATAAAGGAACTGATGATAGAGATGGTGATGATGATCATGCTCATGTCGATGCCGATGCCGATGATGATGATGATGATGATGATGATGATACCGATGATGATGATGATGATGATTATGATGATGATGATACCGATGATGATGAGGATGATGATGATACCGATGATGACGATGATGACGATGATACCGATGACGACGATGATGATGATGATGATGATGATGATGATGATGATGATGATGGCGATGATGGTGATGCCAATGATGATGATGATGCCGATGATGATGCTGGTGCTGGTGATGATGATGATGATGATGATGATGATGAATATGATGATGATGATGATGATGATGATGATGATGATGATGATGATGATGAGTATGGATTGTAATTCAGGCCTTGTTTTTTATTACTTTTTTTGTTTTATACATGAGCACTAAGGATAGCAATACCAAGTAATAAATGCACAGGATAATTTTACAAATATTTTAGTGGTTGGCCGAAACAATTTTATTCTGAAAATAAAAACAATATTTTTTTTTTGTGAATTGTGAAATGTAAATCTGTCTTTTCTAACATTTTAAATGATTAAAGATTACATAAAAAAGGTTATAGCATAGCTCTAACTATATACTATTGAGCTATTACAATTGCTTTATGTTATAAAATGTATATTAAAATATATAAAACTAAAAATAGACATATAAATATATATATATATATATATATATATATATATATATATCTTTGTGGGACACACTTTATATATGTAAATAAATTAATGCGAAAGTCTTTTTTTCATTTATCATTCGAATATTTACATCAAAACTGGTTACTGTCATTTAAATCAATAATACAGAATAGGGATTTGAAATACTCTTTATATATTAGAGACGAATGATCTAAATAAATATATTAGATAGGCTAATTTGCATATCTATTTTTAAACACTTTAAAATTAATTATTATTTGATCTCATTTATTTTTAATCTTATGAAAGAATTTTATCTATCAATGTCCAAAAGTTTCGTCGATATCAACAATAATTAATTTAAATGATTTAATAAAAAAATGGATAAACTTACGAAATACTATTAATATCTCTTGCAAGTGTTCTTACCGACTGGAAAAACGAAGACAAGGGTGGCTAGCTAGAAAACGAGCGACTGGTAGGTTGTCTATCTGCGTGCACCACTTCCCTTCCTCTCTACCGTTTACGACGCCGCATTAATTTTCAATTCATGTCTGATTTCGCTGTAACTCTGAGAACAGGTACTACACTTTGACTTTAGGGAAACACTCGAAGGAACCATCAAAATAATGTTTTATGACTCTGCATTTTAAAATAAAATAACTGATTTAAACTATCATTATATTCGGTTTTGTCGTCATAAGACCATCCGCCACGGAATGACCTCCTCCTTTTCAAGGTGTTGGGTGTAATCCTCCTCGGTATTACATCCTGATGATTATGTTTTCATGAAACCATTTTCCCAGGACTACTTTCTTCTTTTTAGAGTGTGTGGAAGAATAGTATTTTTCTGTTGTTCCTTCTCTTTTCATGAGGAAGATCCTCACAGGGTTCTGTTGTAATTATACCATCCTACTAGGCATTACCTCCTCCGTTGAGTGTCAGTGTATGTAGTTCGTTCATTATCACATCCTGCCGCATAAATTTGCTAGTAAATAAATATATATATATATATATATATATATATATATATATGTGTGTGTGTGGGTGTATGTGTTTGTGTGTGTGTGTGTTTGTTTGTGTGTGTGTGTGTGTGTGTGTGTGTGGATGAGAGAGATTAGCTTATCTACGAAACACACGGATTTTGGCTAATCGTCTCGGAAAAGATTTTGAGACTGAGTGAGATAGTAGCAAGAAAATCCATGGCTCGAAAAACAAAAAAATCTTTCTCCCAATACAAGCGATTGCAAAACAGAATAAAAAATAAGAGACATCATTACTGCACTGACGTATCTTCTAATAAGCAGGATAAAGAATTGATAAGTCGTTTGTTTTCTCGTGTTTGGGTAATTACATATAATGTCCAAAAGAAAAGCACTACATTTTCAAAAAAAGTATTGTCCAGACAATAAGCGAAAATGGAGTCTAAGTGAAGAATTACATTTCAACGAAAAAAAATTCTGTTGTCGTCATTATAATTATTTATTGAACGTTTATTGTAAATATATTGGTCTATAATTTTTGGATAATGGCTGACATGTTTTTCTTTCAGCTAACGCGTTTACTTATGTTTCTTTCAGTGCCCTAAATGTCTATACACCTCATTACTGACCAACATCTACGTCGGCTTCATACTTTCTATCTCTCTCTAACTCGATGTTTCTGACTATCTGTGTATCTGTTCGTATGTATGGGTTTCTCTCTCTCTCATAAATTATATATATATATATATATATATATATATATATATATATATATATATATACAGCTATGGCCTGCGTATATGTTTACATATTTGCATATACAGGGGATACTCCTAATATAATTACCCGATCATTATGAATTTGTAACACAACTGTAGGCGTAAGGGATCGTTATGCGGGCTACATTGAGTTTAGTTCGTTTCATACAGAGAGAGTAAAAAGTGGTTGGAAGCCCATCGTGGAAATTTAGATACCCCCCGATTTGTGTGAACTTTAACAATATGTATTAGACAAAGCGTACGACATAATTGTGTTGACACACTAGTTCTCATTAGATCACCGAAGTTAAGTGACGTGGAGGCTGGCCAGTACTAGATGGGTGACCAGTTGGGAATGCTAGGCACTTTATGACATCTTTCCATGACCGGGATATCCATGCGGCTGAAACCGCTTATGAATTTGATATTCCCTGTAAACTTCTTTCTTCAGTGACAGCCGGTATAGGCCGCACAGGGCTAAATACCACACGAATTATTACCATATTTTAATATATAAATCATAATGTATGTGTGTATGTGTGTGTTCGCTATAGAAAGAAATGTTAGAGAATATACATCAAATCTATTAGTGTATTCTTATATGATATTCACCTTGGAAGATAAGAGAAGTATGCCCGAATATGTAAGTGCCTTCCCTAAGGTGCTTCTGATGGCATAACCCTCTAAAAACATCAAATGTTTCTTATTTTTATGAAATTATAGTCATGTGTATACAGTTTTATGGGAAAGACAATGGAAGGAGGGTATGAGAGTATAATAATCTTAAAACTGAAAATATATCCTATTCTTATGAGATTTAAATAATATGCATAAAATTTTCTAGGGAAAGACAATATAAGTGGTTCAACATTTTTAAGTGCTCTATCAACCTAAGGGAGCTATGTGCCCGGAACCTCTTTAAAACTTCAAATAAATCTTATTTTGATGGCATTTATACCATATATTTTAACTTCTCCGGAGAAGATAATGGAAGTTGTTCCGAATCTTTACGTGTCCCTACCTTTAATTGATAAATGGGGACATAACCCTCTTTTAAACTTCCAATATGGCGTTAGTAGTATAGTGAAAATGTTCCTGGTAGTGATCGTAATTCAATGCAGAGCAACGTCGGGTATCCCTCTCAGTATATTTATATAAGTTTCAATGTCTGTTCGTGTGTTCCCGATATAAAGAAAACTTAATATATTAATATGTAAAATTTTCTAGGAGAAATAAAATGGGGCCCGGATCTCTTAGTGCAACTCTAAGGGGGCTACTTTCTTAAAACTTTAAATGTATCTTACTTTGCTGAGATTTCAATCATATTAATAACATTTTCCAGCTAAGGCAATGAAAGTGGTTTCGACATCTCGAAGGGGGCTTTGCGGCAGGATCTCCTGTAAAACTTCAAATATATTTTATGTTCATAAAATGTAAATCATATGTATAAAATTATCCGGGGAAGACAACGGAAGTGATCGCTTATATCTACGTGGCCTTCCGAAGAGAGCAATCTGAGCAGAACACCCTAAACACTTTAAGTGCGTATCTCCTGTTCTAATGGACTTGAACCATATGAATATGATACTAATACAGATAAGTTTCCAAAATGTCAGTTTAGGCGACGAAACCTAAAGGAGCACTTTAAAATGAAAGTAACATAGTGTTATGAACATAATGGACATAAACATAGTAACGTTCCTTATTTAATCCCGTCCAACGTCGGGTCATCTTGCTCGCATATTACGAAAATATTCATATTATCTCATATAATTGAGTCAGTAATTTCGTTTTTCATATATAAATTATTATTCTCATTTCTGATGACCTAAAGAAAATCATCTACCGTTGATTTTTTATAGGGTTCCGGATTTCCTTCCGAATTCATTTCAGGCGGTGGGGTAAGTCTGAAGTGATTTTCTGAAAAAATATCTGTTTTCTTACTTCTACTCACCATTTAACAGTGGGTTCGTTTAGGGGCTAGAAAAAGGCACGTGTTTTACTGGCTAACTTTTGCGTGATGCGATGGAAGCATGCACTCACACACACACACACACACACACACTCTCTCTCTCTCTCTCTCTCTCTGTCTCACTCTATATATATATATATATATATATATATATATATATATATATATATATTTATGCAGATACATACACATTGATCTCTATTATACAGCGGATGGTATTAACACGCAAGTACCATCCTTTCATGTATCCGTTTTTATAAAAGGAAAGGGAAAGACATGGAAGCACGTAGGGGAAGAGGTGTGTGGTGGAACTAAAAACAACGAACGTTGACCGCATTGTGGTTGAACAGAGTAGAACATTAACAAGAGAGGAGTCGCCGTTAAAGAATTGCAGAAAAAAGAGAAGGAAGAGTAAAACATTTCCGGTTGATGATTTAGTTTGGATAGTATGTTTTTTTTTACATATGTTCCTATTTAATTGTCTCCTCACGAGGGCAAAGTTAGACACAAGATCGGTTTTTAATGCCGGGAAATTCTAGCTCCTCCAATAATGGCTCTCTGGATTGGAAGAAATATAAAAATGGCCTTAATCTAGAAAGACTTCTCTATAATTGACCAAGGACAGAATATACTAAGTGTAAGTGTAGCATTGAAACATATACTACACGTTGTATCTAGCCAATAATCCGACGGAAATTTTACTTATGTTTTCTCAAATGTCTTAATTATTTATACTCTACACTGACAACATACTCGGATTTTTAAGTTAAAATTATTTAAGAATAGTATTGGCATAGAATGAATATAGAATTAGTAGGAATACGTTAAATTTTCACAGATCACTTTTAGTAGATTATTATCATTCGTCTACACTGAGTCCAAGTAATATTCGCTTTTTGTGTATGTAAAAATGAAATATCGAAATTGGTATTATCCATTATAATTGATCTCTACTGTTTATATTCGTTAATCTGTCGCCAGGCTAATAAATACTCGCTTTTTGTGTAGGGCAGAAGTACAATTCGTACATAAATCCATATTTATTCTTAATGACTCCTTATATAAACCGTGTCAAGTTGAATAGCGATTCTACGCGTGGTATAATTTAATGATCTCCTCAATTCAGTATGCAATAATGAAATTATATAGCTTTATTAATAAGGAGAATATTTTGAAAAGAATATTTTGAAAAACATCTACAACGCGTTTTTTTATGTTTTTCAAAATAAATTATTTATTTATCTTAAAAACTTGAGCACTTTCGGTGATATACACCCTTGTCAAAAGTATAAGCATACTTTTTTTCTCTTCTTTTTTCGTTTAATATTTCTTGATTGAGACATATTTATCGGAGTTAAGTTGAGGTTCGTCTTGATTTTATCGACGATTAATGTTGATATGCCAGTGTGCGTAGCACGCGGTTACGTGAATAGGGTAGAATGAAAAGTTCACACATGGAAGCGTTGAGGAAATGTCGATAATAAGGAAGATAATTTATTAGTTTATTAGTTTGTTGTATACATTTTATCTACTGAATATTTGAAATTCCTGTCGGCCGAATGACTCACTGAAACTCAATAAATCACCAACACGGTGATGTATTATTCATTAACTAAGTATGTGCTCGGTACCCGAGCTGTGATCAAATTGTAGTATCTGTTCTGCCCTCTGTAAGTGAAGGAGACACCATTTTTGACTGAGGCAATTTTTATTTTTGTCCCGATTTATAGAGCCACATTTTTGATGCGCTGTTTTTTACGTGCATTAAAAACCGACCTCGTAGGAGGCACGGAAATAAGGACTCAATATAGTGAATTGCCATTCGCCTTTGGCGAGTGCAAGAAAATACCTTCGTATAAGGCAAACTAATAACTCGGATTCAGTATTTCGAAAATATTTAAACTAAAATTCAGGGTCGTTCTTGTTTCTTTCTAATTAGTGATCACTTATCAAGGCAAACAAAAACGAGATGCGTGATAATCAGTTAAATGAAGAAGAAAAAATTATGAGAGGATTGAAAATGATGAATCAAATGAATATAATTTTATTAAGTATGAGGGAAGTTTGGAGACATTTGGGTTTGACGATAACTATGCTGCAGCTTTCAGGGAAGCATCCCCGTTGTAACGTGTTTCACAAGTGAAATATTATTGGAAAGAACCTCTGTTCATAGAAATTCCGTTCGATCTTATCAACATATAGAAAGAACGGAAATTATTTGCACTTGTAGTAGGAGGGCGAGTTCTTGCTGTGAATGTCTTACGAGAAGAAACAGAGACTAGAGTCGAGTCGAGCAGCTTCCGTTTAAATAACGAAAAACTAGACAAAGTCTTGCACCGTCTCCTCTGGAGAAAAGTGATTGAGAAAACAGAAAAGATCACCACACCACTAGATTGCGAAGTCGATCTTATACTTTGTAAATGAACGGAAGGGTATTCTGAGAGCTGCACCCCCCAGATGTTGCAGTAGAACCCCCTTTTAAGATGTATTTTCTTATAGAAACACGGTTTATTTAATATTCGCTATAAATAATGAATAAACCTCTATTTTTATTGACCCCTTATAGTTCATCTTTATCTTTTTTACTATTCGATCCCCAATTATCAAGGCCAAGAGTTACTCGAGGATAAGGATTAAATACACGGAAATATTATCAGTCGAAAGATGAGGAACACTGTTGGAGTACTAAGCTTGATCAATCGTATGGACTGCGTCTGATTACTTATGAGACGGTTTAAGTCAATAATTTGTTGACGTTGGATTTGAAGACGACAAAGCTGTAATCAACAGGGAAGTAGGCCCGCGGTAATGTGTTTCAGAGGCGGAAAGATCGAGTGAGTGGGGATTTTTTTAAATAATCGCTTTCTATGAGGGTACAATACAATCATTCAAATCCGGTTTTACACATACACCTTTTTTATTTGTGTTGAACACATGTACAAGGAAAATATATAAATTAATAACGTGACAAAAAACGTAATACAATAAACCTAACAGAATAGATACGCAACATGCCGAATTCACAGTCGGTTCGCTAACCACGACACCGCCACTATTTTCTTTATATATATATATATATATATATATATATATATATATATATATATACACTACATAATGAAGTTGAAAATTGTGCGAAGAGGAGGAGGCGATTTGAAAGACGGAAATAAAGGTGGTAATGCAAATCTAGGTAAAGAAAATCTGGGGATGAAATGTTACACAATGACGCAAACAATGGACGATAGGTGGCCATCATGATGGCGGCGATTCAGGAAAACATATTTTTTTGTGAAGCGACGATGAGAAGAGGCAACCGAATGCCGACCACAATGGCGTCTGTTGAAAGGAAAAGCTTTCGAAAGAACTGAAAACAGACTCAGTCGAGAAAAAAAAACGATTGAAAACAATGGCCGGATGGAAGACGCCGAGGAACAGAACGGAAGACATTTTTTATTCTTTTCTTATGTTTGTTCCGGCACGAATCCTGCTGCCCGCAACTGTTATTTTTTTCCTTTCTTAAATCATATCCCCCCCCCCCGCTGATAAGGGAGGGATAAAAACACCACGTGCATCCGTGAAGGTGATGCGTAAAGAGGAAATGGCATACACGCATGCGCAAAGGGAAAGCCTCTCCGTTGCACGAACTGCCATTTTTTTTCAATGGTTGATAATGTGATATTCAAAGTAACTGTTTTTCTAATTTTTTTTCTCCATGCGAAGGTGTTATTCTTTATATGGTAAGTATGCTGGATGTATAACATCGTTATGTATATATTTATTATATATTCATTATATTTATTATCAAATATTTTTAAAAAATTTATAAAGTTCTAAAAATTTACGAAGACATTTTGGAATTTCAAAAGGTTTATTTTATTTGGATTATTCAAAGTATTGTTCTCATCTTGGGTGCTATTCTCACAACATTTCGACTGATGTAACCTCCGACCTTCTTTTGGTGCGTCTGGTCGAACTCGGGAATCTGCATGGCGAGCTTTTAAGATCAGAACCGTAGTACGAATAATGCAAATAATAACACTTATTCCTCATCTAAAACATTCAGAAAAATAATTTTCTAAAACGTTTTTATAAATATTTAAAAGTATATAAAAATGTTTAGAATGAAAGGAACTATGAACGTAAAACATGTTTATCCACAATATATGTTTACGTGTATCTTAAGTACAACGTATAACTGGTTGTGTCATAATATATGCACTCGCTTGGGACAGCCTAAAATATCCTCTTCCTCCTTCTTCCTTCTCGCCCTCTCCCTCTATCTCTCTCTATACCATACCTCTATCTACTATCCCTTCTCTTTTACCCCCTTCTCTCTCACATATTTATTTTTCTCTTTTAATTATTACTTTGACTTTCTAAAACGTCAAGTGTTGACGGTTAAAAAACACGTAGGCAAGTTACCGTGGTTCGAGATTTGATTAACGTACATATGAAATAAATATTTATGACTTCGTTATAAATGCTTTACAAACTCGCCTTTGAGCTTGAGACGTATATATACCGTCCATGGTCAGAGAAGGAGAAATACATTTAGACTGAGGAAATGTGTGTCACCCCACCCCTTTTCGTGGAGAGACAGTAAAACGAGACTTCGTAATAAGATTAAAGTTTCCTTAAAACGAACACTATTAGAGAGACGTTCCCACAAATTACACTTGAATAAATCTTGGCTTTTATATAAGTTACCTCCTAAGACATGAAGTCAAGTGTGGTTTTGAGAAGCCAGCTCACCACGCTCTAGACTACAAAAATGCCTGAGCAGCCCCACCGGCATTCCTCGATAGGGACACATCAGGCGATTAGCAATAATCTAACGCCTTCTCAGAGATAAGGTACAGCCTGGGAGTTTGAACCTACTAGGACTGAATAGAACCATACCTCAGCCCGGCAGCACTAAAGCCACTCTCAGACTGATTTGCATCACCTTGGGGTTCATAATGTTTCTAGATGACACTAGTAGTAGTACTACTACTACGACGAATACTAATACTAATAATTCTTCTGTTTATTGAAATGAATTATATCTAGCTCCTAGAAAAAACTAATTCATACTTTTGTGTTATATCTTCCGTTCGCATGCTTTAATTTTGTTAAATCCGGTCTCTTATTTAAAGCGCTTTTCTGCATTTGCGTGAAATATAAAACTTTTGCATAGAGATCCATCTCCTCAAAATAAATTAATAAATATAACAATATAAAATATTTAACGGAGATTATTATATAATTTACAACATTGAACTATATTTGCTGTATGACGACTGGCATTTATTGCAGTAATGCAACATGAAAAATATTACAATCGCTTAACTTCACACGTGTATCTGGAGATTTCAAAACCGCACAATGTTTATAAAGAGGTCTTACCTCGAAATATATCATGGAACATTGCCACACACATAAATAGATTGTGTAGAAGTTGATAATAAATTAAGTAATACTTACTTAAACATTAAAATAAAAAATAAGTTCTGTTTTTATCCTACTTCTCTATTGTGTTTAGTTCACAATTACTCCCATAGTTTCTATAGTGAAAGAAAATACATGCACAGAGAAGCAGACAGACAGGCACACACAGCCGAACTGACAGACAGGATTTATTTTCATCTTTATTTTTATTAGAAAATAAAACCACACATAAAAAGTCATTTTATAGCTTCGACGTTAGTGGCGATTCATTTGTTTTTTTCCTTAATCGGCCCTCGTGCAGGTTCAACACTTTATCTCCGGTGCATAGAGCAAGCATCATGAAAGGCAAGGCTAGGCTCAAATGCTACTGATAGCATGCGTGTGAGCCGTAAATAACAATGTCCTCTCGAGAGAAGGGACAGTAATAAGTGATTTATTATGCATTTTCATGCGCCGATGTAAAGTCAATCTCCTTTGTATCATCTCTAATTAAATCAATTGAAACAGAGAAGAAATTGACGGAGGATTCGTCTGGTTTTTGTACCGCTGTAATTTAATACGTTTCAGATTATTTAATGCCGACACAAAATCACTTCTCTCAGCGAGTAATTGTATCCGATTAATTGGCATTTTTATTGTAACAATAGACAGTGGAATATTACAGGTAACTCATTCCTCGCCGTATTAGTATGTCAATAGCTAAAATAGAGTCAATAGAATTTGAACTCTAGATAGCCGATATAATACGTTGCTATGGTATCGGGTAAGAGAATTTTCCCTCTCTTTTCCCCTTTTCCCTGTGTGTGTGACTCATTCTCTCTCTCTCTCTCTCTCTCACACTTTCTCCATATATATATATATATATATATATATATATATATATATATATATATATATGATATATAAACATATATACACAATTATTAATGTATATTATATCTATATACTTTCGTTCGTAAAAAATACAAATTTACCTCTCTTAATGTTAAACATCATTAAAAAGTTACGTATCCCTATAACGTTTAAAGCTGATACACAACGTGTATTATTTTATTAAATAATATTCGAACTCTCTGAATTCAATATATATATATATATATATATATATATATATATATATATATTGAACTCTCTGAATTCAATATATATATATATATATATATATTGAACTCTCTGAATTCAATATATATATATATATATATATTGAACTCTCTGAATTCAATATATATATATATATATATTGAACTCTCTGAATTCAATATATATATATATATATATATATATATTGAACTCTCTGAATTCAATATATATATATATATATATTGAACTCTCTGAATTCAATATATATATATATATATATTGAACTCTCTGAATTCAATATATATATATATATATATTGAACTCTCTGAATTCAATATATATATATATATATATATATATATATATATTGAACTCTCTGAATTCAATATATATATATATATATATATATTGAACTCTCTGAATTCAATATATATATATATATATATATATATATATATATTGAACTCTCTGAATTCAATATATATATATATATAAGGAGGGTGTAGTTTACTTGAAGCATTGCTGGTAAATATAAGAGTAGGTTTGTACTTCGAGGCTGTATCAATGTGATATAATTCCCGGAAGGTGGAAAAAGTGAACAAAACAAACGAGAAAACAAGAATGGAATCTCAAATCAATTTATTAAAATTGTACGTAAAACAGATAAATACCGGAACAGTAAAAGGTTAGTGTCAGGCAATAAAACGTTCCGGAATAAGGTAATCTTAAATTTTCGAAAGAAAAACTTTCATTATTAAAAGACCAAAAATTAAAAGCTGAGTGGTCGAAAAACCGAGATGGACTGATTGGATCAACTGTTGACAAAAATACAGCAGAGAATAAAGAATAGGTACACAGAAAATGTAAATTATTACTATCATAATTTAGTTATATAAATATTCGGCTAAAGTTATCATCTTATTAATATTTGTTTATTTATATCCTAATTATTATAATTTTATTATTTTTATTTGATTTGATTTATGAACTTTCTCTTTATTTATTTAATTCTAATTTTAAATTTTTTTATAGATTTAAATGTGTGAGCCTTAATTCGAAGCTGACCGACATTGCGGACAGAGTTGAGAATGCGGACACTAATAGAGCGATGTGTGTTACCACATGATATTAAGTGTATGTGGAAGGAGGAAATGTGGATGTTAAGATGTTCTTTAATGCGTTGGTGTAGAGGCTTGACAGTACTACCGATGTAGAACTTTTGACACTTAGCGCATTGTAGGTTGTACACCGTATAGGTGCGGAAGCAGAGGCCAGATTTAGGGGTGGGGCAATTAGCTAGAGAGCAGGGGTCCGGGATGTAGTGGCTTTTTTTTTGACAAATGTTGTCGGAGAGAAGTGCCTGTGTGAGAGAGTTGTACGTCCAGGTTCTTAATACGTATGGTATTGCGGATAGCGGAAGTGATACGGTCGCTAAAGAAGGGGAGCTTAAGGAAGTAGGTGTTGGTGAGAGTGTCGTGTCCACGTCTTTTGGTGTTATTAAGGCTGGATAGGGTAGTGAGGGGGAAATTGTTGGTTAATAGGGTCTGGTGGCAGGCTTTGGTGTGTGTAGTTTTGTCGGTAGTGGAAAGGCATTTGTCTTGTATGCGTATTATTTCGGTGTGCGCGTTACTGCCTTGGGAAGATTACGTCTAGAGCAAATTTGAGACCAGGCGTTGTTAATAGAGGTGTGTATGTGGGTAGCTGAGATGTTATTATCGGTTGTGTATAGGCATACAGGCTCAATCTCGCCACTAGGAACAGCATACTCCCCACCTTTTACCACCTTATTAAAACCCACAAAACCAGCAACCACACACAGATCAGACCTATAGTCTCAAGTACTGAGGGACCCCTTCATAAGTTCTCCTGGCTCCTCTCACATTTACTTAAACCGCTACTCCCCACCCTCCCGGCACATGTCAGCAGCTCTGACCAAGTACTAAACAGACTCCACTTACTCCAACCCCAATAACTCCGCCTCAACAACTACATTTTCAGCCTTGACATTGTCTCCCTTTATACCTCCATTCCCGCACACCCCGCCATTGACCTCATAACTGACCACATATCTTCTAATAACCTTGACTGTTTTGGGCTCACCCCTACAGACATACATCAACTCCTACGTATCATTGTGGATAATACTTACTTCAGGTTCCAGCAAGACACATATAAAAAAGTCTCTGGCTTACCCATGGATACCAGTCTCTCCGGCCTCCTCGCCATATCCTACATAAACAGACTGGAACACCAAGCTCTTAGCACCTGCCATTCCCATATATTCTTCTCGACATACATTGACGACATTTTGATTCTCACTTCATCCCGAGAAGAAGCTACCTCTATTTTTAACACATTTAATAATACTGACCCCCACATTAAATTCACCATTGAACATCCCAACACCTCAGGCTCTCTCTCACTCCTAGACTTTAAACTTAACATAAATGACGACGGATCCCTTCACACCACCTTCTATAGAAAACCCGCCTGCAGGAACCTTTTCATCCACTACAAATCCGCACTACCCCTCGAATTTAAAATGAATTACGCGCCCACCGAAATCATACGCATACAAGACAAATGCTCTTCCACTACCGACAAAACTACACACACCAAAACCTTCCACCAGACCCTATTAACCAACGGTTTCCCCCTCACGACCCTATCTAGCCGTAATAACACCAAAAGACGTAGACACGACACTCTCATCAACACCTACTTCCTTAAGCTCCCTTTCTTTAGCGACCGTATCACTTCTGCTATCCGTAATGCGATACGTAGTGAGAACCTAGACATACAACTCTCTCACACAGGCACTTCTCTCCGACAACATTTGTTCAAAAAAGCCACTACACCCCGGACCCCTGCAATCTAGCTAATTTTCCCATCCCTAATTATGGCCTCTGCTTCTGCACCTATACGGTGTACAACCTACAATGCGCTAAGTGTCAGAATTTCTACATCGGTAGCACCGTCAGGCCCCTACACCAACGCATTAAAGAACATCTTAACACCGACATTTCCTCCTTCCACAAACACTTAATATCATGTGGTAACACACATCGCTCTATTAGTGTCCGCATTCTCAACTCTGTCAGCAATGTCGGTCAGCTTCGAATTTCGGAATCTATTCTAATCTCGAAATATCATCCAACTTTGAATAACATATATGAGTTGTCTTCCCCATTCATCCTCTGATTCTTACATTCTTACACTCCCACCTGCAACCTCCTTGCCTTTTATTTGCCAAGCACCATCCACCCCACACCTCAATGCCTTTTATCCTGTGTTTTATTTTTACATAATTTTTACACAGTTACATTTTAATAAGTAAAACATTATAATAAACATAAATTTAACCAAGAATGGAGTAATATGCATTTCATGTATATGTATGTATGCATTGCATATATATATATATATATATATAATATTTGTATATGTATATTTATATATATATGTATATATATTTATTTATATGTATGTATGTATATATATATGTATGCATGTGTGTATGTGTGGGTATGTGTATACATTTATAATCCCTAAATTAAAGTTTCAAATTTAATGAAAAAAGTAAATAAATAAATGATAATAAGAAAATTAAATAAATAAAACAAAATAAATGTAAGTATATTTATCCGAGGAATATTATACCTTTAAAATAAATATGTATTGAAAAATGTACACTTTATATGTATATATGTGTGTATATTTTTAATTTCCTAATCCCCCCACCCTTTCCAACGGTTTCGTCTTACTCTCATGATGTTAATTCTTTCCACAATTGATTTCAATTTTCAAGCTCTAATTACAACCGTATTCTATTTTCTAAATGACCTCCCCTTGACCGTTCGTATTTCCATAACAGCTCACACATTTAAATCTTTAAAAAATTAAAATTATAATTAAATGAATAAAAAGAAAGTTCATAAATCAAATCAAATAAAAATTATCAAATTATAAAAGTCAGTATATAAATAAACAAATATTAATAAAAATATAACTTTAGCTGAATATTTATATAACTAAATTATAATAGTAATAATTAACATTATCTGCGTATCTATTCTTTATTCTCTGCTGTATTTTTGTCAACAGTTGATCTCATCAGTCCATCTCGGTTTTTCGAACATTCGGCTTTTAATTTTTGGGCTTTTGATAATGAAAGTTTATCTTTCGAAAACGTATGATTACCTTATTCTGGAACGTTTTATGGCCTGACACTAACCTTTTACTGTTCCGGTATTTATCTGTTTTACGTGAAATATTAATCAATTGATTTGAGAGTCAATTCTTGTTTTCTTGTCTCGTTTGGTTTTGTTCACATTGTCCACCTTCCGGGACTTATATCACATTGCTACAGCCTCGGATTACAAACCTACACACACACACACATATATATATATATATATACATATATATATATATATATATATATAAAATACAGCATATATGCATATATATACAATATAGCATATATGCATATTTATATACAATATAGCATATATAATATATATATATACAATATAGCATATATTATATAAATACAATATAGCGTATATACTATATATATACAATATAGCATATAATATATATATATATATATATATATATACAATATAGCATATATCATATACATATATATATATATATATCGTATATATACCATATAGCTTATATAATATATATATACATATATATATATCGTATATATACAATATAGCATATATAATATATATATACATATATATATATCGTATATATACACTATATCATATATAATATATATCGTATATATACAATATAGCATATATAATATATATACATATATATCGTATATATACAATATAGCATATATAATATATATATATACATATATATATCGTATATATAAAATATAGCATATATAATATATATACATAGATATATCGTATATATATATACAATATAGCATATATAATATGTATACATATATATATCGTATATATACAATACAGCATATATAATATATATACATATATATATACTGTATATATACAATATAGCATATATATATACATATATATCGTATATATACAATATAGCATATATATATATATATATCGTATATATACAATATAGCATATATAATATATATACATATATATATATCGTATATATACAATATAGCATATATAGTATATATACATATATATATATATATCGTATATATACAATATAGCATATATAATATATATACATATATATATATATCGTATATATACAATATAGCATATATAATATATACCGTATATATACAATATAGCATATATAATATATATATATATATCGTATATATATACAATAAAGCATATATAATATATAATATATATATATATCGTATATATATATACAATATAACATATATAATATATTATATATATATATATATATCGTATATATATACAATATAGCATATATAATATATATATATCGTATATATACAACATAGCATATATATCATATATAATATATATCGTATATATACAATAAAGCATATATAATATACATATCATATATATACAATATAGCGTATATAATATATACTATATCGTATATATACAATATAGAATATATCATATATAGATACATATATCGTATATATACAATATCGCATATATAATATATAGATACATATATCGTATATATACAATATAGCATATATAATATATATATACATATATTTTATATATATACAATATAGCATATATCTTATATAGATAAATATATCGTATATATACAATATCGCATATATAATATATAGATTCATATATCGCATATAGACAATATAGCATATATAATATATAGATACATATATCGTATATATACAATATCACATATATAATATATAGATTTATATATCGCATATATACAATATAGCATATATAATATATATACACATACACTAATATCGTATATATATACAACATTGCAACAAATATATACATACATATATATATACATGTATATATATACTATATAATATAGCATATATTATATATATACAAATATCGTATATATATACAACATAGCATATTATATATATATATACATATCTCGCATATATACAATCTCGCATATATACAATATACCATATATATATATATATATACATATATCGTATATATAATATATATATATACATATATCGTATATATAATATATATATACACACATATGTCGTATATATATATATATATATACATATATCGTATATATAATATATATATACACACATATGTCGTATATAATATATATATATATACATATATCGTATATATAATATATATATATATATATATCGTATATATTATATATATACATATATCGTGTATAGAATATATATATACATATATCGTGTATATAATATATATATATACATATATCGTGTATATAATATATATATATTTACATATATCGTGTATATAATATATATATATATATATCGTATATATAATATATATATATACATATATCGTATATATAATATATATATATACATATATCGTATATATAATATATATATATACATATATCGTATATACAATATATATATATATATACATATATCGTATATATAATATACATATACACACATATGTCGTATATATACTATATATATATACATATATCGTATATATAATATATATATATATATATATATCGTATATATAATATATATATATACATATATCGTGTATATAATATATATATATACATATATCGTGTATATAATATATATATACATATATCGTGTATATAATATATATATACATATATCGTGTATATAATATATATATATATACATATATCGTGTATATAATATATATATATACATATATCGTGTATATAATATATATATATACATATATCGTATATATAATATATATATATACATATATCGTATATATAATATATATATATATACATATATCGTATATATAATATATATATATACATATATCGTATATATAATATATATACATATATCGTATATATAATATATATATACATATATCGTATATATCATATATATATACATATATCGTATATATCATATATATATATACATATATCGTATATATCATATATATATACACATATCGTATATATCATATATATATATACATATATCGTATATATCATACATATATATACATATATCGTATATATAATATATATATATATACATATACTGTATATATATTATAATATATATCTATATAAATATATATATACATATATCGTATATATAATATATATATATCTACATATACTGTATATATAATATATATATATATACATATACTGTATATATAATATATATATATACATATATCGTATATATAATATATATATATAAACATATACTGTATATATATTATATATATATCGTATATATAATATATATATATACATATATCGTATATATAATATATATATATACATATACTGTA
>OY744522.1:162535903-162545903 GCA_963556195.1 Sepiola atlantica | reverse complement strand
TCCCTTCTCAATATAGAGACACACTAGTTACAATACTAAAATAATACACCACGATACCAACATCAAAACATCAAAACTTCTTGAAGCCATCTACATAAACACTAAACCTCACACAGTCAATGATGTGAATTACGCAATTATTCACAACATTTTCGTGTCTAGCATAGTAATTAACGTCATCAAATTCTTAGCCATTAAATAGTCATACGTTTGATCTTGCACGTGCTTAGAACGTAATCACGTTTGCATTTAACATATCAATATCATAAACGCTCTTTTTAAAGTTGTAAATTATTAGTCTTTGAATAAAAATCAACAGTAAAGACATATTTTTAAAAACACGCAAAGTAACACGGCCTGAAGATGATTTGACGAATCAAATCGAAAACACTTCCGTAACAGAAAGAACCATTGAACAAGAATTGCACGGACTTATATACATTAATTTGACCGATATAATAAATGGACTATTCCGTAAACTGAAAAAAAAGTCTCAAACACAATAAGTACGTGTTATTTAATATTGTTTTCCCATATATATATATATATATATATATATATATATATATATATACCGGTAGAATACCCGTTTCAGAGCGAGTATCAGACAAATAGAGCATTACTTTTAAATGTTCATGTGTTTCTATCTTTGGGATTATGGTACCGTTTTGGTGACATTCCTCTAAATCAAATGATGTTCCCACGATACTCACCCTTTTGCCTTGAATATATATTCCATAATTTATCATTATAATTTCACTATTTTAAGATTCTATCAAGCGCATACATATTGTTAAGGCTATGCGCGCACAGTCCTTTTGTAAAATATATTAATATAACTGAAAAATTCCATGCATAGCAATACTTTTATCTATTAAATTGTTTTATATAACTTATTTTAAAAGGTTTTGAGGACGGGGCCGGAGGGAGTTTCGGTGAGCACACGCCCTTAATGTAAGAGATCACAGAAGAAAATAATTTGCTTATGTTACTCACAAGGTTGCCACGCTATGTTCAAAAATTCTTAATGATCGGTTTATAAAAAAATAATCAAATAAACAAATCTTTAATACATTCACAACCTAAATGTTACCATTTACAACAAAATGTACCTCTGTTACTTACATTGTTTTTAGAATATATATTCCAAAATTCATAATGATACGTTCATTGGTTAAGGAGAGTAGACTCTACATACACACGCACACATTACCTACTAGACGGTCGAGAGTTTGAATTATCACTACATCGAGTGTATTCGGTCTCTCTGTACAAGGGTTTGTCAGGGAAATTTACATGAAGAAACTTCACCACAGAAGTGAACCCTGACAAAATATTCAAATTAACATAGTATTCGAAGGCCAAGTAAGATCCCTTGAACACAACTATATACTGGCTTATACTGGAATTGTGCACTTTCTCCTAGTGATGTTAATTTAAGTAACAGCTTGATGCCCCTATCACACTATATGGATTCTTGTCCTGAAATTCGATAAGACCAATAGACCACAAGAAAGATATACTATAACAGTTTACTGGTCAATTGAGGAACACTATTAGTGTTTTCTTTCAACTTCTCTACTAACTAGACGTTTGACAAGTAAAGGATAACTTTAATGGAATATTCGAAAATCTATGTATCTCATATAAGGATCAAGTGCCTGCATTCTCTCTCTCTCTCTCATATATATATATATACATATATATATATACATATATATATATATATATATACATAGAGAGAGGGGGGGAGAGAGAGGGGGAGAGAGACAGACTGAGTTCATAGATGTGCTCTATGTGGTCATATCATTTCTATATTTAACTGCTTACTTTTTACTAAACGAGTAAAATCCACAATGTTAATATGACGGAGATCAACTCGTTTACATTGAGCCACTTAATCGCCATTTGTAGCACTTCAAATAACATAAAATAACAATAAAATGAATTTTAAAATCAACAGAGTCAATTAAAGCCTTCCATTCAGTCCGCCATTTTAAACGTTCACTCTGCCATTGTTTAATTTCAATATTCTCTCATTCAATTATTCTATCTATTATTTTTATTGGTAGCTTTTGCTCATATTGATTTTTGCATGCATTATTTTCTTATTCGAAGCCGAAGCGTGAATAGAAAATAAAATGATGTTTGCTTATTTTCCTTTAATATATTTTCGCAGTGTATTTTAATTCGTTATCTGTTTTCCACTGTCTTTTGTCTGCTATTGTGACCATTCACTATGTTTTTCCCAGCTGTATCTGATATCGTCGGCCATTTGCAATTTTGTGCATTAAACGCATCGCGTGCTTTTTATAAATATGCCATTAAGTTTATGCGATTGCTCTGCATAACGTGGTATTGTTTTATATCAAGAGAAATGACAAACTTCTGGGTCAGATATAACGATAAGTGTATGTTTAATTTTTTGTACGATACTCCGAGAAGTTGGAAATAAAGAGGCAGACATACATAAAAAAGTAGACAGAGAGACGTTTGTAAAACGTTTATCTGGTTTATGTTTTGTTATTCGTGTTTATTGATGTGTTACATTTTTATTTGAAGGACATATACAGTACACACGACCAGATTTTCACCATGCTTTATATAAATATAAGTACATGAACTATGTTTTTCGCAAATGGATACACGCAGAACATCCGGTAGACGTAATAAATATTTGTTTTGTATTTGAAGACCTACAAAAGGCGCCCACCCCTTTAATATCACATTTTATTTGCAGTAGGATAAGTGGTGGTAGCGGTGGCGGTAGTGAAGGAGAAGAAGTGGTGGCTGGGGTGGTAAAGAAGAAGAGGGTAGTGGCGGCGGTAGTGGCGTGGGTGGTGAACGATAAGGAGAAGTGGCGGTTGTAGTGGTGGTGGCGGAGAAGGATAATTAGTGGTGGCGACGGTGAAGGAGAAAAAGTTGTTGTAGTGGAAATGGCGGTGAACGAAAGGAGACGCGAGAGTAGAAGTCTTCCTGCCCCCTCCCCGGTACTGGTCGAGAATGACTTGCAGATTTTTACATATTAATTTGATTGAAGAGCATCTTGTTTTCTTCAAATAGTCACCAATTTAGTACTGGCCAGTATAGGCGTTGCTTAACGTTGGTTTTGCTTTAACAATAAAATAAATCTTATAAAATATAGTTCTCATATATTACGAAAAACCCCTCTGAATTTCGTATAAATAACGATGAAATAGATTAACACATTTTAATAAATTTATTTAATAAAATATAGTTTCTGAAAGAAAAAGAATTAAGTTTATTTTCAATAAACTAATATTTTAGCCAAAGCATTGTAATAGTTTCTGAAATGTACAGTGATTTTTTCATAATTGAAAGTGTTGCAAAACGAACATGATAATAATAAACTATATTTTATTACAATTTTATGATAAATGTTTGTGTTTTACTAATAAAAATGCAACATGTAAAATTACGAATTCATTAAAGTAACACAAAATCAATAATTCCGCAAATTAAAAGAACATTTATTGAAATCAATTAATATGTGTGTGTTTTTTAGCAAAACGAAGTGTTTATACAATATAGTAAAGATTTGTAATGCATTAAAACAGTCATGTGAGGGGATTTGAATGAAACTTATTAATAAGTCTAAAAGTGTATATTTTATATCGAAATAAAATTCTAATTTATTTTTTTTTAACTGGATATTCGAACATTAATCACAGCCGTCGTAATATAATGCAATGCCTTATCTTTGAACGCCATGATGGATTTAAAAAATGTATTTCGCTTACAAAAGGACATACGTTTGAGAAATGAACAAGGTAACAATGATTTCGAAATAAATGAATGATTTTAGTAGAATAGCCGTGTTCTTGGTAGTGAATAACGTCAATATATCAGGAACAATTTTAATATTATTTCCTAGTGAATGAATACTCCATGATGTATATAAATTTTGATCAAAGACACACGCATTCGCATTTGTTCACGACTAACTTCCGGTCCTGATTGATCGTGAGTCTAAGAACCACGGTCAATGACACAACCATAAAATCTCGACTCAGTCGCTAGGTCTGCTATAACGACGCCAACATATCAACATTGACAGATGTTTTCAAAACAATGGTTCAAACGTTCTAATATGTAACGTTAGTTTATATAATAATAATAATAATAATAATAATAATAATAATAATAATAAGAAGAAGAAGAAGAAGAAGAAGAAGAAGAAGAAGACACGGAGTGCATAGATGTTATTAAGCACTTGGCGCACACGAAAAATATAAATATCGAGGAGACCTGAAAGGATAACAAAGGTTCCTTTAAACTAAATTATATAGCTAAACTTTTATAAAAGGAAAAATACTTTGGAAGTATTCCGAGTAAGATATTCTGGATCTTTTGTAGGCTGATTATATATATATATATATATATATATATATATATATATATTTAGTCTATATATATCTAGTCTAGCCGCACTGATGAGCTGTGAAACAGCGAAACAGTCTGTATGTGGATGACTATATATATATATATATATATATATATATATATATATATATGCATATCTTTCTTGGAATTGTTTTAAACAGTATGACTTGGATGAACTGTAAAAGTTTAACAGACAAGTGTGTTTTTGGTCAATATATTTGATGTTTTATATACTTTTATGTATTTTTAATATATTTTTTATATTTTTTAAAGCTTAATTTTATTACCTGCAGTAATTTCATTGCGGTAATGGTCCTCTGAGGAAAAGAGTGTTTTTGAAAGTTAAGGACGCAATATTACTATTTGTTTTTGAACTTTAATAAAATCTGTTTAATTTCTCCTTTTTTTATGTCATTCAATTAATATTATTGCTCTATACACTCTATTGAGCTTTGTTTTTATCCTTATAGTCTACTAGTTAAACACATTATTTACATCTTTAAAGTATTATTACTCTCGCTCTCTCTCTCATATATATATATATATATATATATATATATATTAGTTTACCATAGGAATGTAATTGGCTGTGAAGTGACATAAGGGCTCTACGTCACAGTATGGATTTCAACTTGAAGAGCAATCTAACGTCACATGTAGTCACGGATGTTCTATAAATGAGAGTAAAAACCGTTCAATATATATGCTTGTCAGTCACCATTGGTTTTAACGTCATAGATTCATTGCAGAATTTGTCTCATTTCGAAATATAAGACATCTTTACTACTTTTCGAAAAGGAGAATATTGCAATTCTAGTTAATAATGAAATTCTCAAGAAATAAAGTGGATGCTATGACCAGAAATAGAAAATGAAACTTCAAGATATTTAGTCTAAGCTTCTACCAACTAATCATTTATTTTTAAATTTAATAAATAGAGCTTAAAACATTACCATAACAAAATAATCATAGTTTTGACACGACATCATAAATTCGTGATTTAGGTCTGTTTCAAAACATAAATTAAACATAAGCGATAACAACAAATATATAAATGAATGGTAAGACATTATCAATAGTAGAGGAAATTATTTAAAAGTCCAACACAATTTATGTTTTAACTAAGTATTAGTGTTTAAAATAATGTAATATATATATATATATATATATATATATATATATATATATATATTAGAATTATGGTCCATAGAGCGCATGATTCGAGTTTATCTAAAATTTGCGGTCGTAGGGCGCAAAATTCCAGTGTATCAAAAATTTGGGTCCGTAGGGCACACAATTCTAGTGTATGTTTAATTTGGGTCATAAGAGCGCATAATTTCAGTGTATCTGAAATGTGGGTCCGTAGGTCGCATAATTCTAGTGTATCTAAAATGTGGGTCTGTAGGGCGCATAATTCCATTGTATCTAAACTTTGATTCCGTATGGCGCATAATTCTAGTGTATCTAAAATCTGAGCCTGTAAAGTGTATAATTCTAGTGTATCTAAAATGTTGGTCCTTAAGGTGTATAATTTGATTGTATCTGGAATATTGGTCCGTAGGGAGCATCATTCCAGTGTATCTAAACTTTGGGTCAATAAGGCACACAATTCTAGTGTATCCAAAATGTTGGTCCGTAGGGCGCATTATTCCAGTGTATCTAAACTTTGGGTCCGTAAGGCGCATAATTTCAGTGTATCAAAAATGTGGGTCCGTAGGGCGCATAATTCCAGTGTATTTAAAATGTTGGTCCGTAGTGCGAATAATTCCAGTGTATCTAAAATGTGGGTCTATAGGACGCATACATCTAGTGTATCTAAACTTTGGGTCTATAATGCGGATAATTCTAGTGTATCTAAATGTTGGCTCTGTAGGGTGCATAATTCCAGTGCATCTAAAGAAGACAGAAAGGAAGAAAGGGCGGGCATTTGAGAGGAAAGAGGAACAATTAAGAAAAGGTTGTAGTGGGAGGGAAACCAGAATAGAAGGAACCAAGGGTGGGAGTGAGAGGGAATAATGAAAGGTAGCAAGAAAGGTGAGAGTGGTACGAAAAAAAAAGGAAGTTAGAAAAGGTTGTAGTGAGGGGGAAATAAGAAAGGAAGATTCGTAGTGGGAGTGAAAGAAAAAAGAAAGGAAGAAAGTATTGTAGTGGGACAAAAAGAAGAACTGAAGAAGGGGAGGGTGGTAGTATAAGGGGAAGAAGAAAAGAAGAAAGGGTGGTAGTGTGATGAGAAAAAGAAGAAAAGTAGAAAGGTACCAGTGGGAAAGAAAAAAGAAAAAAAGGTGGTAGTCGTAGGGGGGAAAAGGTAGAAAGGATAGTAGTAATAGGGAAAGAAGAAACAAAGGAAGAACGAGTAGTAGTGGAAGGTAAAGAAGAAGAAAATAAGAACGAGTAGTAGTGGGAGGTAAACAAAAAAGAAAAGACGAAAAGGTGGTAGTGCGCTAAATAGAATAAAATTAAGTAGAAAGGGTGGTGGTAGAAAGGAAAGACGATAGGAAGGTAGAAAGGATGGTAGTGGGAGGTAGACAAAAAAGAAAGTGGGGTAGTGGGAGTGAAAGAAGAAAGTAGGGATAAAGGGTGGTAGTGGAAGTGAAAGAAGAAAAGAAGGAGTAAAGAATTGTAGTGGGGATGAAACAAGAAAGGAAAGAAGAAGGGGCGGAAGTCGGAGTGAAAAAAGAAAAGGTAGAAAGTGTGGTAGTGGGAGGAACAGAAAAAAAGTGTAGAAAGGGTAGTAGTGGGAGGATATATATATATATATATATATAGGAAGCGACAAAGGGTGGTAGTGGGTGTCAAAGAAGAAAAGAAGGGAAAAGGAGGTAGTGAGAGGGAAAGAAAGCAGGAAGGAAAAAGGGTAGTATTGGTAGGGATAGAAGACAGGAAGCAATAACTGGTGGTAGTGGAACTGACATAACAATGAAGGGAGAAAGGGTTGCAGTGGGAAGGGAAAGCAGAAAGAAAGTACGAAAGGCTGGTAGTGCATGGGGGAAAAAGCAGGTAGAAACTGTGGTAGTGGGAGGGAAAGAAGAAAGAAAGTTGGAAACTGTGATAGTTGGCGGGAAAGAAGAAAGGAAAAGTTGAAAGGGTGGAAGCGCTAGAGAAAAGAGATATGGAGGTAGAAAGAGGAGTAGTGGAATGGGGAAAAAGAATGTAGAAAATATAGTAGTCGAGGGGATAGAAGGTAGAAAGGGTGGTAGTGGAAGTAAAAGAAAAAAGAGAGGATGAAAGGGAGGTAGTGAGATGGAAGAAGACAAATAAGAATAAAGGTTGGTAGTGGGAGGGACAGCATGGAGGACGGTAGAAAGGTAAATAAGAAAGGAAATGAGGAAAGGGTGAGTGGTAGTGGGGGAAAGAATACAGGAAGGAAGAAAAGGTGGTAGTGTGAAGGACATAAAACAGGAAGGAAGAAAGGGTAGTAGTTGGAGAGAGAGAAAGCTGGAAGGAGGAAATGGTAGTAGTGGGAGGGACATAAGAAATAGATGTAGAAAGGGTGGTAGTGGGGTGACGAAAAAAAGTAAGGAAGAAAGGATGGTAGTGGGAGGGAAAGAAGAAAGAAAGGGTGGTGGTGTGAGTGAAAGACGAAAGAAACGCAGAAAAGTGTGGTGGTAGAAGTGAATAAAAAAGAAACGAAGAAAAGTTGGTAGTGGAAAGAGAAGAAGAAAGGAAGGTAGAAACGGCGGTAGTGGGAGGACAAGAAGAAAAGGGAATTAGAAAAGGTTGTAGTTGGAGGGAAAAAGGAAGTTAGTATTGGTGGTAGTGGATGTTAAAGAGGAAAGTAAGGTAGAAAGGATAGTAGGTTGAAGGACAGAAGACAGTAAGCCAGAAAGGTGGTAGTGGGAAAAACAGACAGCAAGAAGGACGAAAGGGTGATAGTGGGAGGGTAAGAAAAAAAGGGAAGAAAGGGCGGTGGTGGGATTGAAAGAAGAAAGATACGAGAAAAAGGTTGGATGTTGGAGGGAAAGAAGATGAGAAGGTAGAAAGGTTGGTAGAGGTAAAGAAAATATAGGAAAGAGAAAAAGGGTCGAAGTGGGGGTGAAATAAGAAAGGAAGGTAGAAAGGGTGCTGACGGGAAAGAAGAAAAGGATGGTCGGGGAACGGCCAGAAAGCAAGAAGGAAGAAAAGGTGGTAGTGGAAGGGAAAGAAGAAAAGAAAGTAAACAGCTGGCGGCGGCTCCTCTGGTGTTGAAGAAGAAGAATCTCTAAAACCTATGTAAGAGTTTGTGACATATTTGTATTCTATTAAGGTCGCGCGCGAACGGAGGCCCTACTATAGTATTATACAAGCTTTGTTCAAACTAAACCATCATTATCCAATTACTCATGAATTCACTAACGTTTTTATAAGTCCTAACCATCTCGCCACTCGACCCTGTAGGAGTGTCGATATCTAATATATAAAGTAGAGACGATTTTTCCCCTGTACCTTCTTGGAGGATAGGAAAATAACCACATGCATCACAGGCTACTAAACTCACTACTATACTACACTTATTCACTCGAGTGTGTTTTAGTAAATTTGTTATTATTTCTTTCTACCTAACACTAAATATTACATTTGGCCCACCATCAACGTCTCTCCGAAAGACCAACTCCATATAGGTGGTAGCAAAAACTTTTCTCCCTAACAATTCTGTACTGTCACTCTACTCATCGACACCAGGAAGTAATACACACAGTTTAAATTTCACAAAACACCGGTTGTTATTTATTACTTGCCTCGTAATAATTTACTACATAATATAAAGCAATACACAAATACTTAATGACCGCTTCCGTTCACCCTGATGATTTTCCGCGAATATCAGATTACGTTATTTCTAATTCTACCTATGACTTCTACATTTATATTAATTCCTGCAACATTTATTCATTAAACATGGCGGCTACAATTACATGATCGAATCGACATCCTACTTAATTCAATAAGCGCCAAGATACTGGTAGACCGCGATACATTTACATTTTCAAAATCATACAGCTTTAACACGCATATTATAGAAAAAATTGCCCAAATAAATGACTTAAACCGTGTCATTGTTGAAGTTTATATGTGGTCGGCAGAAGCCGCCAATAAACAAACTTAGCTTAATTCGCCTATTTTCACATGTATTGTAAACTCGAAACCGTAGCGCAATCGTTAAGGAGGGAGGTTTCATGATTGCCAGTTTCAGCGTGCGATCCCGTTCTACTCTATCATTTTTCTTTTTCTTTTCATTTAAAACATTCACCAACACGGTAGAGGGGGGGGAGAACAATACACCGTTTCTTTTTTTTATTCGACGTCATGCAATAGGTAGTACTTTCTCTCGTGCAACGCCGGGCAACGGGTTCCGCTAGTATTATATATTCTCCATAAAATTTCGTAAAGAAAAACGAAAAAAAAATTGTTCCTCGTCCTTTTGGCTGAGATCAAACTGCCGATTGGCTCGGATCGCGCTACCCCTTAAATGCTATAGTGCACAGTTTCAGAATTGAGAGCTCGCCCGAGTGTCCCTGTTGCGACACGTCTGATCACGCTTTCTTCCTCGTGCTATAAGCTCCAGCAGTACTTGGAGTACGTCAATGAGATGACGGTTCGTATCAATCACGAGCAGCTA
>OY744522.1:162528403-162530903 GCA_963556195.1 Sepiola atlantica | reverse complement strand
CCCCCCCCCCCCACCCCCACGAAGATCTAGAGCGGCTGGAGTACACGGCCAACATTGTTTTTCCGGCGGTTTGTTTTGATTAGCGGTTTCATCCAATTATTGTCGGCTGCTTGCTATAACCTGATTTGGTCAGCTGTGCTTCAGCCTCGTTTTCGTCTCGGCAGCTCTCGGGCGCTTCCGCGACCTGCCCGATCGTTGCCGCCGTGCAGTCACGGAAATTAGGCACTTCATCTGGAGTAGTACCCACTTTTCTGCTTTAGAGTTAGTTGTATTACATTTGATTGTAAACAAACACAGAGAGTGAGAGAGAGAGTTAGTTGCGGAAGCGAAAGTGATAAAGACTGCAAATAAAATCAGAAGGGGCAGGTCTAAAAATACACAGTGAGTGGGGGTGAGAGGGATCGACAGACACTTAGTAAGAAATGGATTACTTGGTGAGTAAATAGCAAATTACTAACTGATAAGAATAATAAAAATGGGTTTTCTCAAACATATCTCAATCCCAAAATAAGGAATATTATAACATGCCTCATGTGTTATCAAATTATATATTTCACAAGATGAGGTCATGTCAAACAAATGTATAATTTTCACCTTGAAAATTTAAGTTACAATTTAATTGTAATTATTTAAGTCCGCATTCAAATATTGCATTCGTGCAAGCTATGAATACAGTTCTGATAGGCAGAACTGTGAAATTGCAATGAACACTTAAAGTAAACATCTTTAATTATCATTATATATACAGCCACATTGATGATGAGTCTTTGCGAAGATCCAACATGCATGTATGTTTATATTCAAACTACTTATGATATAATAAGTATATAACATTACATACACCTACATCAACGTTTTCAAAGGGCGAATCTTCTTTTTTTATTCAAATATACGTGCCAACACGAACTTGAACACAATACTAGACATTTAAACACCACACTCGTGATAACAAGACCACATGGAATTTACTCGCCTGTGAGAATATGGATCGGACAAGAAGGATTAAAATGAAAAAAAAAGAAAAAATTATTTAAATGCCTATTTACTTTTTAATAGGGTTATTTTTTCACCGAAAGTCTCAAGCCATTAAAATAAATAAATGTGTATTTTAATATAAAAATAAAAAGTCTGAACGATTTTCTTTGGCTTCAGGAAAAAACATTATATATATATATATATATATATATATATATATATATATATATATATATATATACATATATATATATGTATAGATATATATGTATATGTATGTATATATGTATATATATGTATGTATATATATATGTATGTATATATATGTATGTATATATATATACATATATGTATATATATATGCATGTATATATATATGTATGTGTATATATATATATATATGTATTTATGTATATATAATTCATTTTATAATAAATACTTTTATAACAACATACATATACGTTTTGTCTTAATCAAGAGTGATCACTGTGACTTTATGTAGCTGTGCCACCGATCGGATTATTCGAAACTCCGACTGAAATCAACTCCACCAAATACTTTTTTGCAAAAAAGAGAAACAATCATATTGTGTTTTTATCGACTACATGGTAAGCCCCCGGAAATGTTTGTCCTCACAACTTTAGCAATATAAGTTGGACATTTTAGATTAGTTCAGTAAACAGTGCTCGATATCCTGTTGTTCACAATCGACTCCTCTGTCCACTAGCTGTCGTTTACCTTAATACGTGTGTCTCTCTTTGTGTCGACCCAGAGCTAGTATTTGTGTGAACATGTTGGTCTATACATATAAGCTTTAATCTCACTTTATATATACATATGTTCTTAATTGAATGTCCTCTCCAATACATGCGTGTTTCATAAACACGGAAACAAGCGATCGTGATATGAAACATGAACCGAAAATGTTCAACGAGTGAAGGTAACCCCCAGGTCAAGGTTTACAGTTGAACTCAAGCGTGTCAAAAAATTAGAAAAGACATTTTATTCAACCTTTTGTTCACTTGCTTTGTTTTTCCAAATTGTTAAGCAAACACCTGTAAAAGCCGAACAATCATTCTCTTCTCTTTTCACTCAACGATCCAACGTTTTTTTTTTTAATTTTAATTTAATACTTAACTGTTTTTGCTATAAAACTTGATACCGCCATTGTTTTCAGGTATGGGTCGGTTCATTCGGTCATTTATGGGTGGATGTGCTAAACGGGGTATCAAAATGCACGAATGACAAAGAAAATGAATTAGATTACCCACCGAGACTAAAGAGGGGTTCCTGATTTGCATTCTGAAAAAAAAAAAAACTATTTGTCCTATTCACCTTTCAGAGAAGATAAACCCGATTACATTGTTTCACGTGCATGAATAAATATAATGTGAAAAGTAACTTTACATTTTATTGCAGTTTCACGGCATCAGCGATCATAGGAAATGCCCCTGACTAGGATTAATAGAAAAGCAAACCGGAAGATGTAACAGTATCCACGTATGCAACGTCGCCTTTGGCACGT
>OY744522.1:162488403-162523403 GCA_963556195.1 Sepiola atlantica | reverse complement strand
GTAATTTCGATGGGGATCACGTACTAATATAAATGTACAGTCGATTAATCAGCTACTTCCTTACAAACAAGGGTTAATAATCACCCACTTCTATATCAAATAGCGTACGAGTGAACGGGTAAGTATGTTTTTCTCTAAACATCTAGATTCAAGCCTTTCTGTTGTTGTACTGATTATTTTTCGTTTAAAAGTTTGCTTCTGGTAATTTGCTTAAATTCTTCAAATACACACATATGTTTATCTTGCAAGGATCTCCCTTACTACATAATATAATATATCAAATAAAACTTAATTGACAAAATAATTGCTCATGTTAATTAGTGGTTATTAATGAACCGACCGGAAAAATAACTGGAATTGTTTCATTCAACTAGTTTAACTTTTCAAATTTTTTCAATAAAAACAATTATGATTAGGCATTTTGTTTAGTTTCTAAAAATAAATAAATAAATTGATAAGTAATCTTATTACTGAGAAATAAATAACTTTCAGTTCTCTAAATTTAAAAAGGGACACTTAAAATAGAAAATGCTTATCTATTAATTATTCTAGCCCCTATAAAATATAAACTGTGCCATGAGACCTTAAACTTTATAGGAACTGATAATTAAAAATCAAATAGCCATTAAAAAGTAATATCATGATAAATAAATAGAATCAAAACATTATTTTATCACATCCTTTGCGATAGGAAAGTTTAGAATACACGACGCGTCATGGATAGATTTTCTATCAATAAATTATTTACAACCAGTCGGCGCTCTGCTACTGATAATAGTGTATATATGGTTACTTCCTTTGAAACAAAAAAAGAATTATATTTTTATCCATTTCTATAGCTAGAATCAGAGTGTAAATTTGTTATGTTCGAAGTAAGGAGGTCATGCTCCCAGGCATTAGCTCTTTCTTCGGGAGGGTGAAGGGTTTTGGTCGATCGTCTGAGGCGTCCTTACCAGTGAATGCCAACAGGTCTGAATCCAACTATTTTTATAACTAAAAAGTATACCCGCTTGAGAGAGCTGGATTCTTCTCATTAACAGACCATCGTGTCACATCTGGTATTTATTTTTTAAGAGAGGGTAAATAATAATAGCACACACACAATATATATATACATATATACATATATATATATATATATATAAAACTTACCTTTGGCACAATTCTAATTCTCAACTTGTCAAAAGCTTATTATCAACTGGTACTTGTATGCGTAGATTAAAAAAGCAGCCACGTACCTGCAAGGAAAAATATGAATAGATATAATAATAACAAAACAATATATTTATATATACGTATTCGTGAAACACATACATGTGTATATTAAAACAAGAAAAAAACCTATTAATTTCAAAATTCTATCGACATTCGAAAACTAATACATGCTAAATATATGGTGGCACAAGATTACACTTACTATTGTATTTAATATATATGTATAAATAATTTGTGTATATATAAGTATTTAGTATGGATGCATGCAATGTGGAAAAAAATAGAACGATGAAAGTAGGGACTGCTTAAGTAAATATAAAAAAAAATTATATATATTTACGAGATATATAATCGGTGTATATACATAAAACAGTGAAAAATTATATATATATATATATATATATATATATATATATATATATATAAAGAGGTGTACTAAAAGCGAGCTTTTAGGAAAGGTAAAACCCTATTGTGAAGAGTATACAGCTCAATATCCAGGATAGTTGTGGCTTCTTGGAATTTAACTTTGAAACCTCTCTCATTACTTCTCGTGCCTCTAACGACCTACCTATCTACATCTTATTCTCTCCGCTGGACTCTTCGACACCGGACTTTTTGGCAATCGGACATTTGCTTGCACCTTGGCACAGTTTTGCCTTGCGTTTCTTTCCCTACAACTTTTATTTTATTTTTCAAATTTTAAATCTTGGCCATTGCCAACTTATCTATCCCAGCGACTTCCTCTGATGATAAGATTTTGATCTTTGAAAAGCCTGGCTTAAGGAAAATTTAACTTGAATAAATTGCCTTTTTGCGGAATATACCTTGCTTTGAACTTTTGAATTGAATTTTGATTTGGCTTTTGCTTTCTCTAATTCCTTTCCCTTCTCCTTTATTTATATATATATATATATATATATATATATATATATATATATATATATATATATGTGTATATATAGTGAGAGAGAGAGATAGAATAAATAGTACAATATATATATATATATATATATATAGTTATATATATATATATATATATATATAGTTATCCAGAGATACGTGTTTCGTCGGGATTACGACTCCTTAGTATGTCTAGTCTTAGCGACATCGACACCGGGATACCCTCTTATATAAATGTATGATCGAAATTATTCATATCCCTCTATATATTTGATAACATTTAAGCAGTTTTTTCAATACTTTAGTATTTTCACAAAATGTAATTTTTAAATTTATGTATCGGTATTTCAAAAGAGAATTTCAATTTCTGAAATATAAAAAAAGAAGTAAAATGGCAGGTTCAGATTTATCTAAAATAAAATACTAGCAGGATTCCCTGGCATTTGCCGGGTTCGAACACGGGATCGCATCATACGCAAGAGTATGTTAACGAGAGTTTAATTTAAAATCAACCTCGATGTTGTCAGCCTTATATCTTACCCAATAAGTTATCCATATATATGCTCATACTCTAAGAATAATGCTCATAAATAGAGGAATTTCAAGGTGAAATTATGAGAAAATGGCCTTTACATCTCTAAGTAAAACTATGAACACAGGACTGTTTTTTTAGTAAAATTCACATGTAAAACCCTTATATTTAAGCTACCTTTTTGTCTTCATATAAAGGGACATACAGACGCACTGGCAGAAAGACGTTCTTTTATTGGTGCTTATGCAGTTTACAAACGGCTATTTTTATATAGGATATTAAAGTTAAATTCAATTTTTTACGGTATCCTTTTTGTATTAAATTGGTAGGTAAAGTACAGAATAATTAATAAAACCTCCACCTCGCAACTTTAAGAATGGCTTTCTAAATAATGACGTAATTATTTTAGCCTGGTCCGTAAACTGCATAAGTGCCCTTTTATTATATATAAATATAGATATATATAGAGAGTGGTCGAGAGAGAGAGAGAGAGAGAGAGAGAGAGAGGAAGAGAGGAGATAAAGACAAACAGACGGACACACAGACAGAGAGACGTTAAGAACTAAATAGACTAAAATGTGAGATGATTTACTTACATGTTATTATATTACAAAACGAAAAATATTATTGTTTTTGATTTAAAGATAGGAAAAGCACACTTGAGGTTGTCAGTCTTGGTCTCTCCCAACTGAACAATTGGAATATGTGTTATGGCGTATTTTTTAAATATCATTCATAATTATATTTATAGAAGTTAGAAAAACCAAGAAACGCTGTTTTTGTTAATATATGAATTAAATGAGTAAACATTTTTTTTAAATATATGTCTGAGACTTTCGCTATATACGAGCCTTTCCAGAGAGCATTTCTTTTTTTTCTTACTAGTTTATAAAATGGCAAGAGACTGTTTCCTCGTGGTGGGGGAAGTAAGTTGTTCGTTCGGTTTTATTTACGTAATATAGCCTTTTCAAAAGGTGTTTTACAGCAAAGTTTCAGATATATATTCATAATAAATGATTTTACTTATTTAATAAACATGAAAATAATAACGTTTTTTGGTTTTTGTAAATTTTATAAATAACCTTACAGAACGTTTTCTTAATATGTGCAATTTCTCTTATACTCATAATTGTATTTATATGTTACGTCCAGAATGTTAGAAAATGGCTCGTAACTTCCATAAAAAACTATAGAGTGTTATCATGTCCCTATGAAATGTCTACACGTGTATACACTTTATTCTTTTTTAGGAGGACTGTCTTTCAATAAACGAACATACACTCACAGACGTTCTCCTATTATATATATATATATATATATATATATATATATGTGTGTGTGTGTGTGTGTGTGTGTGTGTGTGTGTTTGTTTTTTTAAGGTTTACCAAAACATTTCGTTCATGAAATCATTCATCACAACAAAATATTTTTTCCTTTCAAAGTTTATTTATTTAACCGATTTTTCAAAGTTAAAGAGTTTTTTCCCTACACGTGTTTCTCTACTCAAGCAGGTTCTTGCTTGGCAGTTTATCAGGAGAATATATATATATATATATATATATATATGAGAGAGAGATACACAAAGAGCGAGAGAGAGGTCCAGACACACAGACAGACATATGCGTTAGCTACTTAATATATTAAAATAATTTTTTTTTAATCTTGAGCTTTTTTCTAACAAGATGCACCGAACCTCACCAGAGCTTTAAACAAATAAAAAATATTAACCATATATTTTTCGTGAGAGCGTAATTATTAGAAAAAAAGGTAAAAATGGAAAAAATTCATTTTGATTTTAATCAAATATTTGCATCTAACATGATTTTAAAAGGCATTTCTGCTCTCACTTTAAGTATTAAGTAACATTCATTTTCAATCAACTCAAATAGTAACCAAGCTCTTAGTAAATGTATGTTGATCACTTTTTTTACTTCGCTCAATGCATCTTGTTTGACCACCATGCTTATTTTATATCGGTTTGGTCACTGATTCTTCCGTCACGCTCTCTCTTTTTTTATCCGTCTTTCCGCCTCTCTATATTTATGAACCGTCGCCAATCTTAGAGCAATATATTCTGAGATCAATGTATTTAGACATCAATGTATTCTGAGAGTAGTGTATTCTAAGATCACTGTATTGTAAAATATAAATAATTATTCTACTTATTATATAATTATATTTGACAACTTTATTCGGTTATTATTTAGTTGATATTCCATAAAACAAACCCAACAAAACTAAAGTATGAATAGTCGATTTGTATAAAGAAAAGAAAGCAGGAAAAGATTGGAACAAAATAGTATAAAAGGAACTAACAACAAAAGTAGTAGTAAAACTATTAACCTATTGCCCAGGTTAAAAGAGGGAGAGAGATTGCGAGTAAAAGTAACTTATTTGGGATTTTGCCTTTATTTTTTTAAACATTTAACTGGCTTTGCAAACTTTTTCCTGATTTAAATAACTTAACCTAAGTTAAATAGGTGTTAATAACCGGTCACATACATGAACTAGAATTTATTAAATATTTAATAAATATTCAGAATTTCAAGCATGAAACCGTTTATCAAAATGAATGGATTTGGTATTAAATATCCTCAAACGGCATATAGTGCACAAACACTTTGGCCCACCGGTACCCGTTAGATCACCGAATTTAAGCGACGTGGAGCCTGGCCAGTACAGGATAGGTGACCATTTTGAAATACCAGACGCTATATGTAATCTTCCCTAACCAGGATATACATGCTGACTGGGTATCGCATGTGGATTTGTATTCCCTATAATTTTCTACTTTCGTTGAAATGTAGAATGCCTGACGCTGTGCGAATACCACAAAAAGTCGTATTATAAGTTATTCAACCCCTAAACAGTTGATATGCTTAAGAACAACAAAGAAAACATTTATTTATAAAATTAATGCATTTTTTTAATTATGGATGACCATAATAACTTATTGCTGTTAAGCTGTTTAAAACATTAGCCGAGTCTAATAATAAAAGGCCAGTAGTGAACACGGCATATACTATAGCATGTGTCTAATTATAATCGTTTTAAACCTTTCCTTTTCGATAAGGGATTTTTTCTATTCGTACCTTCTATTGCTGCTGTATTCTTTTATTTCTTAATGTGTTATCTTCCTCTGACACTAGCGCATTCATGTCCGTCTGTCTTCATTCAGAATTATGCTCATTTAAATCTATATTTATGTTTTACTTTCATACGCATATAACCCTGTTGTCAGTGTTAGTTCTTATTGTAAGACTGGGCGAGTATTCTTGAGAAATAAGAAACCAAAATGCAGATATTTAGGATCATTCGTAGCAAAAAGGGCTTTTTTTAGAAATCGCTTCAGATAAAGCATGATACTACGTAATATAAGGAGCTAATGAGAAAAATGCTACTTCAAGGTAAAAAAACTAGCCGACGATAAGTGTTAGATGAATATATTTAGATATAGAAAACAGCAATTATTCCCACTTTGTCAGAAACATCGCTCATTGAATAGAAGGACTAAAGGACAAAATAAGGCAAACGAGAGTAACGAAGATGTCGAAAGTAAACCTAAGCGTTTCGTTTTGTTCTACTCTCCTTGGTTTTCATAAAGAAATAAAAGATCATATGCGTCGGATATGTTACATATATAATAAAAAGTAGACGTGATCTCCAAACATTTTTCGATCTACTAGTATACGACAATGGTATTTCTGAGTTAGCATCAATTCTCATGAAAAGTATTAAATGAGGCTCTGCCAGACTAGTAAACTATAAATAGATGTGTTTTAGGAAGACGACGCTATTATCACTGTATGTTAAGGGAAGAATATTTGATTTTAAGGTGGCTAACACATCCTGAGATAACACCCCTAATGATGTTAAACGTGCCCTATCCATAAAATAAGGAAGAACGGCATCGCAAGAAAAACTACCAGTATATTCTACGCATATACCCACATTGCTATTATTAGTTTATTATATAACATACAGTGTTGCTTAAATGTATGTTCCCTATGAACTATTTGAATCCGGTGATGCTAGTAGCAGTAAGAGTACTTGATACTGAGAGAGTATTATCCTTTCCGCTCCTGTCTATCATATTAGTAATCAAAACATAAACCAGTGTGCGCATTGAATACTTAAATGTAAAACAACTATAGAAAGTGAAAATATTCTATTTTTTGGGCCCGATGTCGATATAGAATGACAAAGAAAAGCGTTAATGTATTATCTTTTTTTAAGCCTATTCCTAAAATATAGATATAAGACATCTCTCATTTTATATAAGATTAGACTGAGGATGAATTCTGGAAAGATAACGAAACTTTATTGATTTCTTAGGGTGAAATTTGTCACAGAAACGTCTGATATATTTTTGCATATATGCTTATAGGCATGTTTTTTTTATCGAGGAAATTAAAAATAAACTGTAGAGATCACTTTGTAATTAATGTTATTTAAAAGTCAGGAGGGTGGCTTATCTTTCTGTATCTCCGTGCATGGGTTGCCAAGCGTGATGTTGCTCTCAATATCATTACTCAGCGAAAGTACCCGATAATAAAGAGGTAGATTCTCAATAGGAGGTTTCTCGTGCGTGACTTACTTTTACGAACGGTCAGCAATTTTCTATTCTTGTCATTTTATTTATCTCGTAACTGTGATCAGCGAAGATTTTTATCTCTATGCTCTTGAGTGCTAATGATTCAATTTTACTTAGAAATTAATAAAAAGATTAGACACGCATAAGAAACTCATGAAATAAAGTAATTAAACTCTTTACACAACAATAGATATACACAATAACATTTTGGCTTAATTTTTCTCTCTATCCTTCTTGTATAGCAACACACACGCACATACATATATATATATATAAATTAGTCAGTTATCCACATGCAGACTGTTTCGCTTCATCACAGCTCTTTAGTGTACTTAGGTAAGGAACTGCCGGGATCGAAACTCGACTATCTTGACAACCGTCGCTGCTTCTAATCATTTGGCCAGTATCTGGCCGAGAGTAAGCGAAATCACAATGATAAACATTGGCAAATGTCTAAAGCTACATTTGCGTTATACGCTCGTGGCAGTTGACGATTTCACAAACCGAAAATCCCAACCTAAAGTGTAAGCATATTTAATTTTTAACAGACAGACTGGCTAGCTGTATTACAGCTGTCCACTGCAGTTAGACAAGCAACCGCCATATATATATAAACAGAATTATCGTTCCAGGACTTTTATTTTGCTAGAAAGTATATGTATATAAGTATATATATATATATATATATATATTATATGTATATATATATAAATATATGTATTTATATGTATATATATAAATAAATATATGTATATATATAAATATATGTATATACACATTTATATGTGTATATATATATAAATATATGTATATACATATTTATATGTGTATATATATATATATAAATATATGTATATACATATTTATATGTGTATATATATATATAAATATATGTATATACATATTTATATGTGTATATATATATATATAAATATATGTATATACATATATATATGTATATATATATATATGTATATGTACATATATAAGTGTATATATATAAGTATATGTATATATATGAGTATATGTATATATATATAAGTATATATAAGTATATATATTTATAGATATACGTATATGTATTTATATATATATAAGTATATGTATTTATATATATATAAGTATATGTATATATATACATGTATATAAGTATATATATATGTATATATATATGTATATATATATATGTATATATGTATATGTATATATATATGTATATGAATATATATGTATATATATATATATGTATATATGTATATGTATATATGTATATGTATATATATATGTATATATATGTATATATATATATATATATATATATCATATTGCCAATTGGAAAGAATTAAATGGAGAAAAAACAACTTCTTGCATATTTTATTTTTCTCTATTTCATTCTTTCCAAATATGATCTAAAGTTAAGATCGGATTCTAACTCTCCCTGATGAGATTTCAGTTTATAATAGCCGTTGATCGATTACATCGACATGTTGGTGTCGCAGATTTTGTACATATCTGTAAATAAAAATAATCATATATAACAAGCTCTATTTTTTATATTGGACACTTTTTCATAAACCCGGTTGAAATTTTTTGGATTACTACCCTGTGGAAGTTTTACCTGGATTATTATATATATATATATATATATATATATATATATATATATACGTGTGTGTGTGCCCACACCAGCTTCAGAGATGTGTGTAATATCCTTTCAATGTTGCAACAACCACTGTATTGAATCACCTCAATATCACTTATATGCATATGTCATCTCACAGCTAGGATTCTACGAATACATTACTACTGAAGAAATCGTTTGACTTTTTCATGTGTCTACTATATACCACCAAAGTTTCACATTCATACAGCAAAGCCAACAAAACACAGGCATTATTAACATTGACGTTTTTTCCACAGTTGACGCTCAACCCTTCCAAACGATCTACTAGCCTTTTTTAAGAGGGAAATCTATTACTGCATCAAGCTGATATGAGGACCTCATTGTACTACCCAGATCCATTCATTTCTCAACCGCATTCATCTCTCACTGCTTGACACCATTTTCTATTGATATTGGTTCAGAAAGCTCCCTACTACCAATGTGTACCCGTTTTTTCATACCGTCGTGAAAGGGCCGAATTATCTTCTCAAATATTGGGGGATAACTAAGCTTCTCTTGACAACACAACCCAATTTATATTGTTTGCGTCAAAGACGTTGGTGACGTTTTTTACGACTTAGTACAAGACAACGCGTTGCTCAAGGCACTTCACTAGGGGATGTCTAACAGAAAAAAGATTATGTCAACTGTGTCCCTCCAATTCCTGAAACACAATTGAGATTCTGAAAGAACAATATCTCTATTGTGTTTTTGTAATCTATTAAACAAAATAAATCTTACACATGAGTTTTCCTACCAAGTACAGTAATTCTATGTCATGAGAGTTACCAGAGTCATTTCTAACACGCTTCCCCTTGTACGAGATCACCATTAATGCATCTATCTAATTCTGTTGTATGTCTTCAAAAGTTTACAAATGCTGCATACGATCAAAGGTTTTGGGGAAAACCTGTCACGTAAAGATATATGACGGCAATCCACTCATACAACTATTTAAGTTACATAGGAGTTTTGGGGCAGAATGGTGTTTTATGTGAGCTAGTTGGACCATTTAACAGACTGTATAGATACTTTGTATTATGTGTATCAGCCGCATTCGTGATTTCATTGACATTTGAAACCCACCAGGATTTTTTAATGACGCTTAGATCGACCTGATTAGTGTTACTCAACACACACATGATATGTTGTTGATAATGTTTCTTGCGAGCGTAATATTAATAGAATCTTCCCACTTTTGAATATGAGCGACATGAACTAATACCTACCCTTTTGCACCGTATACGCTCATATATCTGCATAATTCTCCCTAGTGATAGCAACTTTTTTCTAATTGTATAACAAACTATTTTCATATGATGTGTGTGTTTTTATACCTGTACTCTTACTAGCGTTCTGTCTGTTGTGTGCCCCTTTTGTATATCTGTCTCAACTGAATTGTACATTGTAGAAGGTGGTATGTATTTTTCATACCTATACTACTCTTCTTCCTATCTAATTTGCTGTACAACTGGGAGTGAACACCTCTCTGGTATTGATGCTAAATGTTAGCTTCTAAGTTGGTGTCTATATCATGTGCTAATTATGTGACTCGATATCAATAAACACCAATATCGTCTCAGAAACGATCGTACACTCAGTGTTATTTATGTTGAATTCTTGGAACGTAAATAAATGATTGTGTTGTAATTAACTTTAGAATATATATATATATATATATATATATATATATATATATATATAGATAGATATATACTAGCGTAATCAGGATAGAAAATACACAAAAGCCCTTCAACTGAATCGAAGGACGCAGAAACAGATATCACACATGTATATAATAGATTAGTAAGCAAATTCGGCTTTCTCCGAGAATAAATGAGGACGTCCATTTAATCCACTCCTAATCTCGTAAATTCATATTACACTTTTTATTATTTTTTTAATTTCTGAAATAATATCAAACGTTTTATTTCTCTGTTTTGTATATTCAGCTTAAACGTATACATCACGGTATTCTTGTTTTCTGGAAAAATGTTATGCATAATGTTGGTAGAAGTATTTTCCAATGTTCACAGATAGAGATAGAGTGAGAGCGCGCTCGGAAGAGAGGGTGTGAGCGATGCGCATAGAAATACCGAGACACTAAATGTATATTATAGAATGTGTGCGTCGGTTGTTTTGTTTGTACCAACTTATTGCATAATTTTATGGGTGGTTGATGAATGAGACGATTAAAATACGCTTGAAAAGATCTTTCTGCTGATTACACCACATAATGTTACACCACACCCGAAAGAATTGTCTATATATGTTCACTGCCCGATTGTTTATTTTTAATTTTAAAAAATTATTCAAAATATTCAAACCGTGTTAAAATGAAATTAAGTTAAAGTTAAAATAAAATTAAATAAAAGTTATCATAACATAAATTTTAGGTTAAAATTAAATTAAGTTAAACCTATAATAAAATTACGAACTATGAACATAAATGAGAGACGTTTATTATAGTTTGTATTTAAATTTCTGTCATTTAGGTTTTTTTGATTCATCATCAAAAATCGTGTCTGCCAAAATATTAAATTGAATACTAATTTTAGTACATCTTAAATGCCAATGTTATTCCAGAATAAAATAAAAATCGTTAACCTTAAAATAAACACAATGCTTTCTTCATTGTAATTGTATGGCTTCGGTTTGTTATTCCCGATTATCAGAATGACAGAATTACAGTATGAAGAAATCACGTTCAAATACCGGATCAAACGAATAGATTCACTTTAAATGGTGATATGAACTTAAATATTTAGTATTATTTTAAATGGTCAATTAGTATTTTTAATACGCGCCATTCAAATTTCAATAATAATCGTTCGACGTTTGTCAGTTTTTCTCGATTAACAGAATACTAGATTAACAGATTAACTATGCACACGCACAATTCAATTCACTAAAGCTACATACTCAGCTTTTGTATAATGACACATAAATATTTACATATTAAGATACCATATATTTATTCAAGTAAGTTATACATACACTTTGATTTCCTCACAAAATATCACACACATTATATATATATATATATATATATATATATATATATATATATATTAAACAGTCATATATAATAGAAGACTACACGTTAAAGAATTCAAAGCAAATCTGAAAAATCTAAAAATTTTCAAAGGAGCGATTGTACACATGTTATAATTTTTTCACTTGAAAACACTTTAAAATACTTCCAATACGTTAGGATTTTGAGTATATTTAATAATTTACGTTTAAAAGTATTGTTAAAATTTCACAAAAATCGAGTGTATCTGAATTGCAACCAATCTGAATTATTTTTGTATAAAACTAAATTAAATTGAATACAACCCATATTGCCGCGCCTTACGCCTTGACACCGTGTTACAAAATTCATAATGATCCGTCACTTATTTCATGAGTGAATCCTGTACATACAAATATATTGAAATATGCATATACCTATTATAATATAAATAGAGATACGTAGATATACCTATAAAACTGTGGATCTTACTTTTATATTGGTGTTATGTGGCCATGCGAATCTTTCACCGAAAAATATCGTTTCCGGAATCGAGCAAACCATTTCTGGCACACCCGTTCTGAAAAAGCATTCTCCATATACACATAGCATATCTTTATGCAGATTTCTGTATCTTTTTTTCTCTTTTTCTGTAGTAAAAAGCATCAGATGTCGGTGGTGCTCTCCTCTATCTTCTATTTCATGGCTTGAAATACGAGCAAACATCTAAGAACTCGTCTGATTGGAGGCTAATTACACACTGACGTCAACATACTCGCTACACCAAATACAGGATTTAAAATATAGGAATATAGAACGATCTGTAGTAGACAAGAAAAGATGACTTTCAAAAAAACGAACGAACGAACTTTTGGGCCAATCAAATGCAAGTTTAGTTGAATATAATCGCTGGATAGATTAAACAACACGTTAAACTATAATAATATATTAAGTTCTATTTATAGATAAACATATACGAATCTTACATTAAAATAGATACACAAGTATGATCTACGACGTAACGTCACAAGTATTATTAGTAGTATTTATCTTGAACTGTTTATTATCTATTTAGAAGTTGAGAAGTGTAAAGAGAGTTTAACAACTTATATCCTCATGTGATTTTAACTTTAAAAAATTCTCGTCTTTCCCTCGTGATGCGTTGTTTCTTAATTTAAATATACACTTCGTGTTTTGCTTTGGGTTGTTTTAGATCGAGCTCCCACTTGATTGGTCGATGGAGTGAATCCGTAACATTTTACAATACTCTTTCACGTCGTTGTCCCTGATGTTGTCCGGCGTGGGATTCATCGATCACGTTTGGAATGTTGAGTACTTATCGATTGTCGTCTACATTATGCACACGACAAGATACTCGCGCTGAGTCAATGACTAAACTGAACTGAATGTGTCGAAAATTAACACACATAAAGCAACATCAACACAAAAAATAAATATTTAAAATTATAAGGATGAATAAAAGGATGATTCGATATTTTAATGCGTGTATTGATATTCACACTGAACAAAGCGCATTGCTACTGAGACATTAAAGCGATACCATCAATTTGGGATCAGATTTACAGGAGCATCTGAAGTCGGGAGTTGTGCAACGAGATGTTTGCTCACATTACATTTACTTTCCTTAATGTTGGTATACTCATGGAAACAGGAAACAGGGAGAGAATTTCAAAGTCTAGCAAGGAAATAAGCTATTAGAGTAGAAAGCCTTTCGGTATCTGCGGATCTCAGCGGTGAAAGGGTGAGATTTAGCTGATTGTCGTCTGAATCGGGGTATTTACGTCGAGGTGGCGCCAGTGAGCAAGTTCGTCGTAGCATGTTCCGTTGAAATACTTGTAAACTAAGCACAGTGACTAAACATTGGTACAGGGGCTAGAGATCGATAGACAGTGTGAGACCTATTAGATGAATACTATGTTATTTTAATTTGTGGTGTTGGTGTATTGTTGGGTTACTTATCCTCATCGCAGGTTGTCCTGACACACCCTTGTACTGAGAGACCGAAGACAATCGAAGGCAGTGTCCAGTAGGTAATCTAACCTCCCCTCGTAGGTAATTCGAACTCCCTAGTAGGTAATTCGAACTCCCCAGTAGGCCATTCAAACTCCCCTATATGTATATATATATATATATATATATATATATATATATATATATATATATATATAATGTGTGTGTGTCTGTCTGTAGCAAGTTATACATAAAACTCTAACTATCCTATTTAGACTTTTCCTAGTCCAAAAGTCAGTCCACTAAGTAATTGCCCCAAAATATCTACAGAAGCGTTTCATTATAATTTTACTGTTGGATAGGTCGTTATAACACCTTGGAGTTTGACTGGAAAGACTGTGTTATTTAATATCATGTTTTCGTTAACACTGAAAATGATAACACCACCTGACACATTAATTTAATTATTGTTGACAGCAACATTTGGAGAGCTATTTATTTTTAAATGCACGTGCACAAAGTCGTTTCATCGTTATCAACAAGACGAGATACTAAACTAACAAGAACTGCATGTTCTTTCGATTTGGGAAGTTTAACACATATTTTTATATACAGGGTGGGCAAAAATAAGGGTCCTATTTTTAAAAATTCATAATTTTTTTATTTATTGCTTTAAAAAAAAATTTTTTTTAGAATAAGTAAAGGACCCCTTCCGAAGTAAGCATGAGCCGTATTAGCCCTAAGGAACGTACCCTCATTTAGAAAACATTATTTTTGCTTAAAAAACTCAAAACAGTGTAAAAAACAATACTTTAGTTTTTGTAAGTTTTAAGAAGTGTTTTTCGGCTAAAATTTGTTTTGTTCATTTCAAAAAATCTCGGAAGGGTCAGTCTACACACACATAAAGTTTGGTGAGTTTAACTTTTATTTTATGGAAGGTATTCAAATTCAAGTTATTCAAATTTAAAGATGGGACCCTTATTTTGGCCCACCCTATATATATATTTAAAAAATGGTTATTGTTAGACCGCTTCGAACTACAAATGCCACATCCGCCAATACGGATTCCGGCGATGAGATTTAATAGGTTCACAATGCAAAAATCAGTTACTTCATGAAATTGTGTGATACTCGTTTGTTCGTACTTTTATTTTAAATGATTCATTTATAGTAAACGAGAGGCTTGGCATTAAAGAGAGTACCATGAGGTTATCAGTTACGAAATAAGGAGATTATCTGATCATGTGTAAAGTTGGGATTTCTGCAATTCTTTATTTCCTTCTCATTTTTTCAATCGTTTAACGATATAAATATCTTTTTTTTTTTCATCCCAGAAAATGAATCATTAGTGGATCTCTAGCGGGGGAGATTACTCGTTACGATAGATATAAAAACAGAAGAAAAAAATGAAAATATGGTTGCAGCATGTAAAGGTATTAACATTGATCCGCAGCTGGGTAAAGAAAATTGTCCGCCATCTTGTAATCCAGTGATAATTATTTATTCTTGGGCGATTTGCGCAATCAATGCAAGAAAAAGACTTGCACCCATCTCTCTCTATATATCTATTGTGTACATTATATATATATATATATATATATATATATATATATATATATATATATATATTTATTATATACTATATATTTGAAAATATGTTGAAAATAATGAATTCGAAAGCGGGAGAAGTAAGGAATATCATGTGCTCATTGCATAACAATAGGCAGAGTCGAAATACATTCTAATAATTGAGCAGATGCTGACTGCCCGAGCATCACCACATTAGGATCGCCAAGTTTGATGAAACTCGAATAATTACCTACTGATTATTTAGTCTTATAAATGCAAATGTATTTATGTTGAACACTCTTATGGCAGATGACTACAATGTTTCGCTCGCTTGACACATAACTAGGATTAATTTCTCATCTTGTCCGTAGCCGTTGAATGTAACCTGGAATTGAGTTAAAGGTCACTCTTGTTTAGAGGTTCGAATCGTGCGACTGGTTTGAACGGTTATCTCTACACCGATGATACTTAATTAATGATGTAGGTGATTAATTATCATTTATTATTATAAATTGATATTTCAATATAAATTTATATTTTAAATGATACCATAAATGTAAGTATTAAAAGTTGAATATAGATTCAATTACGGATTTGTAGAGTAAGGATTTGTAGAGTTACTATCAGTTTATCGCTAGCGATAACTCGCTTAGGATATTTTAAATTATTTTTTTAATTATTTTTTTTAAGTGATAACAAATTTTAAGTCTTTAAATTTTATTTGTATATTTAAATTTTAAATTTAATTTCTGGATTTTCGATTTTTGTGAATTTAATTCTTAACGTCGCATTTCTCTCCTAAACACAATTTAGACGAAAGCAATTTAACTCTTACAAAACAAATAACATCTCAAATAAAAACGCTGTTAAAAAATACTGACTCACTAGATTTGAAAAAAAAAAATTTTTAATTTTAAATTTCAACTTTTATATTTAATGCCCCTTTCTTTTGGATGGTATTAAGCTTCTTAATATCACATATATTTCCATAACAAACACTTTAGACGATTCTAATTCTTCAAAGCAAATAACGCAACCAAGCATAAGTTATACGAACCAATCCATTTTTTTCCACCTCTTGAGCTTGAAACATATGGTAATTGTGGTGTAATGCTTTTCTGTATCATATAATAAATTAATATAACGCTTTTAATTTTGATTTTCTAAATTAATCGATCACTCTGCTAGGATATTTCTTACCATCTTACGAAAGAAGTTTATACACACACACACATTTATATATAGTCTCGGAAGTTCTTTTAACCTTCAAAACTGGGGAAAAAAAAAAAAAAAAAAAAAAAAAAAAAAAAAAAAATTTTGTTGAAAGATTTTAGTCTAGTAAGTCAATAAATCTACTGCAATCACTATTTTAGTTTACTTCCAAGAATATACTCTAATATAAATATATTTTTATATATGTTTTTATATATAAGGGATCGTCAGTTGTTTACCATGAAAACTGTTTCGGGATTTTAAAAACAAAACAGTATTTCTTTATCATGGCATCCCAGCAGTGTTGATCAGACACCACCTCCCTATTTAATAATTATTTTTTAATTTAAAAAGTTTACACATATTTAATTTAGTTTTGCCTCCAGATTTGTTTTTCTAAAGTATTAAAATATAGTTTCCTTACCTGTGTTGTTCCTTTCAAAGTTGGTATTTACTATTTTACAGAACATCTATTTTATAGAGTTAGATGATTCCATTATAATAACCCCCCTTTTATTCCTTGGTTATTTTCTTTGTCTACAAATGTTTTAAAATTAAAAATATATATTTATAAAAATATTTCATATATACATATATATATATATACATTTATTTATTTATTTTATCATGGACTATTTACATATGTTATACATTTTTATAGTAGAGTTTTGGATTTCTTTTATCAATTTCTTTTGATTTATTTCATATAATTTAAAAGCGTCAGGATAGCGTGTTATTGCCTTATTTAACTGTCTAAATATTTTATTTTTATCTCCACCTTGTTTAAGCATTCTTATTACTAATGAAGTGACTGGAGGTATAAAATCCATTAACCTTAAAGTAACGCGGGCTATTCTTAGAAATTCGGACATTATACTCCCATAAAATATATACATAGGACAGGTACTACTTTTATGCGGCATACGAACGATATGAAAGGGAAAAGAATTTCTTTTATCAAACATTTTATAAATAAATCTACCATCCTCAATTTTTATATCTAAATCTAGAAAGGTAGCATGTATTCCTGTATGTTCACAATTTAATTTTAATTCCCTAGGATATATTAAATGTTTAGTATTTTCAAACTCCTCTCTATCATTTATACAGACCAGGTCATCAATAAACCTCCTGCAGCCGTGGTAACTATACGTTCTAGATATATCATTTTTTATTAATGCTGACATATATATGTATTCATATCTATGTAAATAGAGATTTGCCCAAAAGGGGGCAGGGTCCAAACCCATAGGAATACCTATTGTTTGTATTAGTGTATTATTTCCTATTTTAAAATAACTTTCTTTAATCAGGTGACTTATAAGTATTTTAAGGCCATTTTTTGAAGTACTAGTTTTACTGTTTTTAGTCTTACACCAAAAGGCTTTAGATTTTGAAAAGTCTATGTATTTACCTTTACCTCCGGCAAAAGCTAAATCTATAATGTTACCTAATTCTTTAATTAGTTCATTATGTGGTATTTTAGTATATAAGGTACTAAAATCATATGTAGAAATTGACTTAGCTTTTTTACGGGAATTGATATGATCTAGTTTTTCTTTTATTGGATATGAATTATTTACTACCCAAAATAGGTTTATATTACTATAGAACTTTCTTTTATTATGAAAATTATTTATCTGATTAATTATTAATTTAAACACATTTGATATAGCCTTACTCAAGGGTTTAGTAATACACATTTTGGAGGCAACAATAAAACGGGCCCCAACTAGTTTTTTATGCATTTTCGGTATCCAATACATACATGGAAGTTTATTATTTTTCTCATCTAATTTTAATCCTAATTTTTCACAAATAATGGTGTTATTTAGAATAATACTTTCTTTTTCACAATTACTTACTTTATAAGTATCTGATTCTATACCTATAATTCCTACTTCTGACAATAATCGTTGTATGTAATATTTTTTACATATAAAAGCTATATTATTTGCTGCCTTATCAATAGGAACTATTACAAATTTATTTTGAAGTATTTGAAGGTCCATAATTATTTGTGAATTTCTAAGGAGAGGATTCGTCTTTTTAGGATGTTTAAACATTTTTAAACGTTCGACCTTTTTATTTACGAATCTAAGTATATTATTTTTCCATGCGTCAAATGTGGAATCTAATATTTTGTGTTTTTTTGCCATGGATATACTAAAGGTTTCTAATGCTTTATTTATTTCTTTTATACATTTTGTATAATTTAAACATTATATATATATTATATATATATTATATATATATATATGAGGTTTATGTAGTTGGCTTGAAACATTGTTTACTTGTATATAGAAATGTGATACCTACAAGACAATACAATGTAGAGGTGTGACGGATAGACACAAGTTGGAGCAAATATGGCATATAATGGTGGAAGAAGTTAAATAGTTTCACCCTTAATACACACACACGCACGCACACACACATATATATACATATATATATATATATTAATTAATTAATTGTTTCACAAACACACATATATGTCTATCTACACAATGTTACAATGTTATGTAATACCTGTATCAAGATGGTCTGGTGGAAACTCCGTATAATATAATATTTCGGGAACTCTTCTCTTCAGAACCGTGCTTAACTCAAGTTCAAGCGTGCATATGACGGAAGCAATGAGGACGCAGTCTCGCATAAAATACTAGTTAAATTTGAATTCTAACCAGATTTTAAAAAAAAATTATTTGATTTATTTTAATTTACTTTATTTGTTTTTATTATTTTCTTTTAATTTTAAATCTGCTATTAAACATTACATTATTTGTTCGTTTTTATTTATAGTGTATATTAATATTCAGTTTATTTATTTGTTTAGTTTAATTTTAATATGTGTACTTGATTAATTCAATTCAAGCTAGTATTATCTGTTCCTTCATCGCTCATATCTGTCTAATGCTAATTACAATGGAACGGAGGTAATTCAGCTGTGTTTTAATTATGTTTAAGTCGCTTTTAAATATAGTTATTTCTAATTATGTCGGCTAAAATATTGTTATTTTCATATAACGAATGCATTTCTTCTTTTTCCGTTTTTAAAATGATTAATTAATGTAATAGAGTATTGTTATCGCAGGGATGGTTCCGGCATTTTATTCCCGCTTACTGTTGTTGGTGGTGGTGTTATTGTTATTGTTATTACTATTTATCTTTACTGTTATTATTATTAATTATTTATTTATTAATTAATTTTTAATTTAATGCTCACTCTTGTTGTATTGATTTTTATCTTAATTAAACCCTTTAATGAATACTAAACACTAATAATCTAACGAAAGCATTACCTTATAATAAAAAAAAATAAGATACCAACATAGGTCAAATACTCACTCGACACGAAATAACAGAGGGGAAAAATAATAAATAAAAATAAATCAAAAAATCAAAAAATAAATAAGTGAATAAATAATGGAATTAAATAAAGTAAATAAATTAATTAAAAAAGAAAAATATTAAAGTCTGTTAACTAATAATAGTAATAACTTAACCTTACAAAACATTGCCTATAATACTATATAATAATGATATTAATGATATAAATAATAATACAACAAGACATTGAATATATAAATAATTAAACAAATTAAATAAAGAGATTATTACAACGAAAAGAGTAAGGATAAGAAATGTTGAGACTGCTTACGTGTGAACATTCAATTTACACCATTAACGGTTAATCCGATGGGAAAATAAATAAAAGTAATAATACATAAATAAATACATAATAATAACAACAGCAATAAATAAATAATAATAATAATAACAGTAAAATAAATAATAATAATAATAACAGTAAAATAAATAATAATAATAATAACAGTAAAATAAATAAGAATAATAATAACAGTAAAATAAATAAATAATTATAATAATAACAGTAAAATAAATAAATAAATAAATAATAATAATAATAACAGTAAAATAAATAAATAATAATAATAACACTAAAATAAATAAATAATAATTATAACACTAAAATAAATAAATAATCATCTCTCTCTCATATATATATATATATATATATATACACATATATATATATACATATATATATATATATATATATATATATATATATATATATATATATATGTCAATGTCATTTGGATTCGAACTGTATTATGTAGGTCACTAAATATGTAGATCATACTCCATAGAGAGATAGTGAGATAGAAGTAGAGAGATACGAACACAGCACAGACTTTTTGTACGTACGTTCCTTTTCCTTTTTTCCGATAATGTTTTTTAGTAAGGAACCGTACGATGCTCGAATCTGGGTTAACAAGGATTCGCAATAGGAATAGAAAAATAATTTTAAAAAACAATAAGCAAATTCTTACACTGATGACTAAACACATAACATTAGAGAATCCTATACTTACTTTTTTTCGTTCTTGTTGAAAAAAAAGGTACGATACAAAAAATAACGTTATTTCAAAATCATTCTCAAAGGCGAACTTGTAACGAAGACCTTGATGAGGTCGGTTATGAAGGGTACATTTTTTTATGCTGCATTTTACACAGAGCGGATTGTCAGAAGAAAAATACTTTTTTTAGATGCGACCTTGCTCCGACATATGCGTCTTTGGTCGTCTGTCGTAATCCGCTCTTTAGATTGGAGCAACATTATGTTGTGTCTGCCATTTTTAACTTCATATAGCCTTTTTTCTCGCTAAACACACATATTGAACGGCCGCATCTAATTGAAGATGCGTCCTAGTACTTCTATTATATATTCTCTTTGTCAGTCTATGACAATTTTGTTTGAAATAAACTCGTAGCCGATATGTAACACTAAAGTTCGGAAAAATAGTTTTATCACAAATCTCATATGGCCTGTCACGCTTAAATTTTAAATATCAGTTTCGGTCAATTTGTCATTACGTTACTAGCGTCTACATCTCTTGACCATTCGTCATAAAACTTGGTAAAAATATCGGGCAGGGTGTAAATTTAAACAAATTAATATTGGGGATATCTAGGTCAAAGGCGAAAGTAATATGTTTGGCGACAACTTCGGTTGTGTTCGTAATAGAGTCTCAGTACTTGGCCCATAATGTAACCAATGAAGACAGACCTCTTATATGATCTTTATATTTTGAGGGAATTTCAACTTCCGAGCTTTTAAAATGTGTTGTATGCATCTGATGCTCTTTGATGACACTAACCACCGTGCAAATTTTCAGTCTGATCAGATAAATAGTTTTTTAAATTCTCAACGTGTCCACGGCATAACTTCGGGAATACTGGAGAAGTAAGTCTCAAATAGATGTTGGTACACACTTACGGTTTAATGCGAAGGTATGCAGTATCTTCTTGTTTTATAATTGCATTTTTCTTGGTCTGTCATAGTTGCGTTTAAGACTACACGTTCGTTGATCTATTACGATCAAATTTAAAATATTTTTTTTTGGTCTGTATAGCTTAATTTTCAAATTGCATATTCGTTGGTTTGTCACACTGACATTTAAACATACATGTTCATTTATCTTGTTTCCTTAAATATACAATATTATGTGATTTGGTCTGTCGTGCTTGAGCTTCAAATTGAATGTAAATATGCAAGGTAAAATATTTAACGGTCTGTCACGCTTATGTTAGAATGTAATGTTCGTTGATCTTGAAATGTCATAGTAATTAGTCTGTCACGCTTGAGGTTAAAATGCATGTATGTATGTCTGTCTCGCTTTTATTTTAAATTTCCTGTTCGTTGGTCTCTTACGCCTCCGTTTAAAATGCTACCTATTAAATATATTCTTCTGGCTGTGCCAATTGAATGTCTGTAGGTCGGTCACGCTTAAATCTTAAATTATATTAATGTTCAGTGATCTATCACGCTTCAATTCGAAATCTTATATTCTTCGGTCTGTCACCCTTAAGTTGTTAATTGTCTGGTCGTAGGTCTCTCACGCTTAAAATTTAAATGATTTTGAAAGGATCTCAGGCATAGGTTTCAAAAAAGAGTTGCGTTAGTCTGCCATGTTTAGGTTTTAAATCTTTTTTTGGTGGCCACACAAGATTATGTTTCGGAATTTTTTTAGATGAGGATTGATAAGTTTTATTATTTGAATTATACGAACTAGTGTTCTCATCATGAGTGTTATTATCACAAAGTTTCGACCAATGTAACATCCGACGTCCTTCAGGTGCCTGGTCAAACTCGGGAATCTTCATGCTGAGCTCGAGAATCTGTACGGAAATCTGTGTATACAGATTTTCGAGTTCGACATAAAGATTCCCGAGTTCGCAAGTTGAACCTGAAGAAGGTCGAAGGTTAGATCGGCCAGATGAGAAAAGTAGTCCGAATAACGAAAAGTATGCAAAATACAAGATTATGTTAAAACTTGTCTTTCATTGGTCTGACCGCTTAAGTTTTAAATGGGATTTTCGTGGAGCTGTCATGAGTAATATGTGAACATCATTTTCAGCGTTAAACGCACAGATTGAATAGGCGCAACTTGAAAATAATACGTTATTTTTCTATTCGAAACGGAAATAAGGCGGGAAAGAACACTGAATGTGAGGCATGGCATATTTATGTTTTCTGATGAATTTTATATAGGAAGAGACAGGTGGAAGAATATGAGAAGAGAAAAATAATGTTAAATGTGAACATATCGAAGGAAAATTATGATTGAATCCAGAATTGCAGTAATGGCAGGGAACACGTGAATAACGAGGCAAAAACTATAAACAAAAAGATCTAGAGGAAAGAAAATTTAGAAAATACAAGAAAGAAAACTGAAGAAAGTGATTAAACTATAAGAAAGGACATGATCAAATTAAATAAAGAAAAAGGGGATAATCGAAACAGAGAGAAAGAGAATAAGAAATAAAAACATGCGGTGAACTGACACGAAAAAAAATAATGCAGAAAAATAGAAGAACATTGAGAAAGATAACACATAAACACAAGAAACACAGAAATGTATAAGCGGAGGATAACATTTAAAAATGAAACAAGAAAGATAGAAAGAAAGAAATAATGAAAGTAAAAAGTTTGACGGAAGAAGTAAAGATAAAATGTAACAAAAGACAGGAAAAAAGAAAGATAAAAAGAAAGGAACAATGAAGTAAAGATGGACAGAAAAACACTAAATAAATACATAAAGTATGAAAAACAGAGATGAAGAAAAACACACGAAACAATAGCTTAGAAAGGAAAAAGTAAGAAAAAAAGAAAGAGAGCAAACAAGAAAGAGAGAGAGAAATAAAGAGATGAAAGAATAATAAATAAAACATAGTTGAGTTTAAAGAAGTTTGATTATTGAAAAAAGTGCGATGTTAGACATTGCTTGATAACACATCATACAAGGGAAAGTAGATAAAACGATACAATTGAAGAAAGGCTCTCCAGGTCGAATGGAGATTCGTTTTTATGAGGAGGTTTAATCTCGAAATATAAAAGAATATGACACACACTATATTTTATTCGAGAAGATACGTTGGTAAATATTTAATCAATAATTATTTTATTCTTCGATATTACCTGTTTCTTCTATGATTTTCTATCTAACAGTCTCAACCTAATATCGTATTGACATTTTCACCCCTTTCAATGATCAAACTTCTTACACCATACGCAAACTACCACACCCTTTTATAGTTTAGTTTAGTTTGTATTATATCCGACATATCAACCCTTTCTCAATTTAGTAAATGCCGCAACTAGTGATGAGGCGATTTCAATATCTTTTTCCTTTTCTGGTACATTTACAGATTCTGTTCTAAATTCCCGATTCCTATAAAATTACCGGTTCTGTTTTCGCTTCTAAAATATCCTAAAGAAGAATGTAGGATTTTATTATTTTTTTCTGGGGAGGGCGGGATTTTAAATAAGACTCCTACTTTTAAATGTAAATCTAATTTTCTTATTAATTTGACAAACTTCAAAATGTTTTCCCTTTATGTATTTACGCCAAGATTTTGATAAACTAATTATGAGATTTTCAGCTATATTTTCACTCGTGCATTTTTTCCTATTTATCCATTTTTTCCTATTTATCCATTTTTACCTTTTTACATGTGCCATTTTACCAATGCAATCTGTACCATAATTCGTTATTATGATATATAAATTTTACCTGTGCCATTTTAGAAATGCAATTTGTACCATAATTCGTTATTATGATATATAAATTTTACCTGTGCCATTTTACCAATGCAATGTGTACAATAATTCATTATGATATATACATTTTACCTGTGCCATTTTACCAATGCAATTTGTACCATAATTCGTGATTATGATATATACATTTTATCTGTGCCATTTTACCAATGTAATTTGTACCATAATTCGTTATTATGATATATAAATTTTAGTTTTACTGGTAGTTTCCAGTTACATTTTATGATTAGTACCAACAGTACACAATTAAGTTTTAAACAATTTTTTTTTTAAATAATCGCTTTTGGAATCGTAGATTAAGCTTACTTTTTGAGATTCCGATACCCCAAAAAGTTACGATTTTTCGAATTCTGATTCCAATTAATTGTCAACACATTCTAGAACACAATGCTAAACGAATAATCTATATAAGACACTACGACTTTGATGACGTTGTCTTGCTAGCTTGTCACCGTGTACACTTCACTTATACGGAAATATTTCAGACGGTGGAGGCAAGACAAGTAGTATAAATAGAAGGCTATTGAAAAAATACATGGTGTAAAGAATAGAATGATGTAAATAATTAAAAGAGAGGAAAGAGGATAGAAAGAAGAGAGAGAGAAGTGAATGGAGAGATATAAAGAGATAAATAACAGAGGTGGTAAAAAACAGAGGCTATTATGACATTACAATGTATTCTGGCTTTGTGAAATTTTTCACTTTCTAATCTTTGAAAAATTATCAATTAATGTAAAAGATTCAAATGATGAATTTAATTGTATACATAATTAATGACCCAACTGGTACAGGGTGGTATAATATAGTTATTAATAAAAGCTTTACATTAGAGATAAAAGAAACATTTAAAAACTCTACTGAAAGGCGATCAAGTAATGAAGACCTTGATAAGGTGTGTTGGAAACATGTGGATGTTATATTTTACAAGGAGTTACCAGGCAAAATACAATAAGTTTCGTTTTTAGAATATAAGTAAAGCAAGACATAATGTTAGATGTAAGGCGTCAAATGTGATATTTATGTTGTTTACTGCATGTGATACACAACGATTGCACGGGTGGAGGGGGGGATGTCGGAAGACGAAAAGAATGTGGAATAAATGTACACATTTCGAAGGAAATGAAATTAAAAATTCTTCTCATGAGGACATAGATAAAGAACGACTGTAAAAAGAGATTAAAAAGGAAATTAATCTATGTATCTCTATAATAGATATGCAATCGCTGGTCGGTGTCTAATCTCCGCAGATAACAACAAACGGCCTAGGAATGTTTGTTATGTGGCAGCTCGGTAGCTGCTCATGGGATTGTAAGGAGACTAGGACATGTTTTGTGTTGTAAACCATGTAATTTAGATTATAATAATTAATAACTCGTAAAACAAAATGGATGACTATTCAACAGAAAGGTTTAACATATTTATTAAAAGTGAAATTAAAATGAAATGAGTTATTTAGCCGCTGTAACGCGAGATGAAATATGAGCCAGTCTGATCCGTGTCAATGTTTACTTTTCACTCCGTAAGCCACTCGACAAGGAGGGATAACTCTTAAATTGTCCTAGGGACATAATTGCGTTTTTCTTTAGTTATCCTAACAGTTTTACATTCAGCAACATGTATGCCGAAGGGGTCAACCATGTAAGCACTGCCCGGGATTAACGTGAAATGAAATGCATAAACAAATAGAAATAGTCGAAATATTAACAAATATAGAAGAGAAGGAATTACAGAAAAAAATAGAAGGTAACAGATGAAGAAAAGAAAAAAAAACTTTTTAAAAAGGTCAAAATAACGAAATAAATAAGTAAAGTAAAAGCGAAATACACTTTAAAGAAGAAAAAAACACGTAATGTGTAGGCACAAAAAAGACGTAATATGTAGGTACAACAAAAAACACGTAATAAGTAGGTAACAAAAACACTTAATAGGTAAGTACACAAAACACGTAACATGTAGGTACAAAAAACACGTAACATGTAGGTACAAAAAAAACGTAACATGTAGGTACAAAAAACACGTAACATGTAGGTACAAAAAACACGTAATAGGTAGATACAAAAAAAACACGTAATAGGTAGATACAAAAAACACGTAATAGGTAGGTACAAAAAAACACGTAATAGGTAGGTACAAAAAAACACGTAATAGGTAGTACAAAAAAACACGTAATAGGTAGTACAAAAAAACACGTAATAGGTAGTACAAAAAACACGTAATAGGTAGGTACAAAAAACACGTAATAGGTAGGTACAAAAAACACGTAATAGGTAGTACAAAAAAAAACACGTAATATGTAGTACAAAAAAGAACAGCACCAACGGGGACAAAAACACGAAGACGAGAAACGGAGAAAAAGAACACCGAAAAAAGAAGACATTTTTTGGATTATTCGGACAACTATATCAATGTTTTGTGTTATTTCCAAAACATTTTGGCCGATTGAACTTCCGACGTGCTTTTTGTGCACATTTTGGAAGTCGGATATTTTTTAATGTCGAACTCAATAAATTACACGGATTTTAGAACTGAACCTTTTATTTAATCCACGGCGGTAAATTGTTTTCGTCCGTTCATGACCCGGTAGAAGCGGTAATTTTTGGTTGTACTCTTAATTATTATTATCGACTTTACTACGTATTAGAATTTCATCCTAAATCATAGTGTGGCTCTACTCAATGCCTTTATTCGTTGCGTCACTGATCTCTAACTAGAATACGACCAGAATAATAATCAATAAAAAGAAATATCAAAATATGTGCATTAAAAATGAAATAGATCAAAACGGGAAAATAGATTTATTTCAAACATAACTTAATCCAAAAAATAAGACCCCTTGATTAACTCGTGTAGGATCCTGTTTTTTTTCCTTGCATCAGTGAAACATAAATTCATCTAGACTGAGGCAATTTTATTTCTGTCTCAATGAAGAGTGACTGTTTTTAAGGAGCTTGATTTCCCCACATCAAACATCGACCTTGTGTCTTACTTTGCTCTTTGTGGAGAGGCAACTATCTAAGAAATTAATCTTAAAACTAAGAAATATTTCATTATGTAGTGTGTGTGATTACCATATACAACAAAAACGCAAACATTTATTGACTCACGTTTAGTATAATAATATATATATATATATATATATATATATATATATATATATATATATATATATATATATATACATACATATATATTCCGAGTTAAAGTTATATATATATATTAGTTTAAAATCAGATAAAGTGGTCGATTTTAGGTTCTACAAGAACTAATAAAAAGCATTTTATTTAAACACTATACATTACAGTGTCTGTTGGCTGTACAGGAAATTCACCAATCAAGCTACGCATGGTCTGCGGTAGAAACAAGCTTATAATGTCAGACCGACTCTTAGAGCTTTTTCGTTAACGAATACTTTTCTTGAAGTCTTTGCCTACTTAAAGGTGCTGATGATTCGGTCCGCCACTGTAACCCGGTTTCTACCCCAGACCCGGCATAGCCAAGTCGATGGAAAGCAGTATACCTAAGATGCACTGTAATGTATATTTTTTAAATAAAATACTTATATATATATATATATATATATATATATATATCTGTGTGTGTTCTAATTAAACATTCAAAGTTTGCAAATGTAAGATTATTTTATAACATAAAGTCAACTATGGCGCTATAGTGCGTGCCTAAAGCTATTTTACAAAGTGCTAATTATTTTACCCTGAACAATGATGAACAAGGATAGATGTTCACAGGAAAAAAATAATCAAGGCAAATAATTGTTTCGGCTAAAACCAAGGATATCGTTTTCAAGAATTTCAAAGTATTTAAAAATATTCACAGATCTACGTTTTAAAGCACGTTTCCAAATACATAAAAATACGTTTCAATATATATATCAAAATACGTTTAAAAACACATTTAAAAACTCCTCGGTTTGGCGATCGTCAGTGCCAAGTGCACAACGTACAATAAGTAAAAACAATGACTATCTCACATTAGACATTCCATAAGAAAGTACCAATTTTTCAAGCCGATTTTTCTTTTTTTTTACCTTGAATTGCATATAACCGTGCAATTTGTGATGTAGCATGGAAGACTTCCGGTCCAACTTCAGTATTCGGAAGTAGCCATAAAATGGTACTCTTATTTAATGCAATTATACATTTAAGTTATTTTCAAATACATAATCCCGATGCTTCATTTATATAATCATTTTATAAAAACACTTCCAATAAATTAATATTCTGAACAATTCATGTCTATTTTCATTTTACTTTTTTTTTATATATTCAAAAGTTTTGTTAATATCAATGTTATTATTATTATTAGTAGTAGTAATATTACTGTAAACGATCTTATAAAAAGCGTATCATGTTCAAAACGATTATATTAACATTCGAATAACTTCCGGTAGCAACAACTTAGATTACCTGGAATAATTTATTAAAAAAAAAATACACTCCACATTGAACGCAATTACTAACAGTTTTTATTTTAAATATATACTTTATCTTTAAAACTAAATGTGTTGTTGTTTTCAATGACGACTATTTGTTATAATAAAAAAAGTTCCCCAACCCTTTCAGCTATTTAAATAATAAATAATAGATTCGTATTTATAAACTTACTTTTTTTACTGTCTTTTAAATGAATTAATGCGAAAGTTTTATTTTCCATTCATTCTACCTATATTTATATCAAAACACCCATTAATTGGGGGATGGGTATAATTGAAACAATGTTTTTTACTCAGACTTCCATAATTTTAACAACAAACTTTGATACATTTATAGATAAACACCATCACCTACGTTTAAACAATGTTAGTTTACTTTTTAACGTCATTCTAAGTTATTAGGGCAGTAAACTAATATATTTTTTAACAGTCCGATTGGCGAAGTCGTAAAACCACACGTAATCGCATAAAAAGGTGGGCCCTGCTCCCACCAAAACAAAATAACGCACAGACTTTATCTCCAATAGTAAAAAAAAAATTCAACTGCCATAAAACCTAGAATGGCCCGAATATGGAGGATCATTTTCAGTACAATTTATATGCGACACTGATGCCCAACTCTAATTTTTTAAATACTTTGGTGGTTGTGTTCTATTGCCGCCAGGATTTTCTGGGTATACACAGTAGAATCGTATTTTAGGGGGTAGCTTAGGGTGAGTATCTACAATAATACCAAAACTTTTAATATGATTTATTTATACATGAAAAATAAGGTGTTTATTTAGTTAGATCATTTTAAAGATGCTATTTATTAAATTTTCACGCAGAAAAATAACATAACTAAACTCAATTGCTTAAAATTAACCAGCCGCGCGTGCGTGGCCCCCCTCTGTATGTGACTCGATGTGGCGAGTGTAAAATGCAATAAATTTGGGCAATTTGGGGCATTTCTGACCCCACCCCCCTTTGACCCCCTGGGAGCGCGAACCAGAATATTTTTGAGGTCAAGGATGCTCATTTTATATCCAGAACAATTGCCTCTATATTTTGGCCAAGTTTCAGAAAAAAATAGGTGGCGAGGTAGCTCAGTGACAGAGTACTCGCTTGGCATGCAAGTGACTCGGGTTTTGAATCCTGAGTTCGGATGTGTTCTACTGATGAGCCCAAAGGAGGGCGAAACTCGGTTTGTTTATTCGTCGGTTGTGGGCTGCGGCATTGTCTGATTGTGGAAATAATTACATCTATGCTATATTTCTGTTTAATTTCTCGACGTGGCGAGCGATTCGTCGGTTTTCCGGTGTCAATTAGTGGATTATGGCGTCTAACGTTGTATCTTGGGCTATTTCTCGAGCGCTTTCGGTCTCGCGACCGTCTTCAAGAGGCTGTCTCTTATTAGTAAAGAGCCGTATTCATGGTTTTATTTTTGGTTATATCTATTAATTTACACACACACATATATATATATATATATATATATATATATATATATATTTCTTTTATTTACTTACTATTATTTTTTTTAATTTCTTTATATATCTATTATTATAATTATTATTATTATAATTATGTATTAATTGTTGAAGACTGATTAGGCGTTAGTACATGTGGTCAATGCTATTTTAAATTAAATTAATAGATATAACCAAAAATAAAACCATAAATACGGCTCATTACTAATAAAAGCGCTCGAGAAATGGCCTAAGATACAACGTTAGGCGCCATAATCCACCAATTGCTCGCCACGTCGAGAAATCAACCAGAAAGATAGCAAAGAAAGAAAACTCCGTGGTCTTCAATAGCACATGTATATATATATGAGTTATTAATTTATTTATTTTTACTTTGAATCTAGTTTGTTCCATAATATTACATTTATATTTTTGGGGGGAGGGTGTCCATTTCCCGTATTTATTATTTTTAATTTTGTTATTATTTATTGACTGTTCTCAGTTATACATTGTATTATTTTATATATCCACCTCGCTAATCCATTCTTATTTATTGTGTTATTATATATATTTTATTAAGTCCGACTGTAATTGTGTTATATCTGGCGTTTTATTCAACATCGGTACTGATATACTTTTTGCGTTACGTATAATCTATTAACTTAATTATTTTATGACAATTATATTTACTATATTTATACTTAGTTTTATGGAAGCATACGCTAATAATTTCATTAGTTTCATTTAATACACTGCCTTTATATTTTCACTAATTCGGTAAGCCATGAATTGCATCTATTCCGCTTATTTGGTAAATATTAATTGACTATAATTAATATTGATTATTCCGTAGAGAATTTAGCATTTTTATCTTTAAGTTCCTTAATATATGTGGCTAGAGGAGTTGTAGATTTATCTATGCCAACCTTACAAGCTTTTCTACTGTTTGCCATATGGTTATTAAACCTACATTTAAAAGGGTCACCCGTTGATCCAAAATATGCCGCCGATTTATTACTTTTCACGACGTTACATTTATAATACTATACTTTTCGTTAGGCATTAACCATTTAATGGGCAATCACCTTTCTTTTTACAGTTCCATTGTAGGATTTTGTTCGAGTTGTCCAAATTCTCTAAGTTATCATTTAATTTTTAAATCTTTTGTTTATTTGATGATATTATAGTATTACTCATGTTAGTCATTGTTGAATAGGATCCCTTTATTGAATAATTTAGATAATAACATATTCCCTTTAAAATCTTTATATATGAGTTTGTAAAATTATTTTGGTATGTATGTGGGTGGTAAACCAAATGGGTTTTCTCTTTTTTAAATTTATTTTTATTATTATTATCAGTCCATTTACACTTTTAATTTTAAGTTTACCCCCGTATTATCTCTATCTATTCACCTATATGAATCTTCATCTTTTATATTATTAGTATATTGAGGGTTCAGCATTTCCCAAACTGTTAAAAATTTTACCCAAAGCCATATTATACGATAGAATGTTAAACTTTATTTTACTACATCTATAGTTATTTTAGTACGGAATATTGTCATTACTATTTATATATTGTATATTTTCCTTATAACCAGATCTTTTTAATGGATCATGATAATATTGCTTATTTTTATTAAATATACATATATTTGTCAATCATTTTGAAATTCTATTAGATATATAGTTATTATGGTTTGCGTTATCGGTTTTAGGTGATAGGCTCGTTTATTTATGTGAAATATTTTCTAATTTGGCTTGTGGTAGGGTCTAAAGATATTATCATTTTGATTAAGTGTAATATCCAAGAAATTTACTTTTCTATCGTTATTGTCAATGGTTATTTAAGGTTCAATCCCTAAAATAGTTTGTGAATAATTTTTTTCTTATTATATCAGCTTGGCTAACTGTATATCTAAATCTGAATAGCACATCATCACGATATAGTCCCCCTTGTAAACTAGGTTCAACTCACTCAATTTCCATGAGTAAATATAGTCTAACCAGATCTGTGACCTTGGCGGAACAGCTGAACCCATCGTGGCATCAAAATTCAACTCTTATCCTTAATTTGTGCATATTTTACCATAATATTTAGTCAAGTTAACTAATTTGACAATATCAACTTCCAGACTATGAATATGACCTTATCCAATAGTTCAGGGGTAATTGCTGAATAATATGTATCTATACTAAATTGTATAAATTTTAAAGTGGTATTATCTTTTATGTTTTTGTAGAAGATAAATACATAGCGGATTTAACGTTATTTTTTAATATAAGTAATATTCTATTTAAGATATTTTTGCTTATATTAGTAACATATGTATTACAAAGTGGAAATAGTCTTATTTTAGGGTTACTATCAAAGTATTCCTTGTGATCATTAAGTGTAAATTTAGGTTCACTTGGTATATATATATATATATATATATATATATATATATATATATAAGATTTATGTGCTATATAAATTTGGTCGAAGATTATTTTCTCAGCCTTATTTATATTATCTCACTCATACACGTCTGCTATTCTGTATTTACTAAGTATTTCTTTATATATATATATATATATATATATATATATATATATATATATATATATATATATATATATATATTATTATTATTATTATTATTATTATCATTATTATTATTATGGAGCCCTGTTAAGTTCAGCACTTTCTGAAACATTCAATTGAAGATTCGAATTCAGTAACATTGCAAGTCTCTCCCTTTAAGAGATTGGGACACTGTGTGAATCTTATATACTATGCTTATATCTTTAATACAAGACGCATTTCTCTAGCCTTTGAAAACATGATCATCACCACGGCCTAGCGATAAGAAGATAGGGTCTAAATTATTTGGATTCGGGTTACAAAATGTCTGACCGTCAGTACGGATACGTCATATAGTCTGAAACATATATATATATATATATATATATATATATATATATATATATATATATATATATATATATATATATATATTAGAGAGACTATTAACAATATTTATGTATTAAATTATAATTACATATATATATCAAGAGAGATATGGAAACACTTTAAAAACATTGTTTACATATAATATGTTTTTAGAAATTTAAATAACTAACAACAATGTGTTTTGTTAATCAAATAAAAATATATATTTGATAACCAAGCTTTTAGCATAAGATTCCATATTGAATACAAAGGTGTTTGTTCTAAATATACTTTTACACTAAATGTATTTATTTATTTTATAGCACAATACTTTGTTATAGGTTTATTTATTTTCTAATTTGTAAATATATATATTGACGTACTGATAAAATTAGTTTTTAATTTTTAATATATAGCCAATAGATAATTCAAAATATCGAGCGAAGATACATTCTGTTTCTTTTAAATATTATTTTGTCTCATAGCTTGTGAGAAAGTATCATCGATGTATATATATATATATATATATATATATATATATATATATATATATATATATATATATATTAGAGTTTGACTGTTGGAGAAAAGGGATAAGTCTTAGTCATCTTTATATCCGTCAGCTTGACTTCACGACCTTAATCCCATACCCAAACCTGACGCCTTGCTCAACGTCAACTACTGAACGGGTAGGATAGAAAAAAGTAGGAAAAAGGTCGAATGAAAAAGGGTGAGACTGCTACTGAATCCACAACTAGGTTGGGTGAAGCTAACGTGAAATTCGTCGCTCCAGATTCACCACAGAAAAGAAGAAACGCGACACCCGAAAAGAAAACTTTGAACGAGATTTTGTGCAAAATCCCTGCGCCTTGAACACAGTTGAATTATCGAATGCTGAAATAGATTATAATTACTTGATCCTCTCCGTCACCACCACAACTATTTATACATGTGAAAGTTTCGGACATTTTATTTTCATATACGTCAAAGGTGCCCCAGCAATTTGTAAGTCAGATCCTTTCTTTGTCTCAGACTATATTTTGTGCATCATATATATATATCTTCGCTCGATCTAATCAAGCATATTTTAAAATACCATCCCATACTATTTTTGTTTTGTTTGTATATCCTGTTTCTATTTATATATTTTATAAAAATACATTTTGTTATTTTAATCTTTTAACTTGTTTTGGGTTTCCTTTGATTCAGGAAGTGGTTGCCGTCTATATCTTCATCTTAATATGTGTTGCGAGAAAGAGTTCCCCATTCCCCTCTCGTTCTGTGTGCATGCATATTCGAACCCTAGGACCTAACTGTTCTTTCTTTTAATTTTTTTTTCTGGTG
>OY744522.1:162455903-162473403 GCA_963556195.1 Sepiola atlantica | reverse complement strand
AATACTAACTAGACCAATCAGTTACAAATCAGCATATTCTATCTTTTGTTGATAGAAGAAAAAAGGGGGCGGTGGCTAAATGGTTTACGACACGGACTGAATACCTGGATGATTCAAGTTCGAATCCAGTTCGTTCCACAGAAACACTTTCACTTCAGATGTTGGCAAATTCTACGTTATCCCTTTTAAATAGCTGATGGCTTTTCTAATAAGTGTTGCAAATAGAAAGATATCGGGGAAGCGAATGCCAAAAATAGTATAATCTTATGAATGAATGAAGATGAAAAAAGTTATAAATTCACTTTGCAACCCTTCAAAATTTGAAAGGCATTACGAGTTACCGATTATAAATATAATTACTTGCTGTAGACTTCTTGGAAGATCCGTATTTAAAACAATGTTATCTTGATCCGCCATCCTTATCGATAACAGAAGTTTAAAAATTTTTTATTTGAAACCCATTACTAAAATGTAAAAGGACGTACAAATGAAATGACAAACAAATGTTCCGACAGTTTTTGCATTGTTTCCCAGTTTACTATTCCTATTATAATGGGCAGACTATGTTTATTGATATTAGTTACGGGAGGTAAAAACAGTTAATCATGTACGTAGAACAAACTTCAGTGTACAAACACCCAAATCCAACATACTCTAACTATGCACTGTCTTTTGTTACAAAGTACACATTTGTGATTGTAAAATCTCTTATTTACATTACATGCGATTCGGCTATGTAGTAGTTTTCGTAGCCACATTTTACGAAGGATATTATTAAAGAGAAGCCACTAGTTCATCTATATAACCGAGGAATCGTGTGTCTATACAAATTCCATGTATTGATATTCTGAATGTGTATTCATATTAGTTACGGGAGGTTAAAACAGTAAATTATATACGTAGTACACACTTCAGTGTACTCATAATAATCTGCACGCTTTCACTATCAGTAACAAAAATAAATAAACATATACACCAAAGTCAAGATTATTTTATTTTGTCAAATAATTGTACGTATGTGACATCCTTTATTATTTAAAATAGGATTGTTTATATTTCTTATTTATCAAACTATTTTAGATCTACGTGGAGAGGTAAAACACGTTTTAATTTTATATGCCTACGGTCAACGTGTAATCTATGTTAGTAGGTTAAATAGAGAAAATATTTTCGTTTGATTAATGACCTTGTGGGTAAGGCGTTAGCCTACATTTTATATATTTCATGACATCTTTCAGGGATGTAATTTCACTTTAGATAATTGTTATGTTTTTGCTATAACGTTACAGTAATTTCCGAGCCAATATCAATCCCCATAATAAACGTAAATACTGCATTTGTTTAGCGATAATTGATTTTATTCTAATGATTCAAAAGTAGTTTTATTAATTATTTTATTGCGATTTAATGTAAACAAACAGTTTGTTTGAACTGTCTTGCAGTAGAGCACATTTTGTGTAATGCGGTGATTACGTGTACACTAGCTATGTAATGTCATTTGTTACAAAGTACACATTTGTGATTGTAAAATCTCTTCTTTAGATAACATGCGATTCGTCTATGTAGTAGTCTTTTTTAGCCACATTTTACGAAAGATAGTTTATAAGAACATGTCTTTTTCTCCTCGTGAACATCATAAATTAATGTGCAATATATTCATGTAGCAGAACTGCTCGTTTGAAATAATAATGCCATAAGTATCGTTTTACTCTACCAGTTTCTTTTTGCTGAGTTTCAATTAGTTTTCACGTAATATCCTTCTACATGACGTAGCGTTGTTATACGATAAGTATACATAACTTATTATAATTTTACCTTTTTCAATAGTCATATTTCCAACGAATAGACAACAGCTTTTTATGTGGTTTTTATATCTGAAAAAACTATAGTATGCAGAGAAACATCGTATGAATTACATATAACTTGTTTAACATAAATATTGTAATGTGACATGTCGGCCCTTCAATCTTCTGTGGAGGGTCACCTACCAAAGTCTCTAAGTTCTTTCAAATAGTTCGGCGTGTCGGCGCTTCTTATAATCATGCTTCATGAAGTAAACAATTTCCTTAAGCATTCTATGTTACATGAGATTAAAACTAACTCGTTTCCGTTGGAGATTTTTTCAGCATTTTCTGAAGCGTTGTATGACGCAGGCTGCTTCAAAAATCAATACTCGAAAATATAAAAAAAGAATTTTCATCAGTTAGTGTCATTGATGGCATAATGTCTGCAATATTTTCTCATACACTCATCTCTTTATATACCGTGAGTGCTCACAAGAAAGCGAGAGCTCAGTAGATCCTCGCTACCCAGTGACAATCTCTTCTTTGAGATTATTCATTCTGCGGATAGCAGTACTTCAGTGGACTGTGATCCGATGAACTTGCTGCTCTGGTGCCCCCACGACGCAAATTCACTAGACCAACCCGACAATTTGCCAAATCCCATCCATTCACTGTGAGGGTCCCCAGATACCGAACAGCTATCTACCCCAAAAGCTTCTTTTCTTCGTGCTGCTGGACTGTGGAACTCCCCTTCTTCACCCTGTTTTCCTGACGATACTGACATGCAGAAACTTAAAAGTAATGTAAACAGACATCTGGCTGCACAGCTCCCAATTTAGGTTGACTCCCCCCCCCCCTAAAAAAACAAAAAAACTTTCACCCTTTTTCTCACCTTACGTCTACAGTGGCGGTCTGCCTTGTTTGGGGTGAACAATGTTTAAAAAAAGTAGATATCCAAATTGTTTGTTTTCATGCATTTCTTAATTACACCACACACATTTCTTTATATTCAATTAACCGACAACTAATTTTATGTGTAAATATATTCGAAGTACACCAACGGATTCTGAACTAAATTCCTAATTAAACCTTAATTCTGTCGTAACCTCAGCTCTCGCTATATTAACAGTTACCATAAACTATTCTTATCGTTAGAATTAGTATTACCAGTACCACCATACCGACGACAACAAACACCACTACCATCCTTCCCAACACCCAGGCGCAATCTCATTACATGAAGACCACTAATAGTTATATAATATATATGTATGCAGTTAAACAGGTGGGAATAAATAATAATGCTATAACGTGTCCTCTCGCTTTCTGGTTAGTTTTTTATAAATTATAACGTAATGTTATACTATATAATGTACAGTTATACTTACTTAGCGTTATACATAACATCTTCTAATTTTACGTAGTTCAATAGTAATGTTATCAATGGAAAAATAACAGCTTTTACGTGTCATGTACAGATCTGAAAGGAATATAGGATGCAGCGAGGCATCATATGAATTAAATACATCCTGTTCTATATAAGAGGATTCTTCCAATAAGTATATCATACTGCCACAGACGTACATATTTCTGAAATGCCATTGAAGTCTTTCTTTTTAGTTTGCTAGCTTTACTGTCTTTTTAAAAATTGATTGATGTCAGGCGACAGACGGATGACATTTTCGGGGAAAAAATTTCCAATTTGACAACGGAATGTTTTGCGTCAGATTATGCTGTGAAAGTCGTCACGACTCGCCGCGTGTCTACGGCAATAATTACTTCGGAGAATAATAGGAGCGAGGTAAAAATCGATCCGACGTAAAAGGTAGATAGATATATTGATAGATAGATAGATAGATAGATAGGGAGTAAGAGGCGGAGAGATGAGGCAAGTGACAAAGATAACGGCGTTCTGCAGTTCGAATAGAAATCGGTAAAAGTAAGAGAAGAAAAGACAACATGAAACAGCACATAGAAATATACACAAAGTAGAAGAAAACTTAAAATATATATTTTTTTAAAACAGATACACCTCTTTATAATAATGACGACATGTCATATGTCTTTGCCAGATATATATATATATATATATATATATATATATATATATATATATATATATTTCTCTGAAGACTTATGCTCTTAAGCTTGTAATACAATGTCATTGAGCTTGCAATTTGGGGCATTTTAAATATTACAATGAGTATATACTTTAAAAATACTTTGCATATATATATATATATATATATATATATATATATATATATATATATATATAGGCATGTAGCTTGAAGATTACTGAGTAAATATATATTTTTAACAGATATAGTTCTTTCTAAGAATTACAACATGTCATAGGTCTTTGACCGAAACAGGTAAATGTTGTAATTTCTAAAAATATATTATTATATCCTAAAACATTAAAATTTGATGGAAATTCTCAAATTTTATGAAAATAATTAAATAGAAAAAGAACGTATTCACATTTTTTTTCTCGATCAAATCACTTGTATCCGGCTGTATTGTGTCAGCTAGTCTATGAAACAATACAAACATATTCTTTGAAGGTCTAAACAAATCAAAATCTAACCTTTCCAAGGGTTTTCCTTTAGAAAAACATGTTTGTTCTTCTGAATGATCATTTATCACAATATGGATCATAATATTGTATACGATTTAAAAATAGTTATCATAATATTGTTTGTAAACACAGTCACACCCGCCCACGCATATATATATATATATATATATATATATATATATATATATACATCTATAATAAATATTTGTTATTGTTTATTATCTATGTACGTATACGTTTCGTCCTTTTTCAATCGGGACTCATTAGCATAGAGATATGACTATTCACTACCGGTCATGCGATTCGAAACCCCGGACCTCAAGTATTTTTCAACTCCAGTCCGACGTCGTTAATCGCTGGGCCAATTGTAAACAGCGAATAAACTATGATAATTTTAACACTTTAACGGCGGCTTTGACGTCGAGGCATTCTACTTCTATTAAGGGAAAGAAATGATGCATTATAAGCAAGTGACGTCATGCTGTGTTAATACTACCAATTACAGTGCTCTACTTTCAAGGAGCGACAAATAATAAATATTTGTTATTTTTTATTATCTATGTACGTATACGTTTCGTCCTTTTTCAATCGGGACTCATCATATATATATATATATATATATATATATATATATATATATATATAAGCCCAAGAGACCACAAAATAGAACTGGTCAATTAAGGAGAGGAACATTGATGTTCTTAACTTCTTTACAGCACTTGAGAGGTAAAAGATAACTTTAAGGAACACTCGAATATCTATGTATCCTATATGGAGTTCAAGTGTTCGCCTTTTGATTTTTGAGAACTTCAACTAAAATAAAATGACCTAGAATAACTCAGTAGGTACATAATTAATGACCAAAATCAATATTTTATAATAATTCTCCTAAAATTTAACATCACCAAATATTATTGAACCAAATGTACACAACAATATTTGCTGATTTTACGGAGCATGATTACAAAATATTGATTATGTACTACATTTTGTTTACTATATGAGTTTTCTTCGAGTTTCAATCTTAATCATTGAGCTAAATTTAATCTGCAGTATTAATGTTTCATTTTTTAGATTTATATTATTGAATCGATGATTTTTTTCTCCTCATGATAGAACAAACATTATAACCTTTGACATATACTTACGTTTTTTTTTCTTTAATGCGTTTTTACTATATATTGTTAAAACGAAAATACTTGCTACAATATTCCTCATTTTCAGGATAAGATTATGTTTCTTTTTTAAATCTTCCATTTTAATTCGTGTAATGAGACATTATTAACAGATAAAGTGAACCTTCTCTCAAAAAGTTCTGTCTATAACTTTTCAACTCTCACTGGATTGTTTTACCACATTACTCTTAATTTCTCATCTCGCTCTTTCTCTCTCTTCCCCTCAACCCCCCTCTCTCTATATCTCTACTCGGTTTATCAAACGATACAAATAAAACATTAAAAAGATTGGAATAATCTATTATATACAAAAGGGAATGACGCACGTAGCGAGATGATTAACACCGAGCTTTGAGCAAAATCAAGAGAGGCGCGAGATCGCTCTATCCCTTAATAGACTACAAAGACAGCCTATGCTAGAAATCTCACTTCTTTGATCAATCATAATTCAAAAACCAATAAACCAAATTAGTTAAAACTTTGCACAATTTTTTTTTTATAGGTTCTATAAGTGTGTAGAATTTCAGCATCACTAGTCAAGGCAACCCAGAGATCCAGAAAGGTCAGGCATGATTTTGTGCTATCCGTGTGTACGTACGTACGTATGTGCCACCCTGTATCTCATCAACTATTTGATGGATTCAGCTGATTTTTGGCAGAGATAGAGGATCTAGGGTCTAGTAGATGGCATTTTAATTAAAGTTAACCATATACCTTACTTTTCCAGAAAATTAAAAAAAAACCTTTAACATGACCATTGTATTGAGGCATAGCCTTTACAAAAGTAGTGACATTCCATGATAAATGCCAGTATACTGAAATCATATGCCCTTAATAGGGTTAAGATAAAAATTCATATACACTAAATGTACAAAAGCAAGGAAATTCCCAAATTTTTATACTTTTATTGTCATTAAGGGTATGCGAGCACAACAGGGCTATATGTTTTACTGATAGGAATTTTTCTTCAGCGCACCTCACACACTTCATCCACTCATACATAGAGATTTATACTGTAGTGATATGATAATGATATGGTTTGGTTGGTATGTAGTATACCCTTAATTAATGACAATAAAAGTGTAAAAAATTAGGAATGTCCTTGCTTTTGTACATTTAGTGTATATGAATTTTAATCTTAACCCTATTAAGGGCATATGATTTCAGTATACTGGTATTTTTCATAGAATAGAGATATAACGAGCGGAAATTGTTTTCTTTGCATACTAACGCTTTCCTTATCAGGACCGTCGGGACAGTTATAAAAGTGTGGGGGCCTCTCCTAAAAAGTGGAGGGGCTCGATTAAACACATGCATATATAACTTCATTATTGATGACCGTAAAGAGGGGGGGCAAGTCAAAAAGTGTGGGTGTGGGGGAGCCCCCTGTCCCAACGGTGCCGCCGTCCATGCTTATTCAGGAAATCTAAAACAGACTGAATAGATAACCAAATCGACCATTTCTATTCTATATATATATACATATATATATATATATATATATATATATATATATATATATATATATATATATATATAATAATAAAAAATTTTTTTTTATATAATACAGATCCATTCTAATGACAATCAATCAAAAAAAAAAATGATGGTCAATATTCAATTATGCTATACATAAATAAAACGACAGAGGTTGAGAATAAAGTCTTAACCTATATCACCTCCATATCGCCATTGACGTTTTTTCTGATACAAATCAAAAAGATTTTATATGTGGATTTTAGCCTGAGCATTGTATGATTGTAATCTGCTAATGTGATTTGAAGACGGAGATGTTCATTTTGCAACTTGGGTTTGTTTATGTATGCTCTAAATAATTATTTCTCCAAGCACATGTGCAAGATTTAGTTTTCTTCTGAAATTAAATCACAGTACTATATAACTTTGATCTGCCATTTTATTTATTAATGTTGTTATAATACATATATATATATAATAAATACATATATATATATAATAAATACATATATATATATAATACACATATATATAATACATATATATATATATAATACACATATATATATAATACATATATATATAAAACATATACATATATATATAATACATATATATATAATACATATATATATAATACATATATATATAAAACATATACATATATATATAATACATATATATATAATACATATATATATAATACATATATATATATAATACATATATATATAATACATATATATATAATACATATATATATATATAATACATACATATATATAATACACACATATATATATATAATACACATATATATATATAATACATATATATATATATAATACATATATATATATATAATACATATATATATATATATAATACATATATATATATATATAATACATATATATATATATATAATACATATATATATATATAATACATATATATATATATAATACATATATATATATAATACATATATATAATAATACATATATATATAATACATATATATATAATACATATATATATAATACATATATATATAATACATATATATATATATAATACATGATATATATATAATACATAATATATATATATAATACATAATATATGTATATATATATATATATATATATATATATATTAATACTGGAGATTATGTATCTGTCTGTCTTTCTGTATGTCTGTCTGAAGCCGAAACACCATCAGAGTAATATTACTATTTAATTAGTCCGCCAGCTCTTTATATACTACTACAAAATCCGCCGTAAACATTATGCGTATTTCTCAATTCACATAATTCATTGCTTTTAAACTTCTAATAAATTAGTATTCACAAATATACACTCATTATTGTTTTCCTCAGATTTCCACATTTATTTACGCTATTTTGCTCGCTAATAATCTTACTTATAAATAATAATTATTTCTTGTATGGTTTATATATATATATATGAAATGAGTTACGTAGTTAATCTACCTACTGCGAAACTGAATGAACAGCCAACCTTACTCCACTAAATATGTTACCTCCCTCTGATTATTATGGACGCAAGACGGGCGCGTTATTTAAAATGTAACCAAAACGCTGGCATTTACCGTGTTACTTTTACTCTAATTCTTTTATTAAAACGTTCTGAGTGTGTTTATTTTCTTAATCTTATTGGTCATTATGTTTTAAAACACAAATATATTGAATCAAATTGTTTCATTAAAATAATAATTGATTTTAAAATTACTATTTAAAAAAAACACATTATAATGACTTTCGTTTAGTTAAACTTTTTTTCGAGAGCATTTAAACAACTATTCGCGTTTACTGTATTTTTATTTATATATTTATTACTGTAGTTTTATTTTAGGTACACATTTTTTCCGATTTGAAAAACTTTCAATATCATCATTTTTCACGACCCATTTAATGTTTATGATTTCGATTATACCTTTTACGCTGTAAAGCTTTTATTTCGCAAACTATTTTTATTATTCCGTGTTTTATTTATTAAAATAAAAAATGTGATTTTTTTTTTCAGTCAAAAAAAAATTAACACATTGTACTGATAAACTACATAACTGATTTTAGAATCAAATTATTTAATTAAAAAAAGGTCATTTAACGAAAACACACACACACACCACATCATTGTAATGAATTTAATTTAGGTAAACTTTCTTTCTTATTTTTGTGCTTTTTAACTATAAGAGCCGCGCTAACTTTGACCCCGTCGTTAGGGTCAGGGTCAAAGTGGAGGTTAGGGATAGGGTTAGGGTTATGGTACAAAGTTAGCGCGGGTCCTACAGTAAAATATTTTGTTATTGTTTTATTTTAGGTCCACCTTTTCTTCCGATTTGAAATATACTGTTCGCTGTATTTAGTTTTTTTAAATTGTTGATTTTAACAAATTTACTAGAATCAAATTGTTTAAGTAAAATTAAAGTGATTAAAAATTACTATTTACAAAATCACACACATTATGATGAATTTAATTGAGGTAAACTTTTCCATCGAGAGCATTTTAATAACTAATCGTGTTCGCTGTATTTGATTTCCTTACTGTTTTATTTTAAGTACACCTTTCCTCCGATTTGAAAAACTTCCAACATTATCATATATTTACGACCTTACGTGTGTTAAGAATTTTGGCTTTACCTTTTACGCCGTAAAGCTTTCATTTTCAAACTCTTTATTATCAATGTCTAACCACCCAAGAAATATGACTGGGGCTCGATCAGTTTACGGGTGAGCGTACATTTCTGATGCAGCAGCCTAGCAAAAGTTGCGACCAAAGGGGGGCATATATTTGCTAGTTTATATAATATATGTATATATATATATATATACATATGTATATATATCTATATATGTATGTGCAAATATATATATATATGTGCATATATATATATATATATATATATGTATATATATATGCATATATATATATGTGCATATATATATATATGTGCATATATATATATGTATATATATATGCATATGCATATATATGTGCATATATATATGCATATATATGTGCATATATATGCATATATATGTGCATATATATGCATATGTATATATGCATATATATGTGCATATATATATGCATATGTATATATATGCATATATATATATGCATATATATATATGCATATATATATGTGCATATATATATATGCATATATATATGTATATATATATGTATATATATGTGTATATATATATGTATATATATATGTATATATATGTGTATATATGTGTGTATGTATATATATGTCTATATATGTATATATATATGTATATATATGTGTATATATATGTGTATATATATGTATATATATGTGTATATATATGTGTGTATATATATATGTGTATATATATATGTATATCTATGTGTGTATATATATGTATATATATGTATATGTATATATATGTATATGTATATATATGTATATGTATATGTATATATATATAAATGTATATGTATATGTATATATATATATGTATATATATGTATATGTATATATATGTATATATATATATGTATGTATATATGTATATATATAAATATGTATATTTATAAATATGTATATATATATGTATATATATATGTATATATGTATATATATAAATATGTATATATATATATGTATATATATATGTATATATATATGTATATATGTATATATATAAATATGTATATATATATGTATATATATATATGTATATATATATGTATATCTATATATGTTTATATATATATATGTATGGATGTATATATATCTCTATGTACATATGTACGTATGTATATATATATATATATATATATATATATATATATATATATATATATGTATATATATAGGTTAAATAATACTTTAAAATATAAATGCTATCTTAAACCAGATGACTATCGGGATGAAAACAAAGCTCAATATAGTTTACAGAGCAATACTATTAATTGAATCACATAATTCAATGAGAAATTAATCGGATTTTATTACAGTTCAAAACAAGGAGTTATACTGCGTATTTAACTTATGAGTTTACAAAGAAAATCTTCTCCTCAGAGGACCATTACCACAATAACATTACTGCAGGTTATAACATTTAGCTTTAAAAATATATGTAACAACATATAAAAATACATACAAATATATAAAACCTCAAATATATTTGCCAAAAAACACACTTTTTTGTTAAACTCATACACTTCATTCAAGTTATAAAGTTTAAAACAATTTGAAGAAAAATGTCAAAGAAGTCGATCAAAAAAACAATCCAGGTGGTTAATGGTAGTGCAAAAACGAAAACGTTATCCAGGCGGGAAATTTTACTTGCTATCCAAAACCATAGAAAAAGGTAAATCTTTAAAAAAAAAACTTCAGAAGACTTACTCGGTGTTGAATAATATAATGTTTCATTAAGGGTTCTTAGGAGCTGATCGTAGGAGTGTTGCAAACCATAACTTTCTGGTCTGCCGTATATATATAGAAGAATTGTGATGGAGTAGAAATATGCAGTAAGATCCGATACAATAGCAATGGTTAATAAAGTAAGGATCGGAAAATGAAAAATATAATATTTAATGTTCGGCTTAAATTTAAAATCAGCAGGAGCCAACTTAAACGAAACTTAACTGCACAGGACAGACCCATAGACCCGCGTAAATCAAACCTTGAAGGCCAAGACAATACCAGTCTATGGGGTGATGTGTCCATCGGAACAGATACTACACTTTGATCTTAGCCAAAAGGCCAAAACTGAATATGTATGGGAGTAATTCTATGGATATTGACGTATTGGTTCTAGACAGCAAACTACTGGATTTTGATCTACTCCTCAGGATAGATGCCATCAAAAAAACTTGTATGTATTTTAGGTAGTGAAGGTTCGATGAAGTGGAAAAATACGAAGAGTTAGGAGGGGGGATATACAAATATAAGACAGTGTCAAAAGAAGTAGGGTGTAGGGTTGTAAGGTGGGCATATTAAAGAAAGATAAACAGTTAATTTTTAATAAATGTAGAGAAAGGAACAAAATTGACAAGAAAACATTGAGGGAAACAGGCCGGAAGGATATAGAAGCATAGTTGGGTGGGACTATTGTCTGGTTATGTAGCATCAGCTAGAGAGGAAAATTAAGCAACTACGGCGATAGATCTTTAAAATTAAAGCGGGGTGAATTATCAGGTCTTAGATATATACATAGATCCGCAGGCGTACCTACACACAAGGATATGTGCAAACATACTCATAGACGAATAAAAAAGACACATACGACGTACATCCACTCATACACATGCGTACATACAGGCATATATACACAGATGCATGCCATATGCACATTCATATATATTTTACACACCTTCACATACATATATATATACATATATATATAGACCCACATACATACATATACAGCGCTAGATAATGACTATACCAACAAAAGTATATATATATATATATATATATATATATATATATATAGTCAAAAGAGGCTTTGAATAATATACAAAAAATAAATGCACTTTAGAAAACCTAGGGATACTAAGTTAAACATATTGCAAGCTTAACACTTGAATACGCCGACTAAACACTTTAAAATTTGCAAATACAAAAGAGGATTCAACGATAAAACAGGGGGCGATCAAGAAAGGGGCCTTAATTTTAATTGTGAAATAGAAAACGGGGACCATCAGCGGTTTACCACGTAACTGGTTCAGATATTTAAAAAAAAAAACAGCTAAAAAATTCATGACTCTGCAGCTGTACTGATGAAAATACTACTTCCGCAATAACCTAATGCGGAAAAAATTCAGTTATTATTTTACTATATATATATATATATACGAAAAGGGCTGTGTAGCGTTTCTCGAGGCCGTAAAAATAAAATAGAAGCTGTTAAAAAGTGGTATAACATCTTTATATAAAAACTATATATCTCAATTCGTCTCTTCATTTTCATCCTATTCACCTTTTCCCCGTTTTGACATCTCTCTTTTACCTTCGCACAACTGATTTCTCTCTGTTTTGTTTTAATGTATTTAAAATAATAATAATAATGTAAGTCATTCACCCGATCTTTCAGTTTTAAAGTTATTCGTATCGGGCAACACCGTGTTTCTCCCCCACTTACTTCCTGTATTTATTTTTATTTATTCCCGGGCAACGCTGAGCTACTTATCTTTTCTCTCCTCCTTAATAATATAATAAAAGCTATAGTTTTTTTTTAGTATATTACTGGGCAAGACTGAATTTCTTGTCTTCCCCTTTTTCATCAAACATATACCACATTGTTATGGTACTACTGTATTATTGCACACACCTGCTCTATCTAGGATAGTAAACACTAAATCCCGAGCAAAGCAGACTATCTTTGCTAATGTAAAATAATTTTACAAAATACAGCGAACATCTTTCTTCCGGGTAATACGGTGTTTTAAAAAAAGCCTTCTATATGTAGGATCGCTATTATGGTATTGTTGTACATATGATATTGATCACTTTAGATAATCACTTAATAAACTTAATACTGTATTATTACAATTATGGCTCCCAAGAAACACCGAGTTAACAAAAGGCAGAAAAGTTATTTCTGATGAACAACGCTGCGTTTAAAACACCTGCTCTATATAGGCTGTTGAGCACTTTTGGATTACTAATATACCACTTACCAAACATAAAACTGTAATCCGACTTGTATAGCTCCCGTTCAAAGCGCTACTGAAACCAGCCAAATAAGATGATGGATACCTCAATAGCATTAATAAACCCATCTTTCCGCGTTCCTTGCTACTTTTAACTAGGCCGCAAGAGAAGCTAAAAAAATGTAAAATAATTTTGAAATAAAATGGCAAACGGAAAGTAATGCATTGAAATTACAATGTTTTTCTTGCAAATTATAGCTGAGTTAGTCGACCCCCCTTGACGAAATATGCCGTATAGCCCCCCCCCCCCCCCGAGTGCATTTAGAGATTGAGTATGTTTAGTATGTGCAATAATAGGTAAACATGGAAAAATACTATTTAAATAGTATGACTATAGCCAACCGATGTTAATATCATTGTACACTAAAGATTAAGGTTGTTTGATTCGACCGAAATATCGATTGGCCTCAGTTAACTAATAACATAAACACACCCTTAATCTGTTCAATGCCGATCCTGATGCCATATAATATATGTTGCATATTTATACATAAAAAACAAACATGAATTTTCACGAAAATTAAAAAAAAAAATCATGCATTTGTAAAATCAATACACATATGTGCATCTACTACACTCACACACACACACATATATATATATATATATATACACCTGGGGCAAATTGTTTAAGCTGGTTGTTTTATCAGGACGTTTGCCTTGTGGTCAGGCTTGTCTTAACTCAAACATAACAGACGCTAAGTCGGACAAAGATGGATGACTTTCTCGTTTTGGCCGTCCTCCATCGATCATGAACAAAAGGACCTCGTTTTCGAACTGGCTAAAATGACTTTGCCAGTACGATGACCCTTCAGGTCACCGTCCATCAGTCATTATTAACGCGCCTTCATGGCCGGCACCATTATGTATCATGTGTCCTAATTATGCAAATTACGATGCTTACTTTAATTAAGACAGTTCTTTGGATGCTTCACGACCAACGATAAGAAAGGGAAAAAGAAAAATGGCGACGCTGTTTTGCATTTTGTAAACCTTACAGCGCATGCGTAGATGCCCTATATCACCTAGACTTCTTTAAGTGAACGTGCTAACCTTTTTCTTCAGATATTTCGTAATGGTAAGTTACACTAGGTTTCACTTTCAGCGACATAATTTCAGCTCTCAAAATATAGTAAATATATAAATATATATAATGTATATATATATATATACATATATATATATATATATAATGTGTGTGTATATATATAATTTATATATATATATTATGTGTATATATATAATGTGTATATATATAATGTATATATATAATGTATATGTATATATAATGTATATGTATATATATAATGTATATATATATAATGTATATATATATATAATGTATATGTATATATATATATAATGTATATGTATATATATAATGTATGTGTATATATAATGTATATATATAATATTTATATATGCATATATATATATATAATGTGTATATATAACGTATATATAATGTATATATATTATTATGATGTATATATATTATTATAATGTATATATATATAATGTATACATATTATTATAATGTATATATAATATATATATATATATATAATGTAAATATATATAATGTATATATATTATTATAATATATATATAATATATATATATATATAATGTAAATATATATAATGTATATATATTATTATAATATATATATAATGTGTATATTATGTATATATATATAATGTATATCTATTATTATAATATATATAGATATATATAATGTGTATATTATGTATATATATATATATAATGTATATATATAATGTGTATATTATGTATATATATAATGTATATATATTATTATAATGTATATATAATGTATATATATATATAATGTATATATATTATTATAATGTATATATATAATGTATATATATATATATATATATATAATGTATATACAGTGTGCCCCCCCCCAAAAAAACGGGCCCCGTGTGCACTTTATGCTCCTTTATTTATTCACCGATTGCCCTTATTTTACAGGACATGGCAGAAAAAACGACCGTGAGTACACCAAGACCTCAGTGGGAGCTGGGACAAAGAATACACTGTGTTAAATTTTACTACAAGAAGGCTCGATAAGGAAAACCCAGGACAGTTTCATGCATCAGTTCGAATGTTAAAAGGTTCCATCCAAAAGCAAAATTCAGAACTGGGTGGACCACTTCGAGAGGTACGGGACCGTGGAGAACCTCAACGCTGCCAGTGAGTACCGTCCAAGCCACTCAGGACGTCCTAAGAAGCGGACAGCCGAGCTGGTCGAAACTGTGAGAGAGTCTCTCCAGTAGAGTCCGAAACGTTCTGTGCGTAAGCGAAGTAGTCCCTCGGTATCTCCCGTGAGACTTGCAGAAGAGTGCTGGTGAACGATATCAGGGCTTACCCATACAGAATACAGACGCTGCAGACCCTTACAGCCTCAGACAAGAAGTAGAGGAGCGCTATGGTAGACAAGATGCTCGATAAGATCGATGAGACACCAGGTTTCCTTAACCTCCTTTGGACCTCAGATGAAGCCAACTTCCATCTTGACGGAAAGGCGAACTCCATAACAAATGTCTTCTGGGGGTCCTCCAGACCCAATGACGTAGACACCAAGCCCCTGCACTCTCCTAAGTGCACGGTGTCATGCTGCAATCTCTCTCAGAGGCATCATCGGACGAATCTTCATCGAAGAATCTGGCGCAGTAGTGACAGTCACCAAGAAGCGGTATGTGAATGGCCTCAAAACCTTCAAGATTGAGCTCCAGACCCTCTACCCGTCGCTCATGAGCCAGTTCTAGTTCCAGCATGACGGAGCAAGTTCTCACACCTCAAACCTGTCCCGAGATTGGCTGAAAGAGAACTTCGGAGGCCGAGTGATCAGTCTCAAGACTAATTTTGAGTGGCCACCCCATAGCCTAGACCTAAGCCCCCCCCCCCGATTTTTTTCCTTTGGGGCTATCTTAAGGACAGAGTGTACGCAGGGAACCCCAGAACCATCACGGAACTCAAGGAAGCAATCAAGGAAGAGATGAGAGCCATTCCCAACTCAGTCTGTAAGAACGTAATGGACAGCTCCGTTCTGCGCCTCAAGAAATTCACGGAGCTAAATGGAGACCATCTAGAACACATGCTGTAGAACGGTAAAAAAAAGGCCAAATACCCTAGGTTGTTGATGTGATCTTTTGAATATAATAAACTAGTTATGACCAAAACTTCATTTAATTCGGACGAAACACTAAGAAACCGGGCCTAATTAGAGTTGGGGCCCGTTTATATTGGGTCACCCTGTATATATGTATATATATATATATATATATATATATATATAATGTATATATATATATAATGTATATATATATATATATATATATAATGTATATATATAATGTATATATATATATATATAATGTATATATATATATAATGTATATAATGTATATATATATAATGTATATATATATATATATAATGTATATATATATATAATGTATATATATATATATAATGTATATAATGTATATATATATAATGTATATAATGTATATATATATATATACTGTATATATAATGTATATATATATATAATGTATGTATATATATATATAATGTATATATATATATAATGTATATATATATATATAATGTATATATATATAATGTATATATATATATATATATATATAATGCATATATATATATAATGTAAAGAGGTGTACTAAAAGCGAACTTTTAGGAAAGGTAAAACCTATTGTGAAGAGTATACAG
>OY744522.1:162438403-162450903 GCA_963556195.1 Sepiola atlantica | reverse complement strand
ACTTTCGAAGTAACTAAATAATACTCTTATTATGATATATGTTAAAGATTCGACAATGCGTATGTATTCAATACTAACCGCGTTTACCTGACGTAACCTGGGATGAATTTATATCATTTAAGTTTAAATAAACAAATAATAATTAGTACATCACGAAGAGACTGAACAAATACAGAATAAAATGTATATGAGATAACCGATATTTTTCTTTTTAAGGTAGCATGCGACTTATCTTCATTATATTTCGTACTTTGTAGATCTTTATTTAAAATTGTTTCCATTGTAATAATCTTCCGTGCCGGAATAATTATTTCTGAAAGCAATCTGGAGCAAATTACTTTATTTTAGTGTAAAGAACTTGCAAATAAGATAAAAAGTAAGAAATCGCTTGTCCGAATCAAATATCGGTTTTTCAGATTCATTGCTATTTAAGTTCGTCATCGGAATCCAAGAAGGTAGCTTTATATATTAGTTTAAAACCATGATAGAATCAAATTAACATCAAGTTCACGATGTCTTGTTCATCAGGTGTCAACTTTCAATCTAAAACATTATGTACCGTTTAAAAAAAAGTAGAGTGTTCGATTATGGCTTGAAGTTTCTAATGATTTTCGGATCATATTACTGATGGAGAATTGTTTGTCAACCATCACGGAAATTAAATGAACAAGAACGAGATACGCCGACGATTGTGTTATTGACGCATCCGCAACCTCTAAAATGTTTATTACCGGGTTTATTTAATTATTCGTAATGCTATCTATTAAGCACCTAATTTGCACAGCATTAAAGATTATTACGAAAAAAGTATCTTATTAAATGTCTAGCGGGAGATCAGATTGCCATTTTATTTTAGTCATTCGCATTTTCTTTTCGTAGTATGTACATTGATTGAGAAGAAAAAGTATTAAGAAGAGGAGCATAATCAGTGTTAACCTTGATCTTCCAAGGAGAATTAGTCACATCGACTTTCTACTACAGGCAAAGCAGGGCAATGAAATAATAATAGAAAGGGCGGGTCTTATTTCTGTCAAATTAACGTGAGATGTTTTGTAGTTAATAGATTCTATTCTAAAAAAAAATAAGCCGGATTAAATTATACAGATTTGAAAGAAATGTTACTTTATTCATTGAAACTTTAAACCTTCGAATTATGATTTAGCTACGGTTTTACAGAAGAAAACTCGAATATATATATATATGTAAGTCTAAACATTTCTTTGAGTTTAAATGTATATTATTTTACATTGTGTGTGTGTTGAAATGTAACTAATGTTTAATCTGTTTCTATCTATATGTACGTTTATTTGAACTTATTCAATGTAGTATGTTATCCTATTTTTAACGGGAAGATATAATTATGGTTTTACTAGCTTACGTTAATCTATGCAGAGTTACTTAACTTTGTTGCTAGCCAAAATTATAAGAATCTCTATTTAATATTATCCGTCCATTTTTTTAAATATCCAGGTTCATGATGATGATCGATATTGAATAAAAGATTACTGGAACGTTATAGAAAAAAATTCTACTGTGAGATTTGAACCTTCGATGGCACAACATATGAGAACTTGAGAGGAACGCTTCATCCACAGACCATCGATCTAACAAAAATATACTCTCTTTGTATTCTACTTAAAAGGAGTTCAGCGTAAGGATTGTGTACTTCTCCGCATAGATCTAAAATAGTTTGATTGTTTAAAATTAATAAATAAACATAAAAATAAAAGGATGTTAAATGATTTGACCAAATAATTTTTTTTCTTACTGACAGCGAAATAGTTCAGAGCATTTAGTTCTAATGTTATTTTTACGTACTTTTAACTTTAAACAAGCCGCGCGTGCGTGGTCCCCCTCTGTATGTTGACTCGATGTGATGAGTGTAAAATGCAATAAATTTGGGCAATTTGGGAAATGTATGACCCCTCCCCCCTTTGACCCCTTGGGGTCGCGAACGAGAATTTTCCTGAGGTCAAGGATGCTCATATTATATTCAGAACAATTGCTACTATATTTTGGCCAGGTTTAAGAAAAATTGAATGGGTAGATCAAACGTTATGGGAGAAAAGGGTCATTTTTGGCAATTTTGGGGGCTTTTGACCCCCTGGGGGCGCGAACCAGATTGTTTCCAAGGTGAGCGATACTTATTTTCTATTAGGAACAATTGCCTCCACATTTAGGCCAAGTTTCAGAGAAATTGAATGGATGGATGAAACGTTATGGGGCAAAAAATGTCATTTTTTTTTCATTTCGGGGCCTTTTGACCCGCTGGGGGGGGGGGGGGGCTAACCAGATTTTTTTTCAAAAATCGGAGAATGTCACTTTCTAACCTTACCAAAGTTACAACTTCATGCATAATTTTAGAGAAATTCAATGGATGGTTGCAGAGAAAAATCCGGACGGACGGACATGCCTCAAAACCTAAGTCCTCCGATTTATAAAATCGGGGGACCAATAATATGTTTTTAAAAACGGTTCATTTACCTCTGACATCGATAAGAAGATTAGGTCAAAATAGCTTATTCCAGTTCCGCGGTTAATTTAGTGTTTGACTAACTGTTAACTGCGAGGCGTCGACACATATACACACATACATAAACATTGCTTTATATATATAGAAGACTAAATATGACTTTGAGCATCAATGTATGTTATTTTGTATATTTGGTGTGTTGTAATGTTAACCATGCTTAACATGTTATTATTTACATGTACTTTTATTTTAACTTATTTAGTGTGAATTGTTTTCTGGTTTCTTCACATTGAGGACATATTTATGATTTAATACGTGCATGAAGATCATTCTAAACTTTTTCATGATAAAACGTTAACCTAATGTCCCTTCGTTACTTATAAATTATGCAATGCAAATTGCTAAATAATTAACGGTAATCAGACAATCTTTCATAATCTTTTATCATTTTATGATATTAAATTTGTATTATTTGTATAATTCGGACTACGGTTCTCATCTTGTATGTTCTACTCACAAGGTTTCGACCGATGTAACCTCCGGCCGCATTTAAGTGCATCTTTGTCAAACACATGAATCAGGACGGAATTTCAAACCGAACTCTTATTTAATTAACGTTGGTAAATTGCTGTCGTATCGTAAGCCATGATTGAGTGGAAGTCTTAAATAATTTGTAATTATATTGTTAGTACCGCATGCACTGTATATTGTACATTCAACCTCCAGAAATCAATCGCTTAGAACTGAATATAACTTAACAATTTATCAGCTGCGCCGCTGGTTCAATCCAAATAATACAAATTAGCATTCCTCAACTAGTTTGTCTCACAGACTATGCCCACATTTAAAAACCAAAACTAAAAATTATTCCACTCCATGACATAATTACAAGTTTTGATGAGTTTTGTGATTCCCTAAATAAAATTTTTCATTTATTTTGGTGATAAATAATTTCAAACAATAACTTATATGAAACTGTTTCTGCAGATAGAAAATAACCAACAACATAAGTTATTGAGAATCTCCTTTTCCACTAAATCTTCAAGAAACATATTCCCGTGACTTGTGAGGAAAAAGGTATCCTTAAACATAATATTAAGTGTAGTCGACAATTGACAGGTGTGTAGTCGAGCAGTCAAGGATTTGTGAAAAAGTTTTCATCTTAAAAGAACATGCTGCGTGAATGGTAGGATTTTCAATGGATTTATCCCAGTTTGGACGGTTAGAGAACAATCAATCAACACTGACGTGTATTGCCAGAAAACTTCGCTGTTTGAAATCTACTCAGCAGATAAAACATTAATCTTTACTTCGCATGGAGGAAATCATTTTACGCTCCGATAATGCCCGTCCACACACTACAAACGTCACCAAAATCCGCTTAAAGAATTTGGCTTGTAAAAGATAGTGCACCCAATTTATAATCGTGTTCTTGTTCATACGAATGACTAAAACCATGAGAATAAATATTATTCACGATAACATTACTGAATTATTCAGTACAATAGTGAAATATGATCTACTTTTCTTAACAAAAACGTTCATACTTTGTTGATCACAATACGTCAGTTCCTGCCTTATGCTTCTGTCTCAGGGGTTCTTTGTGAAGGGATGAGTTTATTATTAATCGCTCGAGGTGTATCTATCAGCGAATACCGACGGGGCTGTCCAGGAATGTTGTAAGCTAGAGCAGGGTTTCTCAACCGGGGTCCACATGGATCCTGTGGTCCACGTAATATTCCTTAGGGTCCACAGGCAAAAATAACAAATTGAGGGTGCACAGTGATATTTTGGTGGTCCATGGAGCAAAACCTCTTCAGAACGGTTATTACTAAAAAATACAATTTCTACTGTAATTTACACCATATTAAAATAAGTAGAGAATATATATGAATTATTCTTTCTTTAATATTTTCTTTTGACCTATCTACTCACCGATCGGTCAGTGGCAAGAACAAACGAAGGTGAACATCTCTTATCTTTTCTCAGGTAGCAGGAGGCGACCTTTAATGTTTGTTTTGACAAAGGTCAAAGTGACCGCGCTTATCGAGGAAGAATTAACGGCCAAGCAGTTCACTTCAGTTGTATGTTGAATTCCATCGTGACAAGGTAAGAGCTATTAAAATTATTAGTACATATCTACTGACGTTAATTTTTCTGAAATTCCGCGATTCAATAATTTTTTTTTCAATTTGAAAGACTGTAGGAAAAAATGGCTAAATATTTCCCGCTTTAATACAAATTTGAAACTTCAATTTATTACTTTGTAGTTATCTGATATAATTATATAAGCTTTGAGAAATATAAAAATGTCAATGGTGATCATAATGGAATAAATTTGATGATAATTAATGACTTGCACAAATGTTTTTTTATCATAAGTTATTTTAATTCCTAATATTTTGTTTTGACCATATTTTATGTAAGTACAGTATGTGCTTTATTTGTTGTAAAATATCTTTATATTTTTTTAACAATTTATATAGTTCTTAACTATAAACTGTAATATATGTTGCAACTGCTATATATAATTATTTTTTACAGACAACCAATGGCTGCTCAAAATAAGAAGAAATGCCGACAGTATTTTGTTGAAAGTTTGTCTTACGGATTTATTCCATCACCACATAATGAAATGAAACCAATGTGCCTCATATGTATGGATGTACTTTCAAATGATAGCATGAAACCTTGTAAACTAAAAATCCATCTAGAAACGAAGCACAAAGGAAATAAAAATCAACCAGTAGAATACTTAAAAACAAACTTCGTGATTTTCAAGCAAGAAAAAAAGTGTTTAGTAAGAAAGTGAGTAAAATGAGTGATGGTTTAATGGCATCTTATGAAATTAACAAAATAATAGCAAAGGCTGAAACACTCCACAATATTGGCGAAACAGTAATTGTACCAGCTTTGTCTGTTATGTATTGATTTGTTATGAAACAAAATGCAAGTGAAATTACTAATTCCATCCCTTTAAGCAACTCTTCTGTGTCACGACGCATTGATGAAATGGCAGAGAATGTAGAAAAACAAGTAATAACTAATTTACAAGTAAAACAGTTTTCCCTTTTACTTGATGAATCTACCTTAAGAGATAATGAAGACATTCTATTAGCATATGTGAGATTTAAAGATGATAAAGAAATCAGAGATGAAATGCTCTTTGGTAGAAGTCTTAGGACAGACACAAAAGGTGAAACAATTTTTAATGAAGTTGTTACTTATTTCAAGGAAAACAATATTCCACTCAAAAATATAATTGCATGTGCTAGTAATAGTGCACCATCCATGATATAATGGTTTTATTGCACATTTGAAAAAATCTGTCACCAAAGTATTATGTATACACTGTGTGATATACCGTCAACACTTAGTTTCAAAGAAACTGAGTGGGCGTCTGCATGATGCTCTTATTGTTGTAATAATAGTGGTTAAACATATTAAATCAAAGTCTCTTTGAGACCGCTTTTTTCGTGAATTCTGTAATCAAAATGGAGAAGAGTTTGTGCGCCTTGTATTACATACCGAGGTGAGGTGGCTATCAAAGGGGAATTGTCTTCAACGTTTTATTGCACTTTGGCATTCTATTGTCTCATTCCTTACTAACACTCAATTTGGAGAACAACTACTTGCAACCAAATGTGATTTATTTTACTTATCAGATATATTTGAAAAATTAAATTTACTTAATAAACAGCTCCAAGGGAAAGATTCTGATCTCATATCTAGTAAAGGTGATATTACTGCTTTTCTGAGAAAATTACAGTTGTACAAAAATAATATCAGGTGTCGTGCATTTGAACAGTTTCCTTGTTTGATCACGATTAGCAGCGATTTGCATGATGAAAACCTTGCATTATATAGTGAATATTTGGAAAATATGCAGGAAGATAGGCGAACTCGGTTTAGTGACCTAATCATGATGGATATACCAACTTGGGTGACAATTCCTTTCGAAGTTAATGTTGCCGATATAGACATTTCTTTGCAGGAGCCGGTCATTGAATTACAAAGTGATGAAATAATGCGTGCAAAATTCAAAGATGGAAAGTATAATATATGGAAACCAAATGCTATTGCTACAAAGTACCCATCACTCTCTACGTTATTGCTTTTCCATCATCTTACCTTGTTGAATCAGGATTTAGTCGTGTTTCTCACTTGTTATCAAAAGTTCGCAATAGACTTGACATTGTGTAAAGAGGAGATCTTCGACCACCATTAACATCGATGGAACCAGATATAAAGAAACTTGCTGAGCAGCATCAACCACAGGGATCTCATTGAATAAATCTGCATTTTTTTTCTAATCACACCCTTATTTTAAAATAGTTTATTATGAATTGTTTAGCAGTGTGCATACATACTCAATAGAATTTAATTGTAAAATAATGTATTTACATTACATTAGTTTTCCTTCAAAATAAAGCATACTCATTTACGATTACCTTTGATTATTGATATAATCCCTTTACTTTTTATTAGTGACAAATAGAATAAGCTTTTCTTTTGACGAATAGCTATGATGCCGATGTTGATGTCTATTGTCTGCGTTCTACCACTGGGCCAAGACGCTCTGTGTAGAAATATGTACGATTTTTATCACCCAAGAATGTAATGTTTTCTATGTAATTATTTTTAATATACATCAACCTCGAGGGTTCGATCTCTGTGTAAGTTAGCCATGCTGATGACGGCTGTGAGCCAGAAACACATGTCCATGGATTACTTTTATGTACGTGAAAAATTAATATATGTATCAAAAACTAAAAATACGGCCTTTGAAAAGAGGACGACTAATAATGCAGTTTTTCTGCATCTTAAGCACTTAAGAAGCGAAACAATGAATATTAATAGTAAGCTCAATAACAACGAGCTGAAAATCACATTTAAAAATAATTACATAGAAATCATTACATACTTGGGTGATGAAAATCGTACATATTTCTACTCAGAGCGTCTTAACCAAGTGGTAGAACGCTCGAGGGTTCGATCTCTGTGTAAGTTAGCCATGCTGATGACGGCTGTGAGCAAGAAACATGTAAGAAAATAATATATATATATATATATATATATATATATATATCGATAATTATATATATATATCGATAATTATATATATATCGATAATTATATATATATATATCGATAATTATATATATATATCGATAATTATATATATATATATTGATAATTATATATATATATATATATATCGATAATTATATATATATCGATAATTATATATATATATATATATCGATAATTATATATATATCGATAATTATATATATATATATATATCGATAATTATATATATATATATATCGATAATTATATATATATATATCGATAATTATATATATATATATATCGATAATTATATATATATATCGATAATTATATATATATGTATATCGATAATTATATATATATATATATATCGATAATTATATATATATATATCGATAATTATATATATATATCGATAATTATATATATATATATCGATAATTATATATATATATATATCGATAATTATATATATATATATATCGATAATTATATATATATATATATATATCGATAATTATATATATATATCGATAATTATATATATATATATATCGATAATTATATATATATATCGATAATTATATATATATCGATAATTATATATATATATATATATATATATATATATATATATATATATATATATATATATATGATGGACTCTCCCGTCGATTACGACGTATGAGGTTCCAACAACTTTCATTTGGGTTTAGATCGTGCATGACACCTGAGTCCGGCAAGAGACCTGCAAAGAAAACGGCAGACAGTGCAAGTGTGTGAGTAATCGGATGTCAGGTGTGGAGCACTCTCTCTAGCTTTTTGCCTCACTCTGTCAGTTCTCATATTATCCACACAGGTTTCGTTGAATCCTTCCAGTCTAATGCAACAAGCTGTTAGCCATGTCTTCCTGTCTTGTGTACGGCCTTCAAAGTTTTTTGTGAGGTACTCCAATTGCCGACAGCGCATCTTTCAATTTATCTTTGTACCTCAACCAGGGCCGACCAACATTTCTGTTACCACAAGCTAAGTGACTGTACATCAGTGCTTTGGTATCTTCCCTTCGTCCATTCTTGCTACATGACAAGCCCATCGCAATTGAGACTGCAACAGGAAACTTTCAATTCCACCAATGTTGCATCTGTTGTAAAGATCGATGTTAGCGACTGTGTCCTTCAAACTAAGTCCGCATATGGTCCTAAGGCAGCTCCTGTGGAAGACATCCAATTGGCGATTGTGATGCCGGTAAGGCGTCCACGCCTCACATCCAAAGAGAAGACCTGTCGATATTACAGCCCTATACACATTGATTTTTGTCTCCAACTTAATGCCTCTGCTACTCCAAAGACAATGTTTCAGCTTGCCGAAGGCATTTGCCGCTTTTGCAATTCGGTTTACGATTTCATCATCAAGTGAAGCAGCAAAATTAACTTTGCTACATATGTACGTAAAGTTTTGACATAGCTTATTGGTCTGCCATCCACTTTGAGATTTTCTTATGGAAATTCATGGACAGGCTGATTTTGTTTCACTCCTTGAACTTGTTTAGGGGTAGGGCATGGTTGATGGACCACCTCAGTCTTCTTAAAACTGATTGTTAAACCAAAAGCCTTACACGCATTTGAAAATCAAAAGATTCTGAGCTTCTTCAAAAGAAGTCGCGACCAGGGCAGCAGCATCTGCAAAGAGAGGTCCCGAATGATGGCCTCTCGAACCATTGTGTTGGCTTTAAAACGCTGATGGTTAAAGAGCCCACCTGTGGTTCGGAGCTGAAACTTAACACCTGTGCTTTCATCAGAGAATGCGTGTCGAAGCATCACCGAGAAGAACAATGCAAACAGCACAGGTGCCATCACACAACCCTGCTTCGTACCGTTGGTTACTTCAAAAGGCTCCGAGGTTTCCCCATTGGAAACGACCTGTGCGTTCATCCCTTCATGAAAGGAGATTATGACATTAATCATGTTGTTGGGGATTCCAAGCTTATGAAGAACTTTCCAAAGTGCTACGCTGTCGACTGTATCGAATGCCTTTGTCAAATCAATAAAAACTATGTATAGTTCCTGATTTTTTTCACGAACTTTTTCAGCAACTTGACGAAGGGCAAATACCATGTCGATTGTACCTCGACCAGAGCGGAAACCACACTGGGACTCAGGGTAAATCTCATCAATAAGATGTCTGATGATCCTGTTCAGAATCAACCTTGCAAGAATTTTACATGCAACAGAAAGCAGAGATATCCCGCGATGATTATCGCAAGAATTCCTGCTTCCCTTGTTCTTATAAAGATGCTTGACATTACAATGTTTAAAGTCTTATGGGACTCCGCCAACTTTCTATATCTCCACAAAGAAGATGGTAAGTTTTTCCTCGAGTGCTCTTCCGCCATGTTTGTACACCTCAATGGGGATGCAATCTCTGCCCGGTGCCCCTGACGATAGCTGTTTTTTTAGCTTGAGATACTTCCTGAACTGTAGGTGGAAAAGACAGTTCCGGAATTTCGGGATGCTGCGGAAGAGAAGAAATTATATTTTCGTCAATCACCGATGCAGAGTTAAGGACAGTTTCAAAGTACTGCTTCCATCGCTTAAGGATAGCAGATTTGTCAGGTAGCAGTGTTTCACCGTCCTCAGCAAATACTGGGGCAGAACCATTCATTTGAGGACCAAACACCTCTTTCAGGTCAGAGTAAAATGACTTAGCATCCTTCCTGTCGGATCCTGAAGTTCCGCAGCCTTGGATGACCACCAAGCCTCTTTCAATGCCTTAAGTGCCTTCTGAACTTGTGCTTTGTGAGCTCTATACGCCTTCTTTTTCACTGTGGAATTTTTGTCCTCGAGCCATGTTTTGTGGCAAACATGCATTTGATCGATAACCTTCTGCACTTCACTGTTATTTGCATCAAACCAGTCTTGGTGTTTCCGCAAAGGGAAACCCAAAACCTAAGTAGACGATCATAAACAGCATTGCGCTATGAATCCCAAGAACTTGAAACGTCACTATTAACTTCTACAGAAGCTATAGCGGTCGTAACTTTTTGCTTCAACTTATTTTGTGTATCTGCCTGTTTTTGAAGCCGAACATTTAGGCGTTTTGGAACAGAAGACTTTTTCACTCTCCTCATGTCTAAATGGAAGATGGTCTTGCCGACTATAAGCGCATGATCTGATAAACAACAGCTACTATGGAAATAGCGTGTTATCTTAAAATCTTTGAGGTCGCGCTTTCTGGTAATTATGTAGTAAATGAGATGCCAATCTTTTGATCGGGGTGCATCCACGATGTTATTCGGCAATGCTTTTGTTGGAAGTACGTGTTTGTCACACTGAAGTTAAATCCTTTGCATAACGTTAGGAGTCGCAATCATTTTGAATTCATTTTTCCAACACCATGGTGACCCAGAACACCAGCCCATGTTTGAAAGTCGAGCCCCACTCGAGCAGTGAAGTTTCCCATCAAAGCAACCTTATCCTTATGCTGAATCTTTTAGATTAAACTACGCAAATCATTGTAAAGCTCAGCTTTGTATTGATCTGAACTATTCATAGTAGCGGCATAACAGCTGATAAGTGTTGCGAATGTGTTATTTTTTAGTGGAAATCTTAGGGTCATAATGCGATCTGAATGACTTACTGGGAGTGTTGGCAGTTATCTAGCAACTTCCGTCTTCACTGCAAACCCTACGCCAGATTGACGTGGTTCGTTTTCTGGTTTACCAGCCCAGAAAAACGTGTATCCACCTTTTACCTCACACAGCTGTGAGTGACCAGGCAGACGCGTCTCACTAAGGGCAGCAATATCTACATCATTTTTCCTTAATTCCATTGATACGAGGGCTGTTTTCCTTTCTAGTGACGCATCACTATCCTGCAATATGCGCGCATTCCAAGATCCAATGTTTAGCTTCACAACTTTCTTTGTTTTCTGACTGCTGTACTGGATAACTAGACAGCTGCAGTAAGCTGACAAGTCAAAAGAAGGGCATGCAATGTTTAGGGCTCCTTTTATCGCCGCCTCCCTAAAATAGGGAAAGCAGTGACGATCATAATAAGGCCTGCTTTGTCACTGGTAGAGGACACGAACGGCACAATTGCCCAAAGGTTTGTGCCAAACGGTCATCACCCACCACTGTGTAGAGCGCCAGCTAGAGACTTCCAGCAATATCCTTTGTCCTGTCCCCGTCGCCTTTACTCTCTCGCCAGTGGACCCAGAAATACTCATGTCGATTTTAGAAAAGCTGCTAGAAAACCCACACGAATGATTTGATTTGAGTGGTGAAGGCTTGTGTAGGACCATCCACACTTTTTGGAATTGTTGATTACACAAGATCGGTGCAAATGAGTGCCACAGAAAAAGTTAGCAACAACCCTCAGGTTATACATCAGAGTTTTCCATCCCCTAGACACCTGCCTTAACAAAGGCTTAGGGGGCATCTCTCCTAGTGGGTTAAACGCGCCCCCATATACCAAACTGGAAATTTCCCTGATCCGGCGCCATATACATATACATATATACACACATACACACATATATATTTACAGAGACAGAGAGAGAGAGAGGTTGAGACAGACCACAACCCAGTGGCAGGGGGTTAGATTGGTGAGTGCCGGGACGTATCTGCATGCCAGCAGGCCATGCACACTGCACCTCTGGGGTTCTTACCTACTCCGAGATCTCTAGTCTATTAGCCTGGGGCCGCAAAGCACCCAGTTACCATAGTGTACCACGAGGAGGTCAAACTAGAGTCTTGTCTGGGGATAGGCTATATACCAGCATGGGAGACTTACTCACTCGGCTCCCTTTTCGCACAACTAGTGGGCTATCTGGCGGTTAAGCAAATAGCAAGAGTAGGAAGCCCATGCAACTACAAGTACGCTCCGCTGTAGCACTAGACGCATCACACAGACCTGTGGATAACAACTCCATCACACCATCAATATATATATAT
>OY744522.1:162428403-162435903 GCA_963556195.1 Sepiola atlantica | reverse complement strand
GTCGGCCAGTCTCTATATCACGCAAGTATAAAATAGCATTTTAGATGAATTCAAACATCTCTATAGGGATTGAAATAAGGTCGATCACTCTATCGGTCTCTCACACTTAACTTCGGAATAGTAGAGTCTATAGACGCATCTCACGAAACTGTACTTTCTCTGTGGTGAGTTGATTCATTTGTCAATGATTCTAGTTTCTGCTTCCTACTGCCTTTAGCAAGACTTCTTTCGATGTCTTCTTGCCACTTATTTGTTCTTATTCCCCTGGAGTTTGCACCTCCATTTCCCTCAGCTGAGATTACTAATCAACCTGACTAACGAAGCACACTCATCGGGCAAGTTATTCTTGCTGGAATAAAAGTTTCATACGGTGATTAGCAAGGGAAAGAAATCGCGACTCACTTCTTTCGGTACGATCTGGCTCCAGGGTAACAAACGGAAATAAGAATAGACTTAACAAGCGAAGCTAGATAATAGGGATGTATGTGTTTCTTCATGAAACTCTCACTATGAACAAGAACCTTTTATTATCTGTACAATAGCTGATGAAAGCACGATAGTTACTCGGTGTTGATTGGGATAATCCTCCCGAGACAAGCCAAGGCAAGATAACTAATAATCAGTAAACACCGAATGTTTTAATGACTTTTCCTCATGAAGTTGCTTAGATAACTCGAAGGGTTTTTCGACAAACCAGAAGTGTACCCGACTCATAGTTAGCAGCAAACGGTGTTAGGTCAGATTTAATTCCTGTTTTTGGTCGCTTACTTTTCTGGTTTGCCAAGTTTTGTACTAATTTGTATTAATTAATTAATTTATTAAATTGTTACGTTAACGTAGAGAATAGTAAACAACACCTTCTCCAATGTTTAGAATAGCTTTCTAAATACTCTTATGCAGTTTACGGACTGTGCCAAGATAATAACGTAATTATTTAGACAGGAATTTTTAACATCGGGAGGGGGACTTTGTTAACTATTCTGTACTTTCACCTAATAGTTGAATGAATAAATTAATAAATTTGTTAAACTGAAAATCTTGCCGAAAGTTATATTTCAGATGAAAGTTTAATATCAAGAAGTAAATCTGGACGAAACTCTTTTCGTGCTGACTTTGAATCGAGTACTCGTCTTGTTTACACCGTTTTCCTCTCGTGGTAATGTATTCATATCCATTCGCCAAAACACTAGAATCTTTTCATATGCAGAGTAATGTTACCTCTATTTATTTGCCTGCCCACGAGGGCAGAGTAAGAGACAAGGTCGGTTTTTAAATTCGGTAAAATCTGGATTCCCATAAACAGTCACTCTGGATTGAGACAACAAATGTATTTAACGGTTTAATGTCTTAGGATGTTGTGCTGCTAACTAGCGTGAACGCATCATAAAAGTTGATGAACTGAAGACCACATCTAATGATTCATTATTCGAAGAGACAACGAGATGTAATGAACTGCCAATATATTCAAACACATATACATGATGACGTCACATCAATGGAAACGATGACAAATGTTTACCTTTTTGTGAGGATACTCTACATGTACTTTTCGGAAACCTTTGTGTGTTTGCTTAGTTTACAAGCAACGTTGAATATAAACGAAAAATACTTAAAACATTATAAGTTATTTTACTATCTACCGTCTTTAGCAAAAGGGAAGGTTACCTACCAGCGCTAATAACAGTTGGACCTGACCTGGCGTTCGGCTTTCGAATCTAGCTCTGAATATACTAGCTATGTTTTGCTACATTACAGTGTCGTGATACGACGAAAGAGCTGTCTGTGTGTGTCTAAATGCACAGTAACATGTTTTTATATTAAAATTGAGTTTGGTTCAGAATATTTTTTCTTAAAAATGACAATTTTTTTTTGTTCATAGCCAAAGTATATTTAAAAATATACTTTGGCTATAAACAAACAAAATGCCATTTTTAGGAAAAATATTCTGAACAAAAGTCAATTAAAAACAAAAATGCCGGTAATTCAAACCGGCTGCTTGAAGTCGAAAACAATTATGACGTCAATTTTATGATCAATAATACCCGTGAAATTTACAGAAAATGTGATTCGTGCAGAGAAGCACGGTTTAGGTATAACTTGTTTACAAATAAACCTAACACCACGTGTATATATAAACACACCCAGCAACACAGACTCCATGTATTTTAGTCTGACGATTCCCTACGCGGAAGCCTCTGTTTAGCTTTGTTGCACTAAATATATTTTCATAAATTACTATATATATATATATATATACATACTTTTTGCTGGATAGCCACCGTGTTTGCTATTTAGATGATTATTTACTTTCTATATCTAGACAATGTGTAGTGAAGCATTGGTACGCGCCTCGGCTACTGAGTCAAACATGACTTTCGTATCGAAGTTCGAACCGTGTGACCGGCAAGGATTGTCTCCTCTCATGCTGAGGATTTCAGATTGGGCATGAAACATATGTCCAGATGGGTTTATTTTGAAAATAACATCTATTTATTAATGCAAAACCAAACATATTATTCATTTCAAGACTTTCTCGGAATAATTGATTTGAAGAAATAGTCGTTAGATGTTTGGGCTTTATTCCTCCTACTGCTACTTTACGTCACAAACGGACCTAACTTTTTAAATATTTGTACTCGCGGGCTATTTCTTCAAACTAATGCTTCTGAGAAAGTCTTGAAATTAAGATGCATTAATACTATTTTTGGTTTTCATTTTTTTCATTTTCAATTACGTGGGAATATTATTTTTAGTTTTAATCATATATATATATATATATATATATATATATATATATATATTACATTTATCTGTATTATATAGTAAAGGATGTTGACTCACAATGGTGAATACACTTGGCATGTAATATTCAGTTTATGCTCTTAGTTGTTTTTAGAGGATGGTTAAAATAGAGATGATATCTGAAGAAAAGAGTAGCTGTAGATATCTGTAAGTACAGAGTACTCCATAATGCACGATGATCTTGCTATTTCTAATTTCAATTCCCGATTCTTTTATTAAACGCCGAGCACCTTCAGCGAGTGGCTAGAATGTGAGTCCAAATATATAAATAATATTATGAAAAAAATAACATTCGATGGGAGAAATTTGTTTCCGAGAATTGAGATAAGCTTGAACAATAATGCACATATAACATTTTTCCCGTGTTAGATATGATTAGATTTATTGTAATATTCAGCTCACTTATTGAATGACGCTCGTATATCGTTGTGATAAAATTCTCTTGGGGAAATCCAAACCCTTTCCGGAAAGCTTTTACATCTTGTTTTAATGATGGGTAAACTATAGGAGAATGGTACCCAATTGTAGTGGATAGCTTGGTTGATTTCTTCCAATCATGTTCTTATTTTTCCTTCGTTTAGAGTTCGCACGTCCAATTTCTTGACTTCGTGTCTTAATCAATATGCTAACGAACCACAGACATCGACTAAGTGGTTCTTATCGATATAAAAGCTGAACGAGTAACGATGCCTTTTTATACGGTGATTGGCGAAGTAAGGAATTATTAGCCCCTTCTTCCATCGCAATCTGCCTCTAGGGTAGAAACGAAAAAAAACTAGCATAAGATTAAAACGTTGAATTGGGATGTAGACCTATCTATCTATCTATCTCCCCCTCATATATATATATATATATATATATATATATATATATATATATATATATATATAGTACCGTTCAAATTTAAGGAACAACAATAAAATCTTCCTGATCTCAAATAAATTATATTTTAATGTTTGTGAAAATTTCACTACATATGTAAATTATGTTGGACTTTTACCGAGATTTTCAGATGAATTAAAATAATATTATTAAAGTAATCAACCATTTTACATATTTCAAGTGTCCAAAATTAAGGAACATTAAGGAAAAATAATTGTTTAAAGTTTAAAACAGTAGGGTTTTTTGTATAAAAAGATGAAAATAAATACTCTAAACTTTAATTATTATCACTGCTGCAAGTCACGCACTATCAATCATGTCACAAAGAAATAAAACTGATTTAAGCGACAAAGCAAACATCGTCAAATTAAGGAAGGAAAAGTTGACAATAGAAGTAATCGGAAAACTGTGAAACGTTCAAAAAGTGTTGTAAGCCGAGTTCTCAAACTCTATAAAGAAACTGATAGGTTAAGTAACACAAAGCAACCTGGTAGGACAACGGCAAAAGAGGAGAGAGTTATACAAAGCCTAGTGTTAAAAGACCGTTTCCTTACAGCTGGCTAACATTCTAAACAAATGGAAGGTGTCACGAATGTTTCACGACAAACTGTATCCAGAAGGTTGCACGAAATAAGTCTTTTTGCAAGATCTCCTCGGAAATAACCGCTAATAAGTAAAAAAACAACAAAAAACAAAGCAGCTAGATTGGCGTTCGCAAAAAAACATGTATTATGGTCAGGAGAAAATTGGAAAAAAGGTTATTTCAGTGACGAATCAGAATTTTAATGTATTTGGCAGTGATGGAAAACAATTTGTAAGAAGAAGAAAAGGCGAAAGTTTTGGTATAAAAAAAAAAGTTAAATTTGGTGGAGGTAGCGTGATGGTTTTCGGCATGATATCATAGCAGGGTACATCACCACTTTTACGCTTAAATACTAGAGTTAATGCCACTGTATACACAAATGTTTTAGAACAGTATGTTTTGCCAGTGTTGCACAATTCTGGTATCGAAAAGACTGTTTTTATGCAGGATAATGCTCACTGTCATAAGGCAAAGCTTGCCATGAATTATCTGGCTGATCAAGAAGTGGAGGTAAGGGACTGGTCTGCGCAGAGTCCTGACATGAACCCTATAGAAAACTTATGGAAGACTCTAGGAAAACATCGAAGACTTGTAGCTGAAACTGAAAGATGAATGGGCCAAGATAACTGTGGCCCAATGTCACGATTTAGTGACATTCTGCAGTCATAGATGCGCAGCAGTTATTAAAAACAAAGGTGGAAGTACCAAATATTAAATCTCTTTTGCCTTTTTAATGTGAATAATTTAAAAATTATATTTTGTTCCTTAATTTTGGACACTTAAAATCTGTAAAATGGTGGATAACTTTAAAAATATTATGTTAATTCATCTGAAAATCTCGGTAAAAGTCCAACTAAATAATGTGTATATTCAGTGAAATTTTCACAAAAAATAATATATCATTTTGTTTAGATTCAGAAGATTTAATTCTTGTTCCTTAATTTTGGACGGTACTGTATATATATATATATATATATATATATATATATATATATATATATATATATATATATATATATATGTGTGTGTGTGTGTGAATGTATATTTAGGCAGACTTTTCTCTGTAAGACAAATATCGTTTAATATGAAAGACAACGTATGTCTGTATATCATTTTAGGATCGAGTCTAATAGCCGAATTAGCGTCTTTGTTTCGGTGAGGCATTGATTGTCAAAACTACCTTTTAATATCAATACTATGGTCCATACCTCATTCCCCTTAAGATGGGTCCGGATGGGCTCGAAAGTATTTGGGGCACCAACAATTATGTCAGAGGCATCGGCTAATTCACCACAAAACCAAAACCCTTATTCGGCTATTGGGAAGGATGCTCACAAAGACATCAAGACATAAGTTGTCTGTCATATTCAACGATATATATATATATATATATATATATATATATATATATATATATATATATATGTATATTAATTTTATACGTACATAAATTTAATCCGTGGACACGCGTTTCTGGCTCACATCCGTCATCAGAATGGCTAACTAAGACAAGTATCTACTGGTGTTGGCTGTGAGCCAAAAAACATGTGTCCATGGATTATTTTCATGTACGTAAAAAAATAATAAATATATATATATATTAACGAAAAATACGACTTATAAAGTTAAGGGCGACTGATAATACATTTTTTTGCATCTTAATCACTTAGGAAGTGAAACAATCAAAATAGTAGTAGTAAGCAAAAACAACGAACGCTGCAATAACCAATAAAACTAATTACACCAAAAATACATTACATATACACACGCATAAATATATATATATATATATATATATATATATATATATATATATATATATATATATGTATATGTGGTTGTGTGTGTAAGTGTATTTCTAAGGGGGTTGAGAACATCCCTGTTAAACCTCAAATATATCTATGGGCATTAACCTCCCACACAGCTCTCAAATAAAACTTTCAAATATATCCTATTTTGATGAAATTAAATAACGTTATATAGAATTCCCCGAAGAATATAATGGAAATGTTCCCGAAGTTTTACATTCTCTTTTGTGCGCCAAATGTGTACATGTCCACTAACTGAATCATGGGGGCATAATAACCCTTTAAAATGTCTAATACGTGTATTCCAATTTAATTAAGTTCAATGTAAAATATTCTTGTTTAAATAGTCATATTTTGCCGAATGTCACTATTGTTACCTATCGTCACGGTTTCTGACCCTTATAATCCCTTACCCTTGAGTGGCTTAAATAAAAAGCAAAACTACTATCTTATTTTAATTATATTTCCGTAACCACACATCGTTCTTAATCCACCTTTTCTCTTTCTGTCTCATCCACACATCATTATTAGCGATTCATTTAAGACTTACGATCAATCGTGAATCTTATAGTATCAAATTACTACTGACAGGTCGCCGATTACATCGGACCACGCCCACAACAGTACCAACTTTTAATTGTTCTTTATATTGACGATATAAGTTTGAAAGAGTTGTTGTTGTTGTTGTTGTGGTTGCTGCTGTTCTTCTTCTTCTTTGTCTTTGTCTTATTATTTACGTGTCTTTGAAGCACGTGACCACACGACAGTTTCCCCACTGTTTTACGCAGTCTTTTCCATTATCATTGTACTCTGCAAGATCATACAAGCTGCACCGGTTTGACCATAGAGGGCAGACACGGCAGTGTAGAATCGTACGGTACTCATCTGTTTTATTTGTATTCAGTTTGATAATACAGTTCTTTTTCGATTTCACACAAATAGTAATGCTTCAGTAAAGCGATTGATACTACTGTTTACATGAATATATACTGAATTACTTCCCTTCGTGTTATATTAAAGAAATTGCTATGAATATATTAAAACAGATACACCGAGCGAATTTTTATATTAGACATCGGATACAAACAGCTGTCGCTGATTGATGCTATCATTGGCTTGAATACATATTGAATAACATCAAGTTTACTTACATGAAAAAGGAATAGTTATTTATATATGTAGACAGTGAAACACAAACACAAGTTTTATTATATTAGTTGTGTTTGTGTTTTTAACACATTACTTCCATTATAATTGTCCAACTCATATGTATAGCTATTCTTCTCTAGATCTAATTATCTTATTATCATATCGTTCCTAACAGTCTATCAGGTTTTCATTCCTACTATTCCCATTCTTCTGCCTCTGTTTCTCTTGCATTCAAACTCTTCCTTTCTAATGTTGGCAGTCCATTGTCCACTTACA
>OY744522.1:162412815-162425703 GCA_963556195.1 Sepiola atlantica | reverse complement strand
AAACCTAACCAACTGCTTTACTATGTCCATAGTGATTCTAACCACCCCAAACCAATTATAAACTCTATAGTGCCGAACGTTTCCAGACGAAGCTCAAATTCTGTCTGACTTCGATTTTCTCCTGAATAACTCATAACACCCGGACCATATTTATAACGTTTCCTGATATGATTCACCCTCCCACATCTAATGTCATTCCAGGTTGGCTAATTGGTTTGAACGCCGGATTCATATAGGACCCCAATCAAGGAAATATGATAACTATTTCCTATGAAATGCGTTCTATCCTCTTTGTAAACCAGCAGAATTAACAGAAACATTCCTTCTGCTCCCCAATTTCTCTCATGTACTCATACACCTGTCCGTGCACGGATGTTAATATAGTCCCAACTATACAGCTAATCTATTATATTAAATCCTTCATTTTCCTAGTGACCCTTGACCCTTCTCATATAATAATGTTTTATAAGGTGTCTTTTCTCCCCCTTACTTTTACCGTTGTCCATACATTCCCATGTGCTGTTCCTCCTACTCTAATCATCCCATTACGCTATGTTTTCTAAAAAAAACCTCTAGTAAAGGAGCCTTGATAATAATCAACTTTTATCCCCTTAACTTATTTAAACTTATATTTTATTTTCATTTATAGTTCTAAGTTTGTTAATTTACCTTTATTCTATAGTATAAGTTTACAATTTTTATTGACTTATTTATAATTTTATAAACCTATTATTTTCTTATATATTTTTATGTACGTGTATATATCCGCGTTTGTATATGAATATATATATGTATGTATATATATCTTCATATGTATGTATTTTTATATTGCTCATATATTCGTATTCCTTTATATTTAAATTATAACACTTACATTATTTATTTTACTTGATTTTATCTTCTATATTTTATATTTTATTTATTTTTTATTTTATTTTATTTTACTCTATTACCTTTCATTCTTTATTTTATGTATTTCTATATTTTTTTATTTTTTTATATATTTTTATGTATTTTTTACATATTTTTTATATTTTTTTTAATATATTTTACATTTTTTATTTTTCCATTTTTCAATTCCTTTATATTTTCTTTTATTTTTATATCTTAATTATTTTTTTATTTTTATTTTTATTTTATTTTATATTTATATATATATATTTATATATATATATTTATATATATATATTTATATATATATATTTATATATATATATTTATATATATATATATTTATATATATATATTTATATATATATATTTATATATATATATATATATATATATTTATATATATATATATTTATATATATATATATATTTATATATACATATATATATATATATTTATATATATATATATATATTTATATATATATATTTATAGATATTTATATATATTTATATATATATATATATTTATATATATATATTTATATATATATATTTCTATATATTTATATATATATTTATATATATATATATTTATATATATATATTTCTATATATTTATATATATATTTATATATATATATATTTATATATATATATTTCTATATATTTATATATATATTTATATATATATATTTCTATATATTTATATATATATTTATATATATATATATATATATTTATATATATATATATTTATATATTTCTATGTATTTATATATATATATATTTATATATATTTTTATATATTTATATATATGTATATATATTTATATATATATATATTTATATATTTCTATGTATTTATATATATATATTTTTATATATTTATATATATGTATATATATTTATATATATATATATTTATATATTTCTATGTATTTATATATATATATTTATATATATTTTTATATATTTATATATATGTATATATATTTATATATATTTATATATATATATATTATATATATATTTATTTATATATATATTTATATACATATATATATTCATATATATATATATATATGGGAATTAAGCTACACAGAGGCTCCCGCGTTTCATCACCGGGGAGGATGTTTAGGCTAAAATGAAGTGATTTATATTTGCTTTGTGTTTTTATATACACGGTTAGCTAGATTACCAATCTGATGCTTTAGTTTTCAATCAGCCATCGTTGGGCTTTCCACGAACAAAGGTGTAGTTAGTGTAAGGTCCTATATCCTGTTATATTGTTCTGTTTTCTATAGATTGGCATATATCCTGTTTCTTTTGTCGTATCAATAAAATGGGTGAAATTTATTTTAACATGTGGTTCCTTGTATTTCTATTTTAGGCTTACATTTTTATATTGTTCAGTTTTTGTTTAGTTTAGTTTTTTTTACTGATTTTTTATTTATTTATCTATTTAAGTATTGGTAGCCTGAGGTAAATTTCTTTCTGTGTAGGTCGTTGTTTGCTATCTTATTCTTACAGTGTAATAGATTTCGGGGAGCTTTAAAATTTAGGATTTCAAATTTGTTATTCAGATATAATCTACACGGGTCGTCTACATTTCTATATGTACTGGCCTGTTCTATGATTTTCCATTGAATTATTGTTGAGCGTCTATTTTCTTTGAGCTCACCTTAGTGGTGTGATAGTGCTGTTTTAATTCGACGTTCTCTGTTTTTAAATGTGCTTTGTTTGTCATAATATCTGGTTTTAAAATCTAGGGAGGTGATACCTACCTAGTACTTGTTGTTATTCGGTCTTTCTTTGGCAAATATTGTGGCTTGGTATACAATAATTTTGGTTAGGCATTTAAAAAGATCGACATATCAACATTTCTGGAAGCCATGTATCTAGTACATATTTTCTTACCTACAACGTTGTTTTTGCTATTACTTTTTTTTATTATTTGAGCGATATTGCCGATACCCCGTAAGAATAAAAGTCTAGTATATCAAAGTACTTCAATCTGAACGATTCTAGCAACCTCATTTAATCTCATGTTTAAAACCAACTACCAGGGAAGAAATGGTTTCTATTCATAATACAGTCTTTAATATTTTGGTTCCATTTTGACTTGAAGTTTGATTGTTGAGATGGCTCAGACGATTGGTATATTATACAAGGCGATTCAAGTACCTACGGTTTTCTCAAGAATGTACTTAGTTCAATTCTTCTCACATACAAGCTAGTATTTGTTTCTCTTATTAATTATTTGATCAATTTTAGTTCGTCCCCCGTAAGATTAAAAATATAATTATGCACGGTGATTTACTCTTTACGATTCCATTAAACCGATTTTGATTTGTAATACTAAAACTCAACCCGGAATCAAAGGTTACAATTGTTCTTTGTTATTGGAAGAAGACACGGATAAAATGATTGTGATTGACATCATACACTACGTTAGTGTCTGTTATATTTTTTGTCTTGAATTTAGATAGTTGCAATGGCTCAAAGAGTCGCCATATAAAAATCATAGAAGCCATTTAAACACGACTCCTTCCTCAAAGAAATGTATTCAGTTAACCCCTTCCATAACACAGGCAAGCTTTTCCTCTATGTATAAAATGTACACAAGAAAATCCTCTTTTATAAGTTTATGTATACGGCAGAGCTTATCCTATGAACCATTTATATTTTTGTGTCTTAATTTCACAAGACACTAGAAGATCAACCAACCATTACGGTTTATCGAATTCAGTTTTATATAATTAGTTTTGAAAGACTTATTTTCAAATCTCGTTTAGAGTTATTATTGTAAAGATTTAGTCAAAAGACATGAGTAAAAGTATTGGTAATTTTGTAATTTCAAAGGCCATCTGTAAGAATAAAAATGTAATTTTTACAAATAAATGATTGTGCTTCAACCGTTTCTATATTTGTTAGTAAAAACTTAATATACCATTAGAGAAATAGCTGCATTTTATGTCACACTCGACGGTAGCTTCAATTCTATGCTTGTCTTGAAGATAGATCGTAGCGATTGTTCTCACATTGCCATATTTTAATTTATGGAAGCTATTTACGTACCATTCTTTTCTCAAGACAACGTATTCAGTACATTTCTTCCAACACAGAAGCTTTTTTCTTTATTGTTTACACTACTTTATTGTCGGAATTGGTTTCTTCTGATTGTTACATTCTTAGACATTTTTGTCTTTTTTTTGATTTTCTAATTTTTTCACTTTTTGTTTTTTTTAATTTGGTCCAAAGTAGCTGCTTTTTTTTTGTTTTACTTTCGTTATCTCTCTACTTGACAGACATGACATTTGTAATTATAATTACAATTCATAATGGTTGCAAGACAAATGTAAATTCGTTGTTCCGCTTCGGTCGAAAGTTGATTGGCCAAATTAAACAGAATTGCGAATCGTTTGTTTGGAAAATTAGAGAACGAACGAAGAGATAGAGACAGAGAGGGCGAGAGAGGGTATGCCTGTGTGCTGAAAGAAAGAGTTATGGACAGAATGGAAACAAATGGCTTGAGTGTTTCAAATAAGTAAAAAGGCAAATTAGAAGTGAGATAATGTTTTAAAAAACAAATGACATAAATGTTTCTAACTTTAGAAAAGCAAAATAAAATAACAAAAACCGAGAAGCAGAAAGGAGAGTGAGAGACATAAATAATTGCTTATTTGTGCCTTCAAGCATTTTAAATAGTTGAAAGAAAACCCGTTTCTGTTAATATACAAACTCATATAGCTATAACTTCTATATCTAAAACAGATTTTCTTTTAGATGTATATAATGTAGACATATGTGAATATATAACACATCATTCAATAAGTTATTTGACTAAATAATAAAACAACAACTTTTAGGCCAAATTTGACTTTATTCCTCAACATAGTCTCTTTTTCGGGCGATACACTTATTTCAACGTGTTTCTCACAATTCGATGCTTTTTCTTTGAAAACGATTTTTCTTTTGCCCGAAAATGCGCATCAGTTCTTTGTTGGAGGTAATCTCTTCCACGGGGCATAGCTTTGGGGTCTGCACAGAGTTAGAAGTAACTTAGGATCAGATCTCGAAAATAGGGTGTGCCTCAAGGCAATTTGAAGTGCAATTCATGTAGTTGTGCCATCGTTGCGATCGACGTGAAACGGTGCATTGTCTTGGTGAAATCACCTTTTTTCTCTTTTATTTGTGGGCTTGACTGTTGATTTTAACCTACTAACTCATCAATAATGCTAAATAATAATCGCTATTAATGGTTCATTCTTTTCTCAAGCTAATCGAGGAATTCAATACATTGCGCATCTCAAAATACGGAGTCAAAAAACTAGTATGATCATGTTTTCGTATTTAATCGCTTTAGACAGCTTTCACCTGCGGATGTCAACCCAACCAATTGTAGATTTGCGTGCTTAGTAAATTGGTTGATCTATGTTTCATCCATCGTCACACATTCGTACGAAACTCATTTATTTTCTTAAAACAGTTGCAAATAATGCTCTAAATCGTCGACACGTTGTTGTTGTTGATCAACTCGGCTCAAACGCGGCACCAATTGTTGATACATCTTCCTCAATGCAGAAATGCTTACGAAATATTTTTAGCTTTTACTGCTACTTCACGCAAATTAAATTTCAAATGCAAAATGAGTTTGCAGATTTTTACAAATGTTTTCCGGGACAACTGCCGAATTTTAACTTTGTGAATTATGAAATGAAATTTTAAAAAGCGCGAAATTATTTTAAAATTGGTTGATTTCCTGAATTTTTATTCCATTATTAAACAGACAGTTAACATTGAACTTTTTTTTTGTATAATTTTAAAACAAATTTCAAAGTCTGAATTACTTACGGTTGATTGGGTTAGAAGTTTAAATAATGGTAATTCATAATTCAGTTTTTTGCAGTATTTGATCGTGAATTATTATTTTCTTTAAATTTATATTGAATAAAGATCAGTTTGAAGATGAATTGAATCGTGTTCTTTTCTTTTCTTTTTTTACATGCAATTTTTAAAGTTTTCTAATGCTTTGTTTTAAATATTTACAATATCGTATGGTCAACATGTTTTGATATTTTGAATATCTTTAGTAAAGGTGTTTTTTTGTTTACAAGAAATAATACATTTGCACCAAGCTTTATAATAAAGTAATGGATTTATTATATTCCGTGATCATTAATTAATAAATACTGAAAATTTCATTAAAATTGGTTGATTTCCTGAATTTTGATGGATTATTTAGTGAATAGAGAAGTCGAAATGCCTTCTTATTGTCATTACGACGGCCATTGTTTTGACACGGAATGCAGTGACGTCATTTTCTAGCTAACCGGCCTGTAGTAACTCTCGGTGGCCACGGCACTACCCACACATTATTAGGTAATGGATAGGAGGATAGTGTATTGACAACATATATGACAGCATTACTCTATCAGCTGGAAAAGTGAGAGATTTCCAGCAGACAACTTATGCCGTGACGTCACCCGGAGCTCGTGTCTCTTCTTTATTTATAATACGACGATTTTTTTTTCTAATGTAGAAATCGATTTATGCATCTCTTGCTCACCTACGGTGGTCAAGACCTGAGAAATATATGTTTTAGATGTATTTGTATCTCTTATACCATTAAATAAGAACATATACATAAGATAGAAAAAAAAAACATGTGAAGTTCATGTCAAAATAAAATCATCATCGCGAAGTAATGTCGCCAGTTAAGCGTGAGCGGGTCTAATTATATCCGTCCAGCGCGGCCGTGCAGTGCAGATTGGAAAGCATTTGCTTCAAAGGTGTTTTTCAACTGATAGTCTGCATTGAACTCGCATACAGGGTCATTCAGTTGGTACATGTCAAGTGATTGAACCGTTCCAAATCAAATAGTGAGAGGTGGAAACCGGGTGTATGGGATTAAACAGGTGACTGGGTATATTGGTGGAACACCTCGCCTTGCATAGACCAGCTACTCTAGAAAATATAATGAGCATTGGGCAAAAACTTTTAATGATATTTACATTCTTGATATGAGAAATAATTTCTCACGAGCTAAACCGAGAAAATATCGCTCATATATTATACTAGAAGGGCTCGTGTCAAGACGTTTATCCGGAAAAATAAACAAAATAAGAAACCGAAGAAACTCCTGCTCACTAACCCTGAAAGCAATATCACTAATAATGGTCCACGTGTTTTTAGAGTTAATAAATAGTTTTTATATCGAATTTTCAAATAGAATAACCAATTAAATGCTGGAAAGAGAACTTTGAACGCTGAAACTGTAAACTACTATAATAATTGTATAAGTTGCATTGAACATTTCACGTTCCTGTAAGACTCCTGCGTTGCCCGGGAGTTGTGAAAACTCCATTTTTATTGAATATTCGAACCAGGTATACAGGAAAAGTACGGAAATGCAGACATGAAGAATAAACGCACCTGTCCGAAAGAAACAAAACACGGTTAATTATTGAGAAATAAATAATTGTTGTGTAATCTGCAAAGTTAACGCTTTCCAAAAAGGTAAGCTGCAGGCGGAAATTCCCCGTCGCTAAATAAACGTCCAAGAGGCGTGCCCACATTGGCATCGGAGGCAAACTCTCAGAATGGTTATTTACAGGTGGATGCGTGAGTGTCACAAATTATTATATTATCTGAACAAAAATTGAGATCGATAGTCGACTTGTGAGGGTGTCCATGAAACTCACCCAGTCAATTTATGCGTTTCCTTCCTCAAGTAACCATAAAAAATAATGTTTTAACGGCTAGGCATTCATAAACAAATTACACATGATTAATCTATTATTGTATTATCTGTTAATGGGATGGGAAGAGTAGTGTTAGTTATGTTGTCATAAGATCATTCTCCCAAGAATAACCTCATCCGTTTTTCATGCGGGTGAGGTTAATCTTCGCAAGTATTACACCATCTTTTTTTTTTGGGGGGGGGGGGTATAATTTAGTATCTGTTAATTTGTAATGAGACTATACTGACAGGCATTACTTTCTCCTTTCATGGGGTAATCCGTCAAGATATGACCATCTCTATTTTTTTAGAAAGGGGGTAGTGTACTATCTATTCTGTTGGCATGATATAATTAACTCAGTCATTAACCATTCCGTAGGAGGTCAGTATAGTACGTGTTCGTTCACCATGGTGTTATCCTCTAAGCTAGCAAAACTATGCGACCAGAGGGAACATATATTTGCTAATATATGAAATAAAAGTGCTGGAAAGAAAAAATTGCTTACGTATAAAAAACAAATTTTACATTCAATTATCTAACATAAACAAAAGATAAATTTACTAAGTAGCTTACTTACCTTAATTTCCAGGATGTAAGACACAAGGTCAAGTGCGGTTTTGAAAAGTCAGCGCACTAAGATAAGCGCACTTCGGCTAACAAACAAATCGTGAGCAGCTCCGTCGACATACCGCAGTTGGGGCGCATACGGTGATTAGCAATAAACTCAGATACAAATTAAAGTTTGGGCGGGTGATCTCCTGTTAAACCATTTAAAGAAATAAACTCAAATTATATACATTCCAAAATACTTAAGCAAATTTCGATCGTTCTAAACACCGTTAACTCCACGGATTAAATCTACACTTCCTCTACCACAGGAAACCTCATTAAGTGATGTTTGTATCTTCGGAGGTAAGTAAAAAAAAAGGTAAAGGTCGCATAGCCTGGACGCGCACGAGTGTCGTTGCCGACATCGCACACTGCCATGGCCGTAGCGGCGGTGATTTTTTAAGAATCACCGTGTCTAGGGCACAGCATATGGAAGGCGGAGCGAACCCTATCCTTCCGCTGTCTTGAACCTTCCCTGAGTTTTAGTCAGGTACCCATTTACTGCTTGGTGGACAGACCCGAAAATTCGCATGACGTGAGTGGGATCGAACCCGGGTCGTCCAGCCCAAAGACAAGGCCCTCCCTAAGGAGGTAATACATCGCAACCCTGATAACCCTTTATCTAAATCTATTCTAAAATACAAAATCACAGTTGCAAAGATATAACGTACCAATTCGCCTGAAATTTGAGGCAGAATCTAAATAATTGTTTGAATATTTATGTATATCATCATGTCAGTAACAAAACATATGAATTATGTTACAATAAAACCAACCATAGTGTCTTTATTACTTTTTATTTAATATCCCTACTTTATTAATATTATTATTAATTTAATATAAATATATGCATTAGTTGACTAATTATCTGATCTAGGTTGTTATAATCGCAATGTGTCGGTGTATGTCACATCAGAGCTTCTCCAGGTGCATCTTTTCGAACTTTCAAACTAAATTTGGATATCAAACTAGAGAACTTATTCAATAAAATGCACATACAGATGGTTGCAGATTACATCGGCCGAAACGTTGTACATGATCAAAATAATATAAATCATTAATCCTCATCAGCAAATTCTTAAACGAAAACATGTATGTAGAATGTTATTTCTAATTCAGATAAAAATAGCGCACTATCAAGTTGCATAACGATCTGTCCAACATAAATACATTATAATTTAAATGCTAAAATAACCCTAAACTTACATGGTTTTGCATTTATATGCTTTGTTAGTGTCGTCTTTTTTTTGAAAATGTTCCGCCACTTTCAAATCGTAAACTGATTTGGCTATTCCCGATCTGTTTCGAAAATCACAATCAGAAACAATCAGAAACATTCGTGTCGATATGTGTCCTGTTCTGTAGAACCATCAAGATTTAATCACTTTTATAGTGCGATTGTTATCTACCCTATTATGTGACCATATGGACTCTTCTAGACACTATGTAGAGAGGAACTTACAACGAAGTCTTGAGGAAGTCTTGGAGCAATTTAATTTCATCATTTAAATAAAAAATACTTTGAGACGTTTTTTATTAATTCTTTATAAAACTGACGCTCGAAACTTGGAAGATTTCCACGGGAGTTGAAGAAGTGAACCTATTTAAACATGTTCTTTGTTTTTTATCACCCCTTTTACCATAGTTATACGTTTCCGGTTGCTTTGAAGTGATTTGGGATCTGATGATTTGCACTTAAGAATGTGTGTTAAGTATGCTTCTTTATGATATATATATATATATATATATATATATATATATATATATATATATATATATATATATATACGAGAGAGAGAAGAAGAGAGATAAGGTGTCTTAATAGCATATTCTAAACTCAAACGAACAAAAAGTAGGTACTTTAAATGCTCGTCTTATCACATGGGCGAGTCCATGTATATCGTACTTAAGGATCAGCGTATCTGCATTCGTCTGCATTTTAAGTCGCTTTCTATTTTGGGAAACAATTACTACAGCCTAGGATACAGAGTGTAAGATACGGTGTCGTTGTGTGTATGCAATCAAATAGAACTATAAAAAGTAATAACCACATCATAAAATAGCTCTAGATTCGTTTAATAGCCTATATTTTGTACTAAATGTAATGTGTACATAAAAAAAAATATATGAAATAAAAATTACAAAAAAATAGATCAAATATTACAACTGTTGATCTAAGTTTATCACCGTGTCAATAAATATATGTAACATACAACATCTGGTACACTTATAGAGAACGTGCTGCGTTTCATTGGCTTCACGTATTAAACAAAAATCATGTTATACTAAATTTATTTGCGAAACTAATCCCCCAAGCTATATATATATATATATATATATATATATGTATATATATATATGTATATATATATATGTATATGTATATATATATATATGTATATGTATATATATATATATATGTATATATATATATGTATATATATATATGTATATATATATATATGTATATATATATATATATGTATGGGAGAAGAAATAATATATACTAGACTAAAAAATGCTGACGCATGTGTATTAATATACTGAAATATAAATCGGGAAAAGTTTCGAAGAAGTTTAATTAATTCTTAAAATATTGAAGCTGGAATTGAGATTCGAAGAATTAAATTTTAACGTAATCACACTTAATCACAGGGTTTCTAAATTAGCAGATGTCTGCAATAGTTTTTTGATAAATGTTCTTTGGCCGAATTTTCTTTCGCACCGAGGTAAACATAAGGTCGGTTTTTAATGTGTTGAAAATCCAGATCTCTAAAAAGGGGGAACTCTGGATTGTAACAACAATAAAAATTGCCTTTGTCTTAAATGATTTCTTCTTCACTGACCGAGGACCGAAAAGATGAAGTGTAGTATCAGAACAAATATTACACTTCAAATATTTATTTTCACAAAAAATACAAAATCATAGAAAAATTGAGACTACATTTTGCTATTAGCCAAAATGCCAAGAAATTATGTAACCGTTCTAGTTAATTTTTTTAGGTTGCCACTAAGACGGTAGTTATTGTATGAGTTAAGTGATTTTTCATTGGAATGTGACTGTTTCCACATAGACTTAGGGTAAGTGGTAGGATAAATGGATGTTTTACCATCCCCTTTCAAAAAAATAACACAGTTCATACCCCTTTGCCAAAAATATGGTTATATACTCTTAAAACGCTATCCCGATAGCGATCGGCCAGTTTTGTTTAGGGGAGCAATAATTTAAATACAACATGTTCAATATTGTTTAAAGTCTTCCAGTACGATAAAAAAAAACTTAATATGTATACTGTAGAAAGTATTACTTTTTAGCGCAATAATTATATAAACTAGCAAATATATGCTCCCTCCGGTCGCATATGTTTGCTAGGCTGCCGCGTCAGAAATGAACGCTCACGCATAAACCGATGGAGCCCCAGTCATATTTCTTGGGTGGGTAGACATTGAATTGCTTTGTTCATGACCATGAATATTTTTAGTTGAAAATATAAAAAAAAAAATTTCGACTCCACCCAATGTTTGTTTTAACCTCCCCCATAAATAAAAATATTTTTAGCTTTAAAAAACAAGCAAAAGATTATTTGTGGCATCCCCCCCCTCAATTTTTTGATTTTACTCTCTCCCATACATAGAAATATTTTTAGTTAAGAAAAGAGAAAAAAAAATGTTGACCGCCCCCACAATTTTTTTTATCCTCTTCCATACATATAAATATTTTTGATTAAAAAGAAAAAAAAAAGGAAAACAGTAAAAACATCAAATACAGCGAACACGATGAGTTATTTAAATGCTCCCGAGAAGAAGTTTACCTAAATTAAATTCATTAGAATATGTGTGTGTTTTTTAAATAGTAATTTTAAAATCAATTATTATTTTAATTAAACAATTTGATTCAATAAAAGTGTTAAAAGCAACAATCTAAAAAACTAAATACAGCGAACAGTATTCTTCAAATTGGAAAAAAGGTGTAGCTATAATAAAACAATTGAAAAATCGGTACTCTATTACTGTAGGACCCGCGCTGATTTTGACCATGACCCTAACCCTAACCCCAACTTTGACCCTAACGCTAACGACGGGTTCTAAGTTAGGGCGGGTCTTACAGTGAAAAAGCACCAAAAAATCAAATACAGTGAACACGATTAGTTAAGTAAATGCTCTCGGAAAGAAAGTTTACCTAAATAAAATTCATTAAAATGTGGTTGTGTGTTTGTTAAATTACCTTTTTTTAATCAAACAATCTAATTCTAAAACCAGTTATATAGTTTTCCAGTACCATGTGTTAGTTTTTTTTGTTGACAGAAAAGAAAAAAAATCACATCTTTTATTTTAATAAATAGAACACGGAATAATAAAAACAGTTTGTAAATAAAAGCTTCACAACGTAAAAGGTGAAAACTGAATCTTAAACACAGTTAAGGTTGTTAGAAGATGATAATATTGGAAGTTTTTCAAATCGGAAAGGAAGGTGTACGTAAAATAAAACTATTGAAAAATCAAATGCAGTAAACACGAATAGTTTTGTGAATGCTATCGAAAAAAAAGTTTACCTTAACTAAATTCATTATTATGTGTGCGTGTGTTTTTTTAAATAGTAATTTTTAAATTAAACAATTTGACTCCATAAATTTGTGTTTTA
>OY744522.1:162392815-162400315 GCA_963556195.1 Sepiola atlantica | reverse complement strand
ATGTAAAACTTCGGGAACACTTCCATTATATTCTTCGGGGAATTCTATACAACGTTGTTTAATTTCATCAAAATAGGATATATTTGAAAGTTATATCTGAGAGCTTTGTGGGAGGTTAATGCCCATTAATATATTTGAGGTTTAAAAGGGATGTTCTCAACACCCTTAGAAATACACTTACACACACACACACACACACACACACACACACACACACATATATATATACATATATGTATATATATATATATATTTATGCGTGTGTATATGTAATGTATTTTTGGTGTAATTAGTTTTATTGGTTATTGCAGCGTTCGTTGTGTTTGCTTACTACTACTTTTCGATTGTTTCACTTCCTAAGTGATTAAGATGCAAAAAATGTATTATCAGTCGCCCTTAACTTTATAAGTCGTATTTTTCGTTAATATATATTTTTATTAATTTTTTACATACATAAAAATAATCCATGGACACGTGTTTTTGGCTCACAGCCAACACCAGTAGATACTTGTCTTAGTTAGCCATTCTGATGACGGATGTGAGCCAGAAACGCGTGTCCACGGATTAAATTTATGTACGTATAAAATTAATATATATATATATATATATATATATATATATATATATATATATATATATTCGTTGAATATGACAGACAACTTATGTCTTGATGTCTTTGTGAGAATCCTTCCCAATAGCCGAATAAGGGTTTTGGTTTTGTGGTGAATTAGCCGATGCCTCTGACATAATTGTTGGTGCCCCAAATACTTTCGAGCCCATCCGGGCCCATCTTAAGGGGAATGGAGTAAGGACCATAGTATTGATATTAATAGGTAGTGTTGACAATCAAGGCCTCACCGAAACCAGGACGCTAATATGGCTATTAGACTCGATCCTTAAAATGATATACAGACATACGTTGTCTTTCATATTGAACGATATTTGTCTTACAGAGAAAAGTCTGCCTAAATAAACATTTATATATATATATATATATATATTATATATATATATATATATATATATATATATATATATATATACAGTACCGTCCACAATTAAGGAACAAGAATTAAATCTTCTGAATCTAAACAAAATTATATATTATTTTTTGTGAAAATTTCACTGAATATACACATTATGTAGTTGGACTTTTACCGAGATTTTCAGATGAATTAACATAATATTTTTAAAGTTATCCACCATTTTACAGATTTTAAGTGTCCAAAATTAAGGAACAAAATATAATTTTTAAATAATTAACATTAAAAAGGCAAAAGAGATTTAATATTTGGTACTTCCACCTTTGTTTTCAATAACTGCTGCGCATCTATGACTGCAGAATGTCACTAAATCGTGACATTGGGCCACAGTTATCTTGGCCCATTCATCTTTCAGTTTCAGCTACAAGTCTTCGATGTTTTCCTAGAGTCTTCCATAAGTTTTCTATAGGGTTCATGTCAGGACTCTGAGCAGACCAGTCCCTTACCTCCACTTCTTGATCAGCCAGATAATTCATAGCCAGCTTTGCCTTATGACAGTGAGCATTATCCTGCATAAAAACAGTCTTTTCGATACCAGAATTGTGCAACACTGGCAAAACATACTGTTCTAAAACATTTTTGTATACAGTGGCATTAACTCTAGTATTTAAGCGTAAAAGTGGTGATGTACCCTGCTATGATATCATGCCGAAAACCATCACGCTACCTCCACCAAATTTAACATTTTTTTTGATCCAAACTTTCGCCTTTTCTTCTTCTTACAAATTGTTTTCCATCACTGCCAAATACATTAAAATTCTGATTCGTCACTGAAATAAACTTTTTTCCAATTTTCTCCTGACCATAATACATGCTTTTTTGCGAACGCCAATCTAGCTGCTTTGTTTTTTGTTGTTTTTTTACTTATTAGCGGTTATTTCCGAGGAGATCTTGCAAAAAGACTTATTTCGTGCAACCTTCTGGATACAGTTTGTCGTGAAACATTCGTGACACCTTCCATTTGTTTAGAATTCTTGCCAGCTGTAAGGAAACGGTCTTTTAACACTAGGCTTTGTATAACTCTTTCCTCTTTTGCAGTTGTCCTACCAGGTTTTTTGTGTTACTTAACCTATCAGTTTCTTTATAGAGTTTGAGAACTCGGCTTACAACACTTTTTGAACGTTTCACAGTTTTCCGATTACTTCTATTGTCAACTTTTCCTTCCTTAATTTGACGATGTTTGCTTTGTCGCTTAAATCAGTTTTATTTCTTTGTGACATGATTGATAGTGCGTGACTTGCAGCAGTGATAATAATTAAAGTTTAGAGTATTTATTTTCATCTTTTTATACAAAAAACCCTACTGTTTTAAACTTTAAACAATTACTTTTCCTTAATGTTCCTTAATTTTGGACACTTGAAATATGTAAAATAGTTGATTACTTTAATAATATTATTTTAATTCATCTGAAAATCTCGGTAAAAAGTCCAACATAATTTACATATGGAGTGAAATTTTGACAAACATTAAAAATATAATTTATTTGAGATCAGGAAGATTTTATTGTTGTTCCTTAATTTTGGACGGTACTATATATATATATATATATATATATATATATATATATATATATATATATATATATAAAAATATTATATAATCAGGGGGAGATAGATAGATATATAGATCTACATCCCAATTCAAGGTTTTAATCTTATGCTAGTTTTTTTTTCGTTTCTACCCTAGAGGCAGATTGCGATGAAAGAAGGGGCTAATAATTCCTTACTTCGCCAATCACCGTATAAAAAGGCATCGTTACTCGTTCAGCTTTTATTTCGGTAAGAACCACTTAGTCGATGTCTGTGGTTCGTTAGCAACTTGATTAAGACACGAAGTCAAGAAATTGGACGTGCGAACTCTAAACGAAGGAAAAATAAGAACATGATTTGAAGAAATCAACCAAGCTATCCACTACAATTGGGTATCATTCTCCTATAGTTTACCCATCATTAAAACAAGATGTAAAAGCTTTTCCGGAAAGGGTTTGGATTTCCCCAAGAGAATTTTATCACAACGATATACGAGCGTCATTCAATAAGTGAGCTTAATATTACAATAAATCTAATCATATCTAACACGGAGAAAATGTTATATGTGCATTATTGTTCAATCTTATCTCAATTAGCGGAAACAAATTTCTCCCATCGAATGTTATTTTTTTCAGAATATTATTTATATATTTGGACCAACATTCTAGCCAGTCGCTTAAGGTGCTCGGCATTTAATAAAAGAATCGGGAATTGAAATTAGAAATAGCAAGATCATCGTGCATTATGGAGTATTCTGTACTTACAGATATCTACAGCTACTCTTTTCTTCAGATATCACCTCTATTCTAACCATTCTCTAAAACAACTAAGGGCATAAACTGAATATTACATGCCAAGTGTATTCACCATTGTTAGTAAACACCCTTTACTATATAATACAGATATATATATATATATATATATATATATATATATATATATATATATATATATATATATATATATATATATGTGTGTGTGATTAAAACTAAAAATAATATTCCCACGTAATTGAAAATGAAAAAATGAAAACCAAAAATAGTATTTATGCATTCATCAACGTTCTGTCTAAATTTCAAGACTTTCTCGGAAGCATTAGTTTGAAGAAATAGCTCGCGAGTACAAATATTTCAAAAGTTAGGTCCGTTTGTGACGTAAAGTAGCAGTAGAAGGAATAAAGCCCAAACATCTAACGACTATTTCTTCTAATCAATTATCCCGAGAAAGTCTTGAAATAAATAATATTTTTGGTTTTGCATTCATAAATAGATGTTATTTTCAAAATAAACCCATATGGACATGTGTTTCATGCCCAACCTGAAATCCTCAGCATGAGAGGAGACAATCCTTGCCGGTCACACGGTTCGAACTTCGATACGAAAGTCATGTTTGACTCAGTAGCCGAGGCGCGTACCAATGCTCCATCACACATTGTCTAGATATAGAAAGTAAATAATCATCTAAATAGCAAACACGGTGTCTATCCAGCAAAAAGTATGTATATATATATATATATATATATATATATAGTAATTTATGAAAATATATTTAGTGCAACAAAGCTAAACAGAGGCTTCCGCGTAGGGAATCGTCAGACTAATATACATGAAGTCTGTGTTGCTGGGTGTGTTTATACATACACGTGGTGTTAGGTTTATTTGTAAACAAGTTATACCTAAACCGTGCTTCTCTGCACGAATCACATTTTCTGTAAATTTCACGGGTATTATCGATCATAAAATTGACGTCATAATTGTTTTCGACTTCAAGCAGCCGGTTTGAATTACCGGCATTTTTGTTTTTAATTGACTTTTGTTCAGAATATTTTTCCTAAAAATGACATTTTGTTTGTTTATAGCCAAAGTATATTTTTAAATATACTTTGGCTATAAACAAAAAAATTGTCGTTTTTAAGAACAAATATTCTGAACCAAACTCAATTTTAATATAAAAACATGTTACTGTGCATTTAGACACACACATACAGCTCTTTCGTCGTATCACGACACTGTAATGTAGCAAAACATAGCAAGTATATCCAGAGCTAGATTCGAAAGTCGAACGCCAGGTCAGGTCCAACTGTTATTAGCGCTGGTAGGTAACCTTCCTTTTCGCTAAAGACGGTAGATAGTAAAATAACTTATAATGTTTTAAGTATTTTTCGTTTACATTCAACGTTGCTTGTAAACTAAGCAAACACACAAAGGTTTCCGAAAAGTACATGTAGAGTATCCTCACAAAAAGGTAAATATTTGTCATCGTTTCCATTGATGTGACGTCACCATGTGTTTGAATATATTGGCAGTTTATTACATCTCGTTGTCTCTTCGAATAATGAATCATTAGATGTGGTCTTCAGTCCATCAACTTTTATGATGCGTTCACGCTAGTTAGCAGCACAACATCCTAAGACATTAAACCGTTAAATACATTTGTTGTCTCAATCCAGAGTGACTCTTTATGGGAATCCAGATTTTACCGAATTTAAAAACCGACCTTGTCTCTAACTCTGCCCTCGTGGGCAGGCAAATAAATAGAGGTGACATTACTCTGCATATGAAAAGATTCTAGTGTTTTGGCGAATGGATATGAATACATTACCACGAGAGGAAAACGGTGTAAACAAGACGAGTACTCGATTCAAAGTCAGCACGAAAAGAGTTTCGTCCAGATTTACTTCTTGATATTAAACTTTCATCTGAAATATAACTTTCGGCAAGATTTTCGGTTTCACAAATTTATTAATTTATTCATTCAACTATTAGGTGAAAGTACAGAATAGTTAACAAAGTCCCCCTCCCGATGTTAAAAATTCCTGTCTAAATAATTACGTTATTATCTTGGCACAGTCCGTAAACTTCAGAAGAGTATTTAGAAAGCTATTCTAAACATTGGAGAAGGTGTTGTTTACTATTCTCTACGTTAACGTAACAATTTAATAAATTAATTAATTAATACAAATTAGTACAAAACTTGGCAAACCAGAAGAGTAAGCGACCAAAAACAGGAATTAAATCTGACCTAACACCGTTTGCTGCTAACTATGAGTCTGGTACACTTCTGGTTTGTCGAAAAACCCTTCGAGTTATCTAAGCAACTTCATGAGGAAAAGTCATTAAAACATTCGGTGTTTACTGATTATTAGTTATCTTGCCTTGGCTTGTCTCGGGAGGGTTATCCCAATCAACACCGAGTAACTATCGTGCTTTCATCAGCTATTGTACAGATAATAAAAGGTTCTTGTTCATAGTGAGAGTTTCATGAAGAAACACATACATCCCTATTATCTAGCTTCGCTTGTTAAGTCTATTCTTATTTCCGTTTGTTACCCTGGAGCCAGATCGTACCGAAAGAAGTGAGTCGCGATTTCTCTCCCTTGCTAATCACCGTATGAAACTTTTATTCCAGCAAGAATAACTTGCTCGATGAGTGTGCTTCGTTAGTCAGGTTGATTAGTAATCTCAGCTGAGGGAAATGGAGGTGCAAACTCCAGGGGAATAAGAACAAATAAGTGGCAAGAAGACATCGAAAGAAGTCTTGCTAAAGGCAGTAGGAAGCAGAAACTAGAATCATTGACAAATGAATCAACTCACCACAGAGAAAGTACAGAGTTTCGTGAGATGCGTCTATAGACTCTACTATTCCGAAGTTAAGTGTGAGAGACCGATAGAGTGATCGACCTTATTTCAATCCCTATAGAGATGTTTGAATTCATCTAAAATGCTATTTTATACTTGCGTGATATAGAGACTGGCCGACTGACTGACTGACAGAATCTTTTATCCTGATGCGTGGACAGATCTGAAAATGCTATTTTAAACATGCGTGACAGACACCCAGAATAGTCAAGTCTCTCATAGAGATTCATTTGCTTGTCTAAGACTATTTAAGCATTAAAGAATACATATTCATTTCAGTACGCCGGACCTACGATAATGCTACTTGGAACTTACCTTGAATAGATAAAAGACACTATTATTTCAAACTTAAACATGCATGAAGTATTGTTGCAACATATTTGTATTTGTATTTTATATTGCCTAAAAAATGTCTCGTTTGGTTTGGTTTGTTTTACGGCATAGCAACTAACTGTGGGTTATGTAATGCCGAATAAAGTTTTCAAATACAATTCAATTTTTTCACATTGTCTTGAGAGACAATGAAAATTAAAATGAAGAGCTTGCAATCAGAGTTTTTGGAACAGTCCAACTTCCTTGATGAAGTCTAAACTTTTCGTTATATTTATGTTTTAAAACAAGTCTGTTAAATTTTAGGAGTCATAATACTTGTTTCGGGTTTGCTGCAGATTTTGACAGTCTATTAATATATGTTTGACTGTGTAAGCTTGTTGACACGCTATGCACATTGGAGACTCTACTCCTTCCAATAAGTCCTTATGAGTGATATGCGTGTGTCCTATACGAAGTCTGGTTATTATAACCTCTTCTCTACTTACTTTGCTATATTCCAGGGTGCACTCATCTATAGTTGGCCAAATCTTATATAATTTGTTATTTTGACACTCATCCCAACATTTTTGCCATTTTTGATTGGTTATCTGATTCTCGTTTGGTGGAAGATGCATGTCCGCCAAGGGCGAATAACAAATATATATATATATATATATATATATATATATATATATATATATATATATATATATATATATATATTAGTGGATAGATAGATAGATATATAATTATTAAACTGAAATATTTTTAGGAATCAACAATCCTGCAATTTTTAAATGAAAAATTCATTTATTTAAAAAAATGTTATCGCGAATTTTCGTTGTAAAATACAACCTTGTCAAGCGAGACTGTCCTATAGTTGTTTTTCCTTTTCTTCCTCCTCATTCTGATAGTGATATTAATCCCGAAGGGTCGAAAATACGTCGAGTTCTTTAAGACGTTAGAACTTTAGTCTGG
>OY744522.1:162358362-162383362 GCA_963556195.1 Sepiola atlantica | reverse complement strand
GTGTGTGTATATATGTATGTGTGTGTGCGTATGGATTTGTATGTATACATATATGTATGTGCGTATAATTTTATTTCAATTAGATTCTCTTTCTTGGAATCCAGACGAACTGGGAATCTATGACACGCCGTTGTCTATTTCTTCTCTGTGCCTGGCTGTTTGTTTCTTTCTTTCTTTTCTCCTACCGAGTTTGAGAACACGAGTTTCGCCGGACGCATTTTGTCTCGGCTAGAGATGTATGAATAAAAGTTGTGTATGTGATTATGCTTAGTTATGGTAATGTGCGAGTGAGATTATGTATGTGCGTGCGCATAGGATGTGTGCGTAATTAGTTTTGTGTATGCGCGTGAGTAAAGTTGTCTATATGTATGATATCGTCAAGTCGTATGTGTCATAATTTTTGACACGGCAGTTTTTAGTTGATTAACTTAAAGATCCCTTCCCTTCGACCGCCATAGTTAAATATAAGTTTTAATTTCCCCCTCTCTATAAAAGATGTATCAAATTGGTTGCTACCACAACTCTATCTGGTTGTGTTTGAATTGTCGTAGGGAAATTCAATTTTCTATCAGTCTCAAAAATGTAATTGTCTGAGTGATACTTGAAAAAACCGCACGGTTGAAATAAATTATTGCATCGACAATTATGTGATTTCGTGTTATTATATTTTATGTTATTCTTGCTCTGTTTACTACATTGAGCTCTCATACCCAGATTTCCTCCTGGAATTATCCCATTATAACACAAATATATATATATATATATATATATATATATATATATATATATATATACACGAAACGTCTAGATGCGGAGGGTTAAGCACACTGCTAAACGTCTGTGGATTGAGTAGCTGAAGGCCTAAAGTCATCCGTCGGATCAATTAGTAAAAAATTGCATGAAGTATGTCACATCTGATTTTAAAACACGGTCTTTAAACTGTTTTCAGCGAAACAGGAAGTATTTTTAACAATTCTTAAAAAAGCACATGGACCTTATATTTTAATAGAAACAAACAATAAAAAAAAATACGAACAAAATTGAAAGGAAATTCTCATATCGGAAAAAGCAAATAAGACCAATGTCTCCAACGTTTGTTATTGACGTAGTCAGCTGCAATCTTTATCCGTATTTATATATTCGTTTGTCGTCCAATATTTGTCCCCAATGAAAACAAAGAGGACCAGATTCTGTTGACTCACGATGTAAAATCACGAGTTGAGTCAAGTATTTTTTCTTTCGTCCTTGAAACAACGATTGTTAAAATTCGAATGTCTCCAAGGGTTTGGCAGAAATTCCTTGAACGTCTAATCTTTGGCCACACTCCAAAATGTTTGTTGTCTGTTTAGTTGATTGTAGATTCTAGACATTTTTCTTTTGATTCTATATACGAGAGTGCAATCTTTTTAGTGACTGTATTTGATTTCGGTTTCTCTAACTAATATAAACATCTATTCGCTTTTTAAGAGTCGTTAAAATGTGCACATAATATATATTAATTAAGAAGAGAAAATCAGTTAGATACGCGAAGTGTTTTGTAATGCATACATCTGACGAAAAGGCTCAACATCGGTGGCCTTGAGAAAGACTGATGCCGCTGCAAACATGAAATATAAAAATATTACGGGTAGCCTTTAGAAGAGGATACGGAAATACATGGACCGATTTGGCTTGTTATCTACGTACCATGAATCTGCTTTGGTATGAGATCTACATTTTAATCGGAATCTACCTCTCATGAATCTACTTTGTCATGCGATCTACACTTGATATTGCAGTCAACACGGTAAAAAAGCAAGGAAAACATCTCCTACTTGGTTTTGAAAGAATGTGGTATTAGAGAGTCTGGAACCCTAACTGTAACCCTAACCCTTCACCCGTAACCCTTACCCTTAACATTTAACCCAAATATTCTAAAGAAGAGGCCGTGCGAGACTTCAGCCTATTATTCAACGAGAAGTCGCTAAAGGCTACGTAATCTATTCCTTGTATATATCAAGCCAAAGTAGAGAAGAATACGATGTAGATATGTTTCCTTGTACATGTAAAGCCAAAGAAGCGCTGGAAATACTAATCGCAGAATACACGAACGATTAAATACGCAAATATGCGCGAAAAAGTCCAAAGAGGAAAACGATTACATCAGTCGCTTTTGATCTTTGACGCTCTACAGACTAGACATAAAAAATGATGGCTCCATCATTCCTCCTAACCTCTGGCCTAATAAAGCAACATAGATGTAATAAAAATACATCAGTTCATGTTCCTCATAAGCAGTGATTATATCACTCTATACAGGAAGAAGCCATTTAATAAAGGAGCTATAAAAAAAACGAAAACTAGAAATAAAATACCCCTACACGCAGTCATCAAAGTCAGAAATATTTAGTTACCATCGGCTATAATACCCTATAATATTGCATATTCCTCCCGCTTTCTCTACAATCATACTAAATTGGTAGTAAAAATTGAATATCCCATAGCCTACGTTTAGTGTTGAGAGACAATGGATACCCCCTGTAAAGGTTACTGCGCGTGTAATTGTGAAGCAAGAGTTGCGCAATCCACAACCTAGCAATTCGAGATTGCTTGATTTCAGTGACAAGAAGAAATCCAGGAGGACTGGAAACAATGCTGAAGATAAGCGTAAAGAAATACATCCCCTGATATTAACAAATAGTCATCCATTTTATTACTGACTAGTGCCAACGTCGATTAACTTCGGTGATCTAACAGAAATGTGTGTGCCAACGTGATTATGCCGTATATGGAATATACGTATACCTTGAAGTACATATTGTATGCTTTTCACTCGTTACTTTCTGAATTACTAGGATTATACGGAAGATTCTCATCTCTATTTTAATAGATAGTAATACTATTCATCTAAAACAAGATTAGGTTTAACGCTCCCCAAACCGTTACTTATATTGTCCACACGAACCTGTGTCGTGGCGAAACAGATAACAGCGTTCTTTAACAATCGGTTGTAAGTGACAGTCCTCTGTAGGTTAAAGATTAAATCCTCACTACAGGAGATAAACACTAAAGTTTAAGTAACGTTACTTAACACTTCAAACTTAGAATTTCGTATTGGTTTTTAGTTCAACATACAGATTCCCGAGTTAACAAAAGAATGTTGAAAGTTTTCATAATAATACAACATTTAGGGGGGTTGGACAGATTGGGGGGGGGGGGGGGTCGGGGAAATTTTTTTTTTTGGGGGGGGGCAACTTTTTTAGGGGGTCGGGCCAAATTTTTTTTTTTTTAACTTAAAATATTTCTCAGGGTAAAAAAAAATTGAAGGGGGTGGGGCTGGAGAGATGGGGGGTCGGAGAAAATCTTAGGTGTGGGGCCAAACTTTTTAGGAGGTCGGCCCAAATTTAAAAAAAAATGTTTTTCAACTTAAAATATTTCTCAGGGTTGGTGGAGTGTCAACATTTTGAGGGGTGGGTGGGGGTGGCGGGTAAACATTTTTTTTAGGGGAAGGCCCAAATTTTTTAGGGGGTCTGGCTAAATATATATACATTTTTTGACTTAAAATATTTCTCAGGGTTGAGGGTGAGTAAAATAAACTTAGGGGGTGGGCTGGAGAGATTCGGGGGGTCGGGGAAAACTTTTTTTTGGGAGGTGGGGCTAAATTTTTTAGGGGGTCGGGCCAAATTTTTTTTTTTTTTACAGGGTTTGGGGAGAGTAAAAAACACTTTGGGGTGGGTCTCGAGAGATAGAGGGACGTCAGGGAAAATCTTAGGGGTTGGGCCAAACATTTTAGGGGGTCTGGCCAATTTTTTTTTTTACGGTAAAATATTTGTCACGGTCGGAAGAGAGTACAAATGTTGAGGAGTGGAGGATAACATTTTTTGTGGGGGGTGGGGCCAAATTTTTTAAGGGGCGGGCCAAATTTCTCTTTTTTTTAACTTAAAACATTTCTGAGGGTTGGGGGAGAGTAAACATTTTGAGGGGCGGGTGGGATGAAGGGTAAACATTTTGGGGGGTGGGGCCTAATTTTTTAGGGGGTCGGGCCAAATTTCTTTTCTTTTTTTTAACTCTCCAGTGTTGGGAGAGAGTAAAAATGTTAAGGGTGGGTGGAGGGTAAACATTTTTTTCTGGGGGGGGGGGGCAAATTAAAAACAAACATTTTTAACTTAAAATAATTCTCAGGTTTTGGGGAGAGTAAAACACATTGGGGGGGTGGCTGGAGAAATTAGGCGGGTAGGGGAAAATTTGGGGGGTGGGGCCAGATTTAAAGGGGGTCGGGCCAATTTTTTTTTTTTTAACTTAAAATATTTCTCAGGGTTGGGGAGACTAAAATTCTTCAGGAGTGGGTGGGGGTGGAGGATAAACATTTTTGTCGGGGGTGGGGCCAAATTATTATTTTTTGTTTTTTTTTCATAAAATATTTCTCAGGGTTGAGGGAGAGTAAAACTAATTTTGGGGGCGGTGGTGGTGGAGGGAAAACAATTTGGGGGTCGCGGAAAATTTTTGGGGGTGGGGCCAAATTTTATTTTTTAACTTAATATATTTCTGAGAGTTGGGGAGAGTAAAACATTTTTGGGGGCAGTTGGGGTCGAGGGTAACAATATTTTGGGAGGTCGTGGAATTTTTTTTTTCTTCAACTTAAACAGGGCTCATTAATATGAGTTCTTTTTTATGATAGTGACACTACATAAATGAAGTATGAGTTATTTTTTTAGGATAGTGACAAAACATGAACAAACACTATTTTGTTTTTCTGACACGACAAGGGCGCATTAATATGAGTTCTTAGGTATGCAAACTGAGCTGGTGATAGGTACATATATAGTATGTGCACCCTTGCAGAAATAGGTAAGTATATAGTATGCGCACCGGGGCGGCGATAGGTAAGAATATAGTATGCGCACCAGGGCGGCGATAAGTATATATATATATAGTATGTGCACCAGGGCGGCGATAAGTATATATATATATAGTATGTGCACCGGGGTGGAAATAGGTACGTATATAGTAGTGCATAGGGGTGGCGATGGGTACGTATATAGCATGTGCACAGGGGTGGCAATAAGTATTATATAGCATGCGCTCCGGGGCGACGATAGGTACTATATAGCACGCACATCGGGCGACGATAGGTACGTATTTAGCATTCGCACCGGGGGGGGGCGATAGGTACATATTTAGCATTCGCACTAGGTCAGCGATAGGTACGTATTTAGCATTCGCACCGCGGCGGCGATATGTACATATTTATTATTCGCACTGGGGCAGCGATAGGTACTTATGTAGTATGCACACCGGGGTGGCAATAGGTACTTATATAGTATCTGCACCGGGGCAGCATAGGTACGTATATAGAATGTGCACCGAGGCGGCGATAGGTACGTATTTAGCATTTATCACCGGGGCGGCGATAGGTACTTATATAGTATCTACACTGGGGCGGCGATAGGTACTTATATAGTATCTACACTGGGGCGGCGATAGGTACTTATATAGTATATGCACCGTGACCGCGATTGGTACTTATATAATATCTGCACCGGAGCCGCGATAGGTACGTATATAGTATGTGCACTGGGGCGGCGATAGGTACGTATATAGTATGCACACCGGGTCGGCGATAGGTACATATATAGTATGAAGACCGGGGCGGCGATAGGTACGTATATAGTATGCACACCGGGTCGGCGATAGGTACATATATAGTATGAAGACCGGGGCGGAGATAAGTACCTATATAGTATGCACACCGGAGCGGAGATATGTACCTATATAGAAGGCGTTGACAGAGGTGGTACTTTTAATAGAAATATGTCATACTGTTGCCATGGGCAACGTAAGAAGAATGCTGGGGAAGAAACAGCTTTCGCAAAAGGCAAAATGAGAAAGTAGCGGTGAAATGGGGCGACCAGGGAAGAGAAAAGTAGACAGATATAAAGACGGCTATGGAGAGAGGGAGAGAAATAGAAGTTTGAAAATAAAGATTTTACGCACGCGATGTTTCTTCTATTTTATATTTTTATGACCCCGAGCAACGCCGGGTAGCCCTGCTAGTGGAATATAAAAATAGTTTAACACTATACTTTTAAGGTAATTGATTTTATTCGTGTTGTGACGGATTTGGTGCTGGTTCATTAAATAGCTAGATATGTGTATATGTTTGATATTCGTATCTACAGTAAGTATTAAAGTCTGTAATGTGTGAGAGTTTGTAAACAATGCAAATACAGCTATGTATTCTCATTACCACAATCGGTTTCTCGAATAGTACGTTTTAGAACTTGTAACAATTTTTCAATCTAATTTGTCGTAATTTTTTTTATTGGATCCAACATTCATTTTCAAATTGGTATCCTTAATCTAAATTAAACCAGCTAATTATAGTTTCTACTTAGAAATCTCCGTGTGAGAAATTTGTAAACAAACCTAAGACCAGTGATCTAAATGCAGCGCCTTTGGTATAGACTTGAAAAGTGATTTTAAACGTTTATGGGACACATTCATTAATTTCCAAGAAGAATAGAGTGAAATTGCAACTTCCCAATAGTTATTTTGAAGGAAGATAAAGGCTGGTACAAAGAAGTGACGGTGATTAAGTGGATAACAACACGGACTGACGACCTGGGTGTTTAAATTTGAATCCAGTTGATTTCACTTAGGGATGTTGGCGACCACTACGTAGTCCTTCCTGCAAGAATTCCGACAACAGAATCTAACCGGTCAACAACGTTGTACAATTCTGATCCATACGAATTTACTTTACGATATGCTGTTTTAATTTGAGATATAACAAGTAAGTAATAACGTGGCAAGTAATATGGACATATCAGTCGTACCAAGGTGATAGTTATAACAGGAAGCTTTTAACACGCGTAAATGCCTCATGACTTTCCGAAATATGCCATAGTCTTGTCGTGGTAAATGTAATCGATGCCTATATGCCATTTAGTATAAATTTATTGCTTATGCATATATTGTGTTAATGAATACTTCAGAGGGGGTTAATAAAATAAATGCACGTAAAACGCATCGGCAAAATGTGGTATGTTATTCAAAAGTTATATCATCCGAGAATACAGTGTTTTAATTTAGTAATTTAGTAATTTAGTAATTGTATTGCTTTTTGTTCATATTCCTATCATTAAAATAGCATCTGAGGTTAACAAAACTGACGATTTTCGACAATATTTAGATTTTGCATTTAATATAGTATATAGTGTGGCCTTATTAGTGTGAGTTTTAGCCACGTTGAAAGAGAGGATGAGAGTTGTTGGAATCGTAGATGTAGAATAGTTGTAGTAGCATGGTCAGTTTGAAGGGGTAGGCCAAAGAAAATATGGAAAGAAAGGATTCGGTTATATACTCACAAACGAAAGCAAAGAGATTTCTGAAAAATATATTTTTCAATTCTACGATTTTATCTTTCGGAAACAGTTCATTGTCGCTTGCGAAATTCTCTGACATACCAGTTTTATTTCCGCAATTATTTTAAAAACTATTAAATCTAATAATAATAAAATTTCATTTTAAAACAATAATAACATTTTAAATGTGATTAGAAAAATAGGTGTTTCTTAATGGTGACAGCAATATAAAATATTGCTGTCAAAAAGAAAATAACAAAAAACATTTATGAGGTACTTACTTATGATGGAAAAATACTAGACATCAAACTTTACGGAAATTAATCCAGTTGTTTCGTTTTTATTTACGAAATTCTACTTTCATCCGTAGTCGGAATTTCGTCGCCATTATGCATTCTGTCACTGCTTAAATTTCCTAAATATAACTATTTATAAATAGAGATTTAAAATCGCTTTAAACCAGAAAAAATCGCTAATAGTAATGAGTCATTCTTTTTTTTTATTAAATATCTACTGTATCATTTTCCGTAAATATTTGTGTACGCTAATATTTTACAATAGAAAGTAAGTATTTCATAAAATTATCCTATCAATGTATTTATAAGTGCAATATTCCACATGGGTGACACATTGAAAAATGTCGCAATAAGCATAACTGATAAATATATATAATTATTTCCACAATCAGACAACGCCGCAGCCCACAACCTATGAAAGAAACAAACCGGAAGTCCTAGACTCGAGTTTCGCCCTTCTTCGGGCTCATCAGTAGAACACATCCGAACTCAGGATTCGAAATCCGAGTCACTTGCATGCTAAGCGAGTACTCTTCTACTGAGCTACCGCGCCACATACAAGAAAGTCTATTAATGTACACAGATTAAGCAAACCGCTGCGAAGGCCGACTGTTGAATATACCTACTCGCTTCTACAAGCGGTGTAGTCATCCAACTACTTAGAACCCAGGCCGATGTCTCACAAGTAGGAGTTTATACTCGCTAGGACGATGTCATCCAAAAAGCTAACCAAATAAATATATTTTTGAATGTGAGATGATATATATATATAATTATGTCCACACTCAGACAACGCCGCAGCGCACATCCTATGATAGAAACGAACTGGAAGTTCTAGACTCGCGTTTCGCCCTCCTTTTGGCTCATTAAGATTCGAAACCCGTGTCACTTGCATGCACAGCGAGTACCTCACCACACACAAGAATGTCTATTAATTTACACAGATTAAGCAAACTTGAGTCTACGACTTCCGGTTTGTTTCTTTCATAGGTTATGGGCTGCGGCGTTGTCTGATTGTGGAAATAATTATATATATCACCTCACATTCAGAAATCTGATAAATATATCTGAGGTGAAGTTAATAATACCGTTTGCATATTTCAGATAAAAAAGGGGGAAACACCATACAATCTACAGCACGGATAAACACATTTCAAATAGTAACAAAAAATTAGCGAGTGAGAAAACAAACCAATATAACTAGGTAACACTGAGCAATCACAAGTACGTTGAAATAAATGTTTGTTGACGTTATATACAAATAGAAGGAATACGTTAAGCAAAACCCAAGGGAGCTGAGATTGTTGTACTTGGAAGTATGTAATAGTATGTTGAGTTATGTGGACCATAATTACAAAATGACGGTTTAAATAAATACCATTTCATTCGTTTTAACACGTAGTTTTGTATTTTCATCGTAAAATTTAATAAACATACACACATACAACGTTTAGGAGATTAAATAGAACTATAATAGAATAATCGAATGTCTATGTATCTAATATAGAGATCATGTGTTAGCCTCAGGTCGGGGTCACTTGATTTCTGAGAAATTCGACTGAAGTAAAATGAAACAAAAAATAAAAAGAGTGTATTTGAATGCCTACTATATACTATTCTCGAGTGTATAAAGTATCTCTGTACAGGGTTTGTCAGGGCAACTTGTCATAAGGATACTTCATCCTACAAGTAAATCGTGACCAAATATTCAAAATAAGCCCAAATAAGACCCCCTCGGTATGGCTACACACTGACTTGTACGATGAATGATGTTGCACTAGGCTGGATGTGCAACAAGACTATATGAATTCTTGTCCAGGAATCCGCTAAGACTAAGAGACCACAAAAGAGATATACTATAATATAGTCAACTGGTCAATTGGAGTGAGGAAAACAATGTTCTTACTCCTTTACTAACTCAACGTTTGGAATGAAAATGAAAAGCTTTAATGGAAGACTCGGACATCTCTGTATCTCATATAGAAACCAAGTGTTAGCCCCAGGAATGAATCCCTTGATTTCTGAGAACCTACACTGAAGCAATAAATTATATAATATATATATATATATATATATATATATATAGTGAGTAAAAATGAAAATACAGATATAGAAATATTTCTGATAAGTTTTTTTCCTAACTTATTTGTCAAATCTGCTATGACGATGAGATTACATCTTTGAAATAGCATGGTTTAAGGAAGGAATAATCAAATAATTTACTAATACAAATCCATTGTTTTGAACAGTTGATGATTTAATAGATATAGAATCCTTCACAATTTTCATTTTCATCACTTATATATATATATATGTGTGTGTGTGTGTGTGTGTGTGTATACAAAGTGCTAAACAAGAATATAGATTTATACTAACTAATTGCTTACTCTAGCTATTATACATCTACATATATCAGAAGAAATAGCGATAGAATGATAGAGACAGGGAGAGACATGACCGACAAGTTCAATTTTACGTTTGTTCTAAGATTTTGTTTCCCTTTTCCTGTTTATTCCTCATTTATTTCTGATATGATTTAGGATTATACTACTTGTTTTTTCTTTTATGCTTTAATTCTCTATTTTTATTTTTGGTTCTCTTCTGTCTCTTTCGCTCTTTATCCTACACCTTCGTTTCATTCTTATTCTTTATTATACTTCTCCTTTTTCTTCATCCTTTTCTTCCTCCTTCTTCATCATCCAACTCCTCCTTCTTATTCTTAAGCATCCCATTCCCCTTCATCATCCTACTCCTCCTTCTTCATCATCCTACTACTCCCACTCATCCTTCTTCTATAAAATCCTAATTTTTTTGGCCTTTTGGTCAAGATCAAAGTGTAGTATCTGTTCCGATGGATACTGCACCCCCATAGACTGGTATTGTCTTGGCCTTCGGGCTTGATTTACGCCGATCTATGGGTCTGTCCTGTGCAGTTCTAGGAGGTCCACCCTCCCAGGCTTTGCCTCCTCTCTTTGGGGAGGAGTAAGTTTATTGCTTACTGCCTGAGGCGCCTCTACCGGGGAATACCGACGGGGCTGCCCAGGCAATTTTTAAACCCCACTTTCCCGACCTAACCTTGGATCACATCTTACTTGTGGGAGTAAGATAAAATCTGGCCTCGTGCCTAACTCCTGGAGAGGAGTAAATCAATACTCTTCTTTACTCGCTCTTTCTTCTCCCTCGTCTTCTCCTATTCTTCTACGTATTCCCCTTATACGCTTTCTTCTGTAACGTCAACTAACTCTTCTTTGTTTAATTGCTTTCTTCGAATTAATCTTATTTTCTATTCTATTTTCCTATTCTCTATCTGACCCTATACATTATATTCTTCACCGTTTTTGTCTATGTTTTCCTGATTTGCTACAAACTTCCACAATTGCAAAACAAAAACCAACCTTTTGCATATCTGGCCTTGGGCGCCAGTCAGTCATCATTTTTATAACAACGTGACTCAACTTCGTTTACATGAGATTTCGCGTGAATTAACTTTCAGAACCATTTCGGTTTTTGTTTGTTTGTTCGCATCTTATTTGAGGGGGGGGCGATGATGGAAGCGAGGCCCACGGAGAGATTTTGCAATGTCTGTGTGTGTTTATCAATTAAGAGGTAAAAAGAAGAAATCATTCAAAGACACGCGTTGGTATTTGTGAACGTAAAAGTATTAGTATTTGCACGGATGTGCGTGTGCAGACAGCCGGAAATACTTCTTCGTGTGCCGTTATCTAACATATACTAAATAGAGAAAATCCGTGTGCTTATGCATATCTACAATATTATATCTTTATACAATAGAAATGAAGGTTCGATCCCTAGACTCTGATGGGTGCTAGTCTAGCCCTACTAAAGAGATGTGATACATCGAAACAGTCTGTATGTGGATAACTATATGAACGCCCTTTTCTTGTGTTAAACACTGTCGGTAAATGATATCGCATGCTATTACTTAGCATAATTCAAATCTCTATGTAAATAAACAAATAGAGCAGTGTAAAAGTGGCGCTTCATGTGTTTATATGAAAAATAAACATTATATAATTTAAAATCAGTGCCTGTCCCGTGGCTTAGTCGTGATATCTATCAACTACATGGTTGTAGAATCGATCCCTGGCTTGTGATGGGCGTTCGTCTAACCGCACTGAAGAGCAGTGATACAGCGACACAGTCTGTCTGCGGATGAGTATATAAGCCCCCATTCTCGAGTTGAACACTTTATTGACGTGATATCGCCTTCTATTACTTGGCATAATGTGAATCTCTGTTTTAAAGAAAGATCCAGCTTGTCCTCTATGGCCGTTCATTCAAACAACATGACACACATGAAGATGTACCACAGGGATCGTTGTTTTAGACTTTTGTTGTTCCTTTTTGTCCATAAACTACGTCCCTTATGATATTGTGTCTGCGATGGGTGTATTTGCTGACAACTATACGCTCTACTCTCGTATGTGGGTAACACGGATGCGCACATATCCGAGGCAATGGTTGAATCTTTATGAAGTGACCTCCAATCTGTAGTGGAGTGGGGTCATAAATGGATGGTAACATTTAATGCTGCTAAGACAAAGCTCCTTTCCTGCAACATCTACAAGAGATCTCTTCAACCACCGATTGCCATGGCAAATAACACCCTACCTGAAAGTCCAATGTTAAAACTCCTCGGCTTAACATTCACATGTAATATGAATTGGAACAAATACATAAAATACATTGCCAAGGCTGCTGCAAAGAAAGTGAGCTCTCTCTCTGCCGTGCTAGAAAACGTATCAAACATGACACTATCCTATATCCTTACAAAGCCACCATCCGCCTATGCATAAAGTATTGTTGTCACATCTGAGCTGGTGCACGATCCACTAGTCTCTCCCTCTTAGACACGGTCCAAAAAAGGAGTCGCTAATCTAATAGGTCCCTAACTATCTACCAAGCTTCAACCCCTGTCCTATTGCCACAATGTTGAATCTTTGTGCTTGTTTTACAAGTACTTCAATGGAATGGGATCTGATGAACTTGCTGATCTGGTGCCCTCTCGACGTAAATACACACGACCAACTCGACAATAAGCTAAATACCATTCATTCACGGTGGAAGTCCCCGAGTGCCGGAGAGCCTTCTACTCCAATACCTTATTTCCTCGAGCTGCCAGTTAACACACATCTAGCTGCACAGCTCCTAATTTTGGATGATCCCCTTAACTGTCCCAGAAGCCCCTTACGTCTACAGTGGCAACTGGCTTTGTTTGGTGTGAACTGGCGGTTAATGTTTATATATGAGAAAATAACATTGTAGATATCATTTACTAGCAGCGCCTGTCCGATGACTTAGTGCTGAGAGCTGTCAATTGTGAACTAGATAGTTGAAGGTTCGATCCCGCGCCTGGAGTGGGTGCTAGTCTAACCGTATCGAAGGACTCTTATACAGGAAAACGGTCTGTCTGTGGATGACTACAATGCCCATATTGTTAACATGATATTTTTTTTGTTATCAGCATTACTACGATGAAGTATTATTAGATTAACATACAGAGATAAACGGTTCTGATCACAAGAAATATAAAATACAGTTATAGCTTTAATATAAAATACTTGCAAAAATAGGACTTGTGAGTAAAATCATTATTCGTCCAACTCTTTTTGTCTAAAAAAGTATTAATATTTTAAAGATTAGTCCATTAAATATGCACGTTTAGCGATAACACTAGGGGTTTCTAACCTAAAAGTGAAAATATAATGAGTCCACATTTTCATCAATGTCTAAACGTTATAAGATCGATATCTAATTAAGTTCTGAACCAAATATTACACTACTAACACTGAGCAAGCTACATTTTAATTAAAGAAACGGAATTTGAGTGCCTACAAGATTTACATTAAAATAGGGCCATACTAAAGTAATGGGGTAACACGGGTGTCCCCATAATTATTATAATAGTTATTTTATTTAAAATAAAAATGTATACTTTTGGGCCCAAATACTTGAAATACGGACGTGGAATACAAATATGTGGATCATTTTTAACAAAAATAAATAGAAATAAGTTATGAGAAAAATAGTCACTAAGGACGAGTAAATTGTATTTCAGACATATGACAGCCGAATGACAATTATATTTATAACTTAAGTGTGACAGATCAACGAATCTGTAACAAACTGACAGAAGTTTGCATGTCTTTTCTTGGACGCACCTAAACTCAAAAAGCGTTTAATCGGCGCATTTAGTGATAATTAATACAAAACCAGCAGATACTTATTGCCGTTAGTTATGAAACAATCAAGGCTATAAGTAGGAGGAACACAGTCAGCAGAAAAACAAGTCCACAAGTCGGCAGTTCTTGCAAAGAAACTACTGGAATAGGAAGCTGTATTTTAATAATGTATCAAAACAGCGAATTAATGAAGACCATTAGACCAACGAGTCTACCGATCTGGATCAAAGAGAGCAGGGAATAGCCCACATAATTCTAAAGAGACTGAAAATAGCAACATCACCTTTCTGTGAAGATAAGAGTGCAGAGAAGAAGAAAGGGCAAATCCAACCGAATTTCAAATACGCTTCTGAACCTTATCAAATAAGACAGATATTCACCAGCCCAAATATAACAACAGCACTCCATACAGGGCACTATAGTAAGTTTGTGATGATAGAAAATAGCCTCAGATGGGAAAGAATGTTTAGACCGATAGAAAGAACCAACTATACAGAAGGAACAAAAGAGGAAGAAAACGGTTTTAAATTGAATAGAAATATTACTGCCAAACTCCCAACCTATAAACCTTGCCTCTATCACCGTGACTCCTTACGCTTCAGTTGCAATATTCTTTGTTTAGTGTGTACGAAAGTAAAAGAAAATGTTATTTCGAACTGATACGATCGAACGAACGAACAACCTAATAACTGACCGATCGGTGGAAAATCCTGCCCATAAAAATGCGAGTAGGAATTTACAGATCACTGTATGAAAAATAATACACAATTAGATAAATTAGACGAGACGTTTTATGTATGGGAATTCTCAAACGAAATCGAAAACATGTCTTACGGCGGTATATCTCAATATCTTAAGAGTATTATACGATGGCAGGCATTTCATTTCTTTGTCACTCACTTGGAGATAATCCTCGGAAGCGTTTCCCGAGAATTCCTCAATCGCTCTTTCTATTTAACCAATCACGGACAAGCTTCATCTCTTCCGGTTAATCATAATTAAGCAGAACTTGTTTCCGGTATGCCAATAAACATTACTGCTTTAATCCTGATACGTTTTCCTTCGACCCTTGTTACAGCTGATCTTAAATCGACCCCAGATATATGGATAATACGGGGAAAAGGTTAGAACTCTTAAATTAAATGTTTGGCTGTTGGCCAGAATCTATAAAATCTTGAGGACAGCATATAAGTATTAGATTCTGGTGGATTATAAGTTGTTTTCTTTGACAGCATATGTCGGCTGGCATTTATAATTAAAGCCAAAGAAAGCCTGCTGAATAAATTGATGTCAAAAGTGTTATTTAGCATGAGTTTTATTTTTTAAAAGGCATGCACTTAATGCACGAAACCTAACGGAATTCTCTATTGCAATGTTGACATGACGAAATAATAGGGAGGCGGTTTCCCAGAATATGGCGGGAACGAAATATGTTATAGTTAAAGTTCTTATCTCTGTCTTTATCTCTCAGTCTCTCTTTCGCAGTCTATCTATCTTATTCCCAGTGTCAATTTCTCTGTCCATGTCTGACTCTCCGTCCTTGTCACAATTTCAGTCTCTCTGTCTCTATTTCCGTCTCTTTTTCCCATCAAAAGATCTGATGTAAAAAGTGCTAATATATTAACCGCATCAGTGAAGAGTTACATATCGCAATTCCCCGAAAACAACACCCAACCGTAATATTTAGGCATGTGGATTGTCCAAAAAGAGCGCACACGCGTGTATATATGTGTGTGTATGTATGTATGTGTGCATGTGTTACAACAACTTTTAGCCTGGGAAACTGTACCTAGGCGGGCCCCTTAAACATTTAACAATATAAGTAACTACGCGGTCCTATGCGTTTATAATTGGCCCCTTTTCCTAGATAGAAGCGACACCCATGTGTATGTTTTTCTAAGAGTAATGTAATTAAAAAAAACTATTCACTATTTACTTCCAAATTCAACTAACTATTGGTAAGTTGAAATACTAAGCAAATTAACAGAGATTTATTAATTGTAACTAAATATATCAGATCTCAATGTAACTTTCAGTAAATATTCATTGTTTAATGAATTTTATAATTGTTAAATTCACATTATACTTTAGTAAGGTTTAGCACCCCACAACATATCATTTTATTTTTTATTTGTACTCACTAGGAGTTCTGAGAACTCTTCAAATGTCATAATCAGTGATTAGTCACTGATAATAACAGGTGGTGGTATCTGTAATCTGAGTGACAATAAGTCTCCCAATAATTCCAGTACTCTCTATCCCTTTCCATAACAATTGGAGATGACTTTGCCTTATCGCCAAGGTCGGTCATAAATAATTTATCGCTGACTACGACCACTGGTCGTTTCTGGTGTGTGGAGGGCAATAAACCTGCCAATACTCCAGGACTCGCTGCATTCTTCCAGTAGAGATTCGGTTAGTGCTCTCCCTGCTCGTTCTTTCCATCATCTTTGACCTGTCGCGACTGGTTTGTGTGGTAGCAGCCGAGGTAGATTCCATACGTATTTCCCTTTTAGGTAGGGGAGGGGGGGGGCGTTTATACGATTTCTTGCAGTTTCAGTTCCCTGGGGTTAACGTTGTGTTCCTTCAATGTTTTTCTTTTATTTTAGTTGTAATTTCCATGGCGCTTCTTAGTGTTCGTAGTTTATGTGAGTTGGTTTTTGCAATCAAAGAAATGGGAAACTGATGGCGTTTCTTGCTATTTCTGTTCATTGGTTTATTTTTGTGTCGTGTCAGTTGAGGCCGGTGTAATTTATTGGAGATGAGAGCTTATAAAGTGATGTATCTTGCATTTTCTGTTCCTTTGTTTGTAATGTGTTATTTCTGTGGTTTTGTTTTCTTCCTGTAGTAGATTCTATGTGACGCTTCGTAGCTTATGCGGGTTGGTTTCCGCATTCAATGATTTTTTAAAGATTGTAGTTGTTTTGATCATTGCCGTCCTTTGTATAGTTCCAATGATCTCTTTTATTCCAATTTCTCCCAGTCTTCTTTCCAGGTTTTGTTTGGATTGTTCATAGGGCTCCTACAATGATTGGTATTATACTGACTGTCTTCATGCTCCCATATTCTTTTCAGTTCTCTGGCTAGTTCCGTGTATTATTATTATCATTATTATTATTATTATTATTATTATTAGTAGTAGTAGTAGTAGTATGTGTACTCACTAGAAGTTCTTACATAGGTCACCTTCAGTTATTGCTCACTGATAATACCCGGTGATGTTCCCTGGCATCTGAGTGATAGCAGTTCTCCCTTGATTTCTAGTATTCTCCACCACTTTCGATAACTATTGCAAATGACTTTGCGTTATCACAACAGACATCGATTTCTCGCTGACAACGACCTTTGATCTTCTCATTGATTTGGATGACAATACGCCTCTCTAAAGTCCAAGTCGTCTCCGCATTTCCAGTGGAGGTCTGATTAGTGCTCTACCTCTTCGGTCTTCCCATCCTCCTTGACCCTTCACAACTATTTAGTACGTTATCAGCCGAGGCTGGTTCCATCACTTAGTTTTTTTGGGGGGAAGGTGAAAGTTTATGAAAATCTTGCATTTTCTGTTCCTTGGTTTTATGTAGTGGTCTTCTGTCTGTTTTTGTCTTCTTCCTATTGTAACTTCCATGTGACTGGTTAGCATTCGTAGCTTATATTGGTGGGTTTCCACATTCAAGGATATTCATTTACATTTCAGCTGTTTCATCATTGCTGCCCATTTATTCCACATTCTCGTAGTCTTTTTCCAAGTTTTTCAGGATTGTTTTTAGTGCTCGTACGATTATTGACTTTATTGATACTCCATATCCCTATACATTCTCTGGTCTGTTTGCTTCGTTTTTCTGTCTCCTTGATTTTCACGCTGTTGTCTGCTGGTACAGCAAAATCAGTGAATTTAAATTTGTCAATATCCGAACGAACGCAAATACGTCACATTTTAGAATGGTTACAGGGTTAAAGGAGGAAGAAAGGAAAGAATGGGACGCGGGTGTACGAGTCTTCCTGCACATCTCATGGTACCGGCATTTACTTAGAATGTTTTTCTTTTTGATGAAACACCCACTCTATCTTATATTAAAGAGGCCTACAGAGCCCTATTTAATCCAATTACCCCGTTATCTTTGTATATAAATTCGATTTTTTGGCGAGGAAAGAAAAAAGAAAGAAAAATGAGTATGCCTTATGAACACTCCTGCACACACACACATATCATTAAGGAGGCCTGCAGACCACAAATAAACCATGTTTGTTCGAAGTGAAATGATGATATGCACAATAGTTAAAGTATTACATATTACATGGATCTATTTTCAAATTACTACATAATACCCTTGAATTTGAAAAATCCAGCCTATACTCCTCCCTCCCGCCACTCTCTCGTAGGCAGAAGTTTAACAATGTAAAAACAAAATTGTGGGATATAACTGGGATCGAACCATACACCTCTCTGTCTACGCTGCTAACGGTCGGCCATGGACCCGAGTAGAAAATCTAATGAAAAATAGGCCATGTAAACGAAGTCAGTCGGTGGCCGGCATGAGTTTTATTTTACGATCACCAAAACGCTACCAAATCTAGGATCCACCAGTCGCATGTTTACGGCCATTTCTATACTAATAAATCTATGTTTTTCTCAATTCTTGTATATCATGCGTGTGAAAACTGTACGATTCAGAAAACGTCAACTTTATGAACTTTCGTGTATCTTATCGTATATAGACATGATTCGGAAGTCGTGTTGCTGAAGAAAGTGTACCCGCCATGTTGAATGATAAAATACCGCAAAAAACTGTGTTCGTTAATTGCATTCTCTAAATACCGGAACGAGTATAAATGTATTTGTAATAGGTAGAAGTAACGTAATCCGATATTCTTATAAAGCAACGGAATTAGCGGAACCGTCCAGTAAATGTGTGCGCAATGTTTTATATTATGTAGCAAATTAATGACAGGCAAATAGTAAATATTAACGGTCAATTTCTGACAAATAAGACGTTGTTTATTACTGTCCAGTGTCGATTAAGAGAGTGTTTGTACTAAAGTATTAGCGGTAAAAGTGTTTGCTACCACCTCTATAAAGTATGTTTTGAGGAGAGTCGAAGATGGGTGGCCAAAGGTAATAGTTAGTGTTAGCTGGAGAAAGATAATAAGACATTTACTACAGAACGGTCGAGTGAATAAGCGCAATGTACTTGTGTTTTAGTAGCCTGTGATGCATGTGGTCATTTTCCTATTCTTCAAAAAGCTACAGCGGAAAAATAGTCTTAACCGTATATATATATATATATATATATATATATATATATATATATATATATATATATATATATATGCATATACTTTAAAAATAATGTATTGTATATTAACAAGTGGTCAATCTGTCTATGAATAAACTCTGCTAACTATATTTACAAAACCGGACACTGATTGTCTCTTATTGCTAAATAAGTTGCTTTGATCTCAGCCTGTCTGTCTATGCGTTCCTTTGAGGGATTTTGTTCGATAGCGACATGTTGTCGTCGAAACTACTCAAATTCTTCATCCATTTAGTTTTGTCATAGACCATAGCTTTACGTAACAGTAATCTATGATATTTTTATTGCATAGCTACAAAATGGGTAACACGGAATTACATCTAGATAATCACATTTAGACGCATAAAATATGTTTTCAATCCGAACGATTTAAGACATTCGCCGCTATTCAAATGATGATGATGATGATGATGATGATGATGATGATGATGATACACGTCACTTGCCAGAGAATTGAAAAGAATAGGGAGCACGAAGAATATTAATATACCAGTAATAATTTGCAATAGTTATAAATAGTGTGAGAGTATTGACACTCTGGGAAGAATTGTTGTCGCTCAGACTTCATGATAACACCACCTGCAATTATCAGTTAGCAACCACCGATGCTGACTTGTGTGAGAACTGCTAGTGAGTTTATAATAATAATAATAATAATAATAATAATAATAATAATAATAATAATAATAATAATAATAATAATAATAATGCGTAATTATTGACATGAATTGCCTCGTTGATACCTGGGGACAAGATAAAGAACCAGAAAAAATAAATAAGTATCAATATCTAAAATTGCAATTAGTTAGACGATGGAAATGTAAAGAAGGCAAAGTGAGTCCCATTGTATTGGAACACTTTGGGAAATAATTAAAAGCCGCCATAAATGGATAAAACATATTGACAAGACAATTTATTTTCTAATTCTGCAGAATTATTGCCTATTTCAAACGCATCTTTATAAAGAAATACTATAGTATAGTGATAAAATAATATAGTATACTAATAAAAGTACTATAGTTATACAAAATACTATAATATGGTAATGAATAAATGCTCTGCCGAGCTGCTCCTTGTCCTATACCAACTCTATAACAGATGCCTTGCTGAATCTTGCTTCCCTGATAGCTAAAACATTGCCCCTCTTGTACTAGTTTTCAAGATCTCTGGTGAAAGAAATCAGTTGCAAAATAATCGCTCCATACCTCTCCTACCGCTCTCCACAAAAATCTCTAAATTATTAATCAATCCATTAAAAAAATTCTTTCTGACCAACAGTATGAATTTAGGCAATCCCGTTCTACGTCGTATATATTGAAACGGTAATTTCTGAAAATATATTCCATACACAAGATAAGACTAAAACTCAGAACAATTTCTCACATCCGAAGCTGTTCTTTATATCTACAAATCTACTATCAAACCATGGATATAGTACTCATGTCATATTTGGGCTGGTGAATCTCTCTCCCTATTGAGGAGTGTTGATAAGGTGCAGAAGTGTATCTGCAATTTGATTAGCTGCACCGTTTTTCTTTTCTGCACCTTCTCTCTCACAGAACTGATGTTGCTAGTCTTAGTGTTTTCTATAAATACTATTGTGACATGTGTTCTGAAATATTGTATGATCTACCCCTGCTCCATTGCTGCAGCTTGTTTGACTAGATGTCTAGGGGTCGTCATCAATTCGCTGTTTTGAGACTTTATTGTAATACATCTTTATATTTTAGTAACTTTTTGTTCAAGTTATGCAGGCTTGTAGAACTTACTATCTGATGACTGTTTTCTTTCTACCTATAGCTTTGGTGTTTTTAAGACTAACGCAAATATGCATCTCCCGTCGTTGCGATTATTATCTTTCGTTTTTGTTAGTCCTTACACCGAGTGGCTTTATACATTGTCTGGAGATTTTTCGATAAAAAAGACAGATGAAGCTATGGTGGTAGCGCTTAATAAATTCAAGGCTTTTGACAAAACTTAACATGAAGGTATTCACAGAGAACCCAGTTCGTATAGTATTACTGGACTAATACGTCATATATTCCGATCTCTTGTAGCTAAATGACAAGAGCAGATAGTGCCTGATTACCGTACATCCACACAGCATCACATTAATTCGTGTGCTAAGGGTTCGATAATTGCACTGCTATTATACTTGATCTTCATCAACGACCTCCTTGATGCAATAGCGTCTAAGATGGGTATATTCTTTAATGACACTATACTTTGTTCTCGACATAAGTGTTAATTGAGCACACACATATTCGAGGTAATTGGTGAATCCTTAAAAATGGTATTCAGTCTTTACTAGAATATGGACAGAAATAGATGTTTACATTCGATAGCACGAAAGATAGAGCTCCTTTCATTAAATAATTATAAGAACTCTGATAGAACCCTTTTCAAGATCCCAACATGTAATTCCATCGTCCTAACATTCACAGGCAACGGGAATTATAATTATTACATAGAAGATACTACAAAGTTTTCTGCAGAAAAAGGTAAGCTCCCCCTACCCCGCTCGAAAACCGCTTACACATGCCAGTATCTTAGATCTCTCTAAAACAACCGTTTGCCCATGCAGAGAGTATTGTTCCCACATCTTGCGCCCCAAAGCACTAGCCTCTCCATCTTTGACAGGATGCAAAAAGAGCCGCTAGCTTAAGAGATCTCACACAGTCTTGCAAAATCCAGCTGCTCTCACATCGGCGAATGTTTTACCCCTGTGCTTATTTTACTAGTACTTTCACGAAATGTTCTCTGACAAACTTACTGCACTTGTACCTCTTACACATACATATCCTGCCTAACAACAAAATCATACTACTTCGTTGTAGTTGTCCCCATATCGATAGCATTTTCAACGGTAATAGCGGCTTTATTCGTATCGCTTGGCTTTTTAATTACCTCCTCCATCTTTGTTAACCCGACCGTACAAACATGGCGAAATTTTAATGATTTTAATGTTGGCTTGCCCCATCTAATGCGACGTATTTATCGACCTTACTTATCGTTCATATTTTCAATATCGCCCCAGGATATTGCCATTCACAAGGGGAGATTACCGCTCATCTTCCAAATCTCAGCTATTCCGCGGCCAAAGTGTAACTTTGGTTAATGAGATTACTTTTTTTCTGAAAAGATAAGCCAATATTTGAATTTAACCTATTAAATGTCCAACATCGATACTTGGTGCTATTTGCTCAAAAGTTTGAATTTGGATTTATGTAGGAATTAATCCTCTGATAAGGCTGACATCTGCTTAGAAATAGTCGGAAATGAAAATGAATTCAACATCAAGATTCCGAGTTCAGTTATTACTTAAGTTATAATTAATAGCGGATTATGAGTTTATCATGAATTCGGCTTGTCCATTGCTTGGCTATTTAGTACCAACGATGATGATACATCCAACCAGAATCATTGATCTAAACTCGACCTAGAAGTAGTAGTACTACAGTTTTCTTTTTATGAAAAGTTCAAATGCAAAACGCGATGATGACTTTTTTTATTAAAAAAAACATCAACATCGTGTTTTTAGTTTATCGCACTAGCCATACGTGTGTTAAAATGTTGTCTGAAGTAAATCATGTCGGCACGCAACGCGTTCGAGGTATCATCGTTTTTTATTGCACAGCTATGTTCACAAATTATTTTATTTAAAGGACGCTGAGTTAAAAAAATTTTTTTTCCAACAATACATCTGGTATGGTATATATTCCTGCTTGAGCCAGAGTTATAGACTCATTGTTTTTGTGTGTATGTCTTAGAGCAATGAGATAAAAACCTATGATCATACTATTGTTTATGTAGTCATTGCAGTGTAAGTAATAATGAATGTAATGTAATTGAGTAATTGTGCTAACGTATATATATATATACATATACATATATATATATATATATAGATACATACACATATACATATATATATATAGATACATACACATATACATATATATAGATACACACGCATATATAATATACATATATGTATAGATACATACACACGCATATATAATATACATATATGTATAGATACATACACACGCATATATATACATATAAATATATATAGATACATAAACACATATATATATACATATATATATAGATACATACACACATATATATATACATATATATATATAGATACATACACACATATATATACATATATATATAGATACATACACACATATATATATATTCATATATATAGATACATACACACATATATATACATATATATATAGATACATACACACATATATATATATTCATATATATAGATACATACACATATATATACATATATATAGATACATACACACATATATATATACATATATATATAGATACATACACACACATATATATACATATATATATATAGATACATACACACATATATATATACATATATATATATATAGATACATACAGACATATATATATACATATATATATATATAGATACATACAGACATATATATAGAGATACATACACACATATATACATACATATATATATAGATACATACACACACATATATATATACATATATATATATAGATACATACACACATATATATATACATATATATGGATACATACACACACATATATATATATACATATATATATATAGATACATTACCACATATATATATATATATATACATATATATATATAGATACATACACACATATATAGATACATATATATATAGATACATACACATATATATATATAGAGAGAGAGAAGGATATATACCCATATATATATATAGATATATATATATATATATATATATATATATATACACATATATAGAGATATTTACCCACATATATATATATACATATATATAGAGATATTTACCCATATATATATATATATATATATATATATAGATTTATATACACACATATATATATATATATATACATATATATATAGATATATACACATATATATACATAGGTGTCGATATATACACATATATATACATATATATAGATATATACACACACATATATATATATAAATGTGTATAGATATATACCCACAAATATATATAGATACATATATATAGATATATAAACACACATATATATATATACATATACATATAAACTCATGTATATACATATATATCGATATATACACACATATATATATACATATATATATATAAACACATATATATACATATATATCGATATATACACAGACATATATATATACATATATATAGATATATTCACACACATATATATATACCGATATTTACATACACATATATATATATATACATATAGATATATACACACATATATATATACATATATATAGATATATACACACACATATATACATACATATATAGAAATATATACACACATATATATATATACATACACACATATATATATATACATATACACATATATATATACACATATATATACATACACACATATATACATACGCACATATATATACATATATATAGATATATACACACATATATATATACATATATACATATATACACATATATGTATATACATATATATAGATATATATATACATATATATGTAGATATATACGCACATATATACATACATATATATACACACATATATATATATACATATATATACACACATATATATATATATACATATATATAGATATATACACACATATATATTTATACATATATATAGATATATACACCCATATATATATATATACATATATATAGATATATACACACATATATATATATACATATATATAGATATATACACTCATATATATATACATATATATAGATA
>OY744522.1:162343362-162345862 GCA_963556195.1 Sepiola atlantica | reverse complement strand
TATATACACACATATATATATACATATATATAGATATATATACACATATATATATACATATATATATATAGATATATACACCTATATATATATATATACATATATATAGATATATACACACATACATATATATATATAGATATATATAGATATATACACACATACATATATACATATATATAGATATATACACACATATATTTATATACATATATATAGATATATACACACATATATATACATATATACAGATATATACACACATATATATATACCTATATATATATATACACATATACAGATATATACACACATATATATATACATATATAGATATATACACACATATATATATATAGATATATACACACATATATATATACATTTTATAGATATATACACACACATATATATACATATATAGATATATACACACACATATATATACATATATAGATATATACACACACATATATATATACATTTGTATAGATATATACAGACATATACATATACATATATATAGATATATACAGACATACATATACATATCTATAGATATATACACACATATATATACATATATATATATATATATATACACATATATATATATATATAGAGAGATATATACACATATATATATATAGATATATACACAAATATATATAGATATATACACAAATATATATATATACATATATATATAATATAGATATACACACACATATATATATACATATATATTGATCACACATATATATACATATGTATAGATATATACACACATATATATACATATGTATAGATATATACACAGATATATATATATACACATAGATATATACACCCATATATATATACACATACGTATATATAGATATATATAGATATATACACACATATATATACATAGATATACACACATATATATACATATATATATATAGATATACACACATATATATACATATATATAGATATATACACACATATATATACTTATATATAGATATATACACACACATATATACATATATATATAGATATATACACACACACACATATATATATATACATATACATAGATATATACACAAACATATATATATACATATATATAGATATATACACACACATATATATCGATATATATAAATATATATACACTCATATATATCCATATATATAGATATATACAAACACATATATATCCATATATATAGATATATACAAACACATATATATACATATATATAGATATATACACACATATATATATACATATATATATAGATATATACACACATACATATATACATATATATATAGATATATACACACATATATATACATATATATATATAGATATATACACACATATACATACATATATATAGATATATACACACATATATTTATACATATATATAGATATATACACACATATATATAAATATATATAGATATATACACACATATATTTGGACATATATATAGATATATACACACATATATTTATACATATATATAGATATATACACACATATATTTATACATATATATAGATATATACACACATATATTTATACATATATATAGATATATACACACATATATTTATACATATATATAGATATATACACACATATATTCATACATATATATAGATATATACACACATATATTTATACATATATATAGATATATACACACATATATTTATACATATATATAGATATATACACACATATATTTATACATATATATAGATATATACACACATATATAGAGATATATACACACATATATATATACACACATATATATATGCATACACACATATCATTATACACACATATATATATATATACATACACACATATATATACATAGATATAGATATATACACACATATATATACATATATATAGATATATACACACCTATATATATACATATATACACACATATATATACATATATATATATACACATATATATATATACATATATACACACATATACACACCTATATATATACATATATACACACATATATATACATATATATATATATACACATATATATATATACATATATACACATATATATAGATATATACACATATATATATATACATATATACACACATATATATACACATACATATAGATATATACACATATATATATACATATATACACAAATATATATATACATATATACACAAATATATATACATATATACACACATATATATACATATATATAGATATATACACACATATATATATCCATATATACACACATATATATATACATATATATACATATATACACATATATATATACATATATATATAGATATATACACATATATATATATATATATATACATATATACATAGATATATACACACATACATATATACATATATATAGATATATACACACATATATATACATACATATAGATATATACACACATATATATAC
>OY744522.1:162285862-162333362 GCA_963556195.1 Sepiola atlantica | reverse complement strand
GAACAAACTATCATAACCTCTAACAATAGGAAAACCAAACATATCCAACAACAACCACCCACCGCACCCCTCACCACTTGTAACTGCCGTAGACCTAGACCTTAAACAAGAATTGTGTACAGAAGGACGTAATATACGCTTGTACTGTGAAACAATTCCCCCGCTCCAGCAATGTTGTGAGCAATCACAGTACCCATACTCCACCCGAATTCCGCATCTCCCCACAACCCTAATCCGCTTCTCCTCAAGACTCCCACATATTCAGCCATACCTCTAACCAAGCACCCCCAATAATAGATAGTGCCCATGGGCTCTCTCACATTTCCCTTATATCCGCTCCGCCCTACTTCCTCAACCAACCTCCCTCGCATAACTTGAATCTCCAAATCTAAATCTCATCTAATACCACTAGCAATCTCAATGCAACTATAGCACCACCATTCAAGATACACACATATATTGGGGCGTCCTCTTTCCCCATTAAGACCCGGATCTCTAACCATATCTATTCCTTTAAAAATAGCAACGATACTAGCACTGGCACTTCACTTTCCAATCTAATTAGAAACCTCAATCTTAAAAATACTCCCTATTCACTTCACTGGTCAATAATTAAAAAGTCTAAATCATATACCCCGGGTGCATCCCACTGCCAACTTTGTACTTTGGAAACCTTTATGGAGCTACTGCTACTAAATCTAAAAATATTACTAATTCTAAGAATGAACTTATCTCCAGTTGCAGGCATAAACGTAAATTAAAGTATCGCAACAATAGTAATCCCCCAGACACCCCTCCCCCATTTGATTAAATACCCTCCCATCATCTCGGATCTTCCATCCCTACATCTCGAATTTCCTTTCCGATAGTTCTAATTCCTGTTGTTCTATAATCTCTGCATATATCTTCCTCATCCCTTTAGCCTTCTCTTAACTTAAAAAATTACGCATGAACTCCGTTAGCTTCACAATTCCCTTAGCTTTAATACCTTTCTCCCACTACCCCCTTAATCACTTATCCTCCTTAACCGTATAACTTTTATATGACTTCAATTTCCTTCCCTTTTAACTTCTTTTAATACACTCGTCCGCTTCCCATCAACACTTCCAAACTTCTATCCTTCCCTCTCAACCTGATAACTAACCCACCATATTCACATTATACCCTAGCCCTTTTATTTACTTGATAATTCCCCTTATTTACTCTTAATCCCATTTGCACACTTCGATATCGAACTCCTTACCGTTTTCTCTGTGCATTCTAATTATTTTCCCCTCCTGTTATTACTTCTAAATAATTCTTCTCACTCTTTTAATAGCCTCGATTATTCCCCCCTAGTTTACCTCGCCCTTCGCTCAGACCATGCTCAACCCCCAACCCGCCTTCACTCTACATCTTTTAACCCCCATAATATTTACTTTTTACTGCGATCTCCATGCTCACTCTGGTTTAACTTATTATCACTACTTTAACCTTGTATGTCTCCTACTTCTTTCTGCCATCATTAACCTATTTAATAATTTTCTTAATCAACCTCCATATACCTTTTTTTGAAAAAATTTTTTATTTTTTTGTTTCAAAGTTTGATTTTCCCACATCCATAAAGCACTAGCGTCCCGTAACAGCATATTTTATTTCAACCCATATCTTTAACCACCTTGGGGATTCCCTTTCCGGATATCCTCTCGAGGTCTAATTTACCTTTTCCTTATTTTAATACTCACTCTCGAGCTCCAATTTTATCGACTTTTCCCTCATTTATATTATTATTCTTTTATCGGTCAATCCATAATTTTCCTTGCGAGCTTAAGACTTATTTTATTATCTCTTTCATTTTTTATTTTTATTTTCTTATTCCTATTTTTAATTCTATTTTTATTTTTACTTTTTAAATTTTTCAATTTTTAATTGTTATTCTTACTATTTATTTTTCTAGCTCTACCCTTCAAATATATTTTGCCTCATTGTTTATAAGTAAGGTCATCTGATTAAACAACAAAACCCCGAACTCTGTTCATAGACACCTTCTGGTATTTTAACTCTCCCTCCCAGCACTCGTTGATTTACCCCTAATCCATGCTTTCCCTTTTCTAGTTGAACCCTAATTCGCGGTAACATCCAATTTCAACTTTATGTGACTTACCCCTAACAATCACACTCTTAGTTTTAACCGCACTCATTCACTGCACCCGTTCCTCTCTCCTCCTCCACACCCCTTACTCGTTCCCTCCCTGCCTACTTGTCGCATATGAGTTTCTGCCTTTCTTCATTTCAAGTCGGCTTTCTCAACGGGCTAGCTTTAAAATATTTTCGCTGTTTTTTCCCCATTTTAAAACACTTTCCTTGATATCTCAGCCCAGGAAGTATTTTTAATGGCTAATATTTTCCACCTCACTCTTTACTGAGCCTTGCCTGCATCCACGAACGTACCTCTTATTGGACTTTTTACCCTTTGGGTTTTCTATTTTCGCCGCACCTGAAGTTGTGGCTTCTTGGAATTTAACTTTGAATCCTCTCTCACAACCTATCGTGCCTTTCAACGACCTACATATCTACATCTCATTCTCTCCGCTGGACTTTTCGACACCGGTCTTTTTAGCAATCGGATATTTGCTTGCATTCGGGCAGAGTTTTGCCCTGTGTTTCTTTCCCTACAACTTTTATTTTATTTTTTCAAATTTTAAATCGACTTCCCCTGATTATAAGATTTTGATCTTTGAAAAGCCTGGCTTAAGGAATATTTAACTTGAATAAATTGCCTTTTTGCGGAATATACCTTGCTCTGAGCAATTGAATTGAATTTGTATTTGGCTTTTGCTTCTCTAATTCCTTTCTATTCTTCTTATATATAAATATATATATATATATATATATATATATATATATATATATATATGGGCGTTGTCCACAACATAGTAAGAACATTATTAGATTGATTTTTTCACGCATCAACTTCAAATCTGAACCTTTATCAGTGTGTAACTATTTAGAAAACAACTCGTTTGGTTGGAGACATTGTTATCCTCTAAATATTTAGATTTCGCTTAAATATTATAGATGTTTTGTATATTATACATCTTTCCTTGTGCATCTTCAACAGAATAATCGTTGACGATTACATCATTATCTTTCTGGCAGTGATTTGTTAAGTTTGTTATTCTCTCTCTAGTCATGGCTAAGATAGGGGGCTGGCCATAGAGTTGCGGTGTCTAGATGAGAACTACGAGCCACCGGATCCACAGTATCGAGATATAACATACACTGATAAGCAATGCCGGACAAAATGACACCGTCTTTTTACAAGGTATATCCCTCCAGAAGTCACGCTTCTATTGTGGTGCTTAACCCATCTGAAGCAAATTGATAGATGTGTGCTTAAAACAGTGTAAGTCAATGGTGGAGCACTACGGAGTTGTCTATAGTAATGACGTCAGTAGGCAAAATGCGGCTATCGGAAAATCTACGATGACATATGCTTCAATTAGAGATACGTATATATACATAATGCTGACCATAATGATCACCGAAGATAATTACTTTACTAAATCTGAAAATACAAATATAGCGAATCAAAGTTTTATTCATTCTATAGTAATACAATGGAAAGTCTCCCAATTTTCTTCTCTGACCTATTAATTAGATTTCGAACAGTCATGGTTAATTCCTATTGTGTAATCACATTAATTTCCTCTTCAATAACGAGGTTGTTAGAGCGATTGTCGAGTTTGTAATGGTGATAAACACAAGCCTTAAGAGACCCAACAACCAATATTCTCGGAGATTAAAGTAATGTGAACGTGGTCGGCATAGCTGTCCGACTTTTCTAACGATTGTCGCCTTTGTTTTAATTGATCTGTGAGAAATACATATGAGTAATAGACTTAGGTGGTCATGCGTACGTGTGTACACGTCACACAACATGAAAAGCATAAAACCTCAATTTAACTGAAAATATTTCCATAATAACCAAAAGATCAAAATTAAATTTTAGAGTTAAGATCCTTCTTATTTTTCTTCTGATAATAATGTATTTCAACTTTGACACAGAAATCTTCCATTCTATAATAAATACAAGTGTGCATTTATTTGTATATTAATACATTTAAATCCTTCCCGTTATTACATATACATTCCTTCCGACGAGTATGGTTTAGTTTGGTTGTTTTGTATCACGCTTGGGCTATTCAATGCCGAATGCGGTAATTTTGGTAAAATGATTTTATGCTTCAAGTTCTTTATGTGTTAAACTATTTATTCATGGTGTTTGGGTTCGTTGTTTTGTAGAGAGAATATTGCTTTTGTTTTAAGTTTTGCAGAACATTGTTGAGTTTTGGAAAGAGAAAGGGAAACATTATAACATCGATGTTTGGCGCATTTTAAGTCAGGACGCCGTAATCCTGAGACAGCTTGATCTGAGAGAACCACCTTCCGAAGAGGAGATCCAATGTCTCGTAAGTAACAATCAAACGAAATACATGTTTGTTATCAAATAAAAATCACAAATCATAATAGCCCAATTAAATCCCACTTCAGGTAGACCAGACTTTCAACAAATGAACCACCTGGAATACAAGTTTCACAAAAGCACGAACAATGAAAAATATTCTGAATTTCAAGAAAGTCACTTTCTATTTTGCTAACGATGGAGGAAGTCATTTATTTACACGTGCTGTTCGCTTAAAAGCCTCCCACGAACTTACAGACTCCTCTACCCCTTCTCTTTTGAGAGTCATGTGACACTACGTCCGCTTTGATGCAGATCAGGTTGAGCTGACATTTTAGTGCATACACGCCGACTCGCTTACACCAACGTTTGCTTTGAATCGATGAATACTAAATAACGTACTCTTTGCTATTTACCACCGTAACATGAAAGTTAGCGAATAAAAAAACGTGTATTTTACTAATATTTCAAGTAATATGGAGAAAGCAGAACGCAAAGCGTAAGTTAGAAAACTTCGTCACTGGAAAGGAATTCAGAATAAATTGTCCATTCTAAATGAAAATGCAAGCGTAGGTGAGTTTTATCTATCGGTTATCAGATATGACAAACTATATATAAAGCAAAATTGTCTGTACGTGTGTATGTGTGAATCTGTATCACAGATAAACGTTTGATATAAGAGGTAAACGAACCGCAAATGTTTAATCAGCCTCTTCAATTCTATGACATAATTGATCTCAAAAGTTCATGAATATAAACATCTTTTTATTTAAAATTAAGTGTACGTAAAAATAACATTAGAAGCAAATGTTCTATATTTTAACGTTCGATTTAAGCCTACAAGCAAGATGATACCATCTTTTATACTTTTAACGTAAATAATCGCATGTATTTTACGTATTGTTACTTTGAGAAGAAAACAGTTATCCGTTTGAATTATTAAAAATGGATGAAAATATTTGATAAATGTTCGCTAATATATTTTACGTTAATACTATTTTATAATATTTTATATTTATGTTCGTGTATCCTTCTTTAGTTATTTTAGAAAATCGAACTATTTTAGATTCATGTGGAGAGGTAAAAATATCCCTACGTCGAACTCATTTAAGTAGGTGAAAAGACAAAACATTTTCGTTTTACTGGTGGCCTTGTGAATAATGTGTTCGCCTGCAGTTCTGATATTTTATGTCATCATTGGTTCCAATGTAACACTAGACAATTGTTTGTATTTGTTTTGTCAATAGCATTTGAGTTTTGAGCCGATATCGATAATCATTATAAAACTGAATTGTTTTTAAATAAAAATTGATGAACCATATTTAATAGATATCCGTAAATTCTACTCTTGACGATAAAGTTCAAGAAATTTCAGAAATCCGACAGCTGGTAATTTACACATGAAAAGTTAGATTTTATGATGTTATGTGTGTAGTAGTGCGAACACTGACGAAGAATAACATTTTGTTCGTCATTTCTGACGAAGGATGTACACTTTTACTTATGTAATACGGAAATTGATTAAAAAACCCACTTGCTATCAAGTATACGTGCCATTCAATTTTCTTCATCTTCTGATAGTAATAGTATTGATGGTAGTTCGGAATAGAGGTCACCTATTATATAGCAACTTGGACATTCGTCTTCCTAAAAGAAAAATGTAGATTATTGTCGATTGCCAGACTTCGAGCTCCATTATCGAAAAATGCATTTCAATATATTTTGGGAAATTTGGGGGAGGGGGGAGTATCGGTATTCGCCGGTGTGAGCGCCTCAGGCGAAATATGGGGGAGGGGGAGTGTCGGCATTCGGCGGTGTGGGCGCCTCAGGCGAAATTAGGGGACGGGGGAAATTATGAGTATTCGTCGGTGAGACAGATCCCGACCTTGGGCGCATATCAGCCGGTACTTTAGGGGAGAGGAAGTGAGCCAAAGGAAAAGGGATTAAAAATAAAATGATAATCTGATTTTTGATTCGACAGTGTAAGATCGACACCTATCGGATAGGACTAGATAATACACTTGATCTCAAGGCAATAATGCCGAGAACAGATACTACACTTTGATCTTAGCCAAAAGGCTGATCTTAGCCAAAAGGCTGATTTCGGACAACCTTCATCTTTATCTACAGATGGAGATTTTCACAAACCTTGGGAACTCACCAGACCTTAGGCATAGTGCCCGTTATGTAGGGGAGGGGGGTGGGGTCGGGGATAAGTGAGACAAGCTGTTCAATGTTTTTTATTTCACAAAATTTTACAAACAGAAAAAGAACATTTGCTGACTCTAAACTAGATTCTTGCACCAAAATACCGCATTCACTCTGTGGGTGGATCCCTACTTAAAATATCCCCCCAAAACATCGATGTAAGAAAGGAATTATCGTGGGAGTGGGAAAAATATTAAAAACACCCAAAAAGAAATAAAAATAAAGAACAAAATAAAATTATAAAAAAGTTAGTATGGCCCGGCTTTCCCTCATGGCTAAGTGTTAGACCGCCCACTGTTTTCCGGCACGAGACCGAAAACAAGCGGGTCGGTCACTAAGTGGGAGTGGGAACTTTAAGAGAGGAGTGTTCAAAAAATAAATTTATCGGGAATGGGATCATGGGGTGGATGGCGTCTTCCAAGATAGTAATGCCAAGGGTTTCAAAAAGACCGGGGATAAAATAAAACAGTGGAAGTGGGAATCTTTGGAAGCTCTCTAGTGCCGGCAAAAATAAAATACGGACGGGATAACTCTCATTTCTACTAGTTTAAGAGGTTACCAGTTTTTTTAAATAAATCAAAAAACTCTACAGGGGTGGGTTCCGTAGAAACCCAGTACCGCGTGTGCCATAACTATGGAGGGAACACGAACTCAAACTTGGCGCCTCGTCGGATGCACAAACTAATGTCATGCACCCATCTCCTATTGAAATCCATGCGATGTAATCGTTTCCAATCGCATCTGATCTTCACTTTAAGTTGGTGTTTAAAGTAAACTACCAGATCCCGATCCGAAACAGTTCCAACCCCATGAACCTCATCAAGACGTGTAACCCACGTCACTAGTCTTGCTACGGCTAGGATGGCTAGAAACACCATTCGTTTCGTCGATGCGGGCCGTCACCTCCCTGACGTATTCCCAGAGATGTCGAAGTTTGCTGCAGGTGAAGAAGGCGTGCTCGGCCGTTTCTTCTTCATCTTAGCCAAAAGGCTGAGAAAGCATCCGATATTCACCTATTTATCTACGTCCCACAAAGTAGAATGTGACACAAGGTCGGAAGGTGGGAATTTTCACTCTAGAGGAAGAGTGAGGTGAATCTCAAAAAATTGCCTGGGCAGGGCGCCTCAGACAGTAAGCAATAAACTTACTCCTCCCCAAAGAGGGGAGGCAAAGCATGGGAGGGGGTTACCCTCCCATAACTGCACAGGACAGTCAGAAAAGATACTAAACTTTGATCTTAGCCAAAAGACCAAGTAAAGCATCCGAAATTCAAAATTCTGAAGTCATTTACTGGAGTATTTATAACTAATCTACACCTGAACAGCGGTCTATCCACTAGACACTGTTTAAATTACATTAATAAATTAACGAGTAATAATAACTATAGTTTTCTTTGAACAAACATTGTATAATACTATTTAACAAATTCTTACATAAGTTTTGATGAGCAACAATGAATTTTGGACTCCCTATGCCGTTTTTCTCTAATTCAACATAGCTTTTATACGCCATTTTTTAAATGAAAATGACATTAATGTAGTATCTGTTTAGTGTAGTATCTGTTTTGATTTACGATGGATACTGCACTCCATAGACTGGTATCGTCTTGGCCTTCGGGGCTTCATTCCGCCGGTCTATGGGTTTGCCTGTGCAGTTCTAGGAGGTCACCACTCCCAGGCTTTGCCCCCCCCCCTCTTTGGGGAGGAGTAAGTTTATTGCTTACTGCCTAAGGCGCCTCTACTGGGGGAATCCCGACGGGGCTGCCCAGGCAATTTTTAATGGCCAGAGTGCTTACTTTCTCGGGCGCTGGCTTTACAAGTCCAACTTGAATTTATTTGTTAGACCATAGCTAAATGAAGAGCGATAACTCACGTTTAAAAACACAATTTAGTTTTAAAAAAAAAGGTTAGAGAATATACATAACATATAAAAGCGTATTCTTATGTAAAATTCAAAAATTCACATCTTCGTTCCCCTTTGGACTATTTTGCAGATGAAAAGGATGGAGGATACCTAAGTGATTTCAGTAGTGCTCAGGAGGCCTATTTGATTTTCAAAGTACTCGGCGTTGTCCGGGGAAAAAGTGCTCAATGTCCTAGATAGAGCTACTGTAGTGATAGGTTTGGACAATATTTTAACAGCATCTACGCTGAAAAGGATGGGGGAATCGATAAGAGTTATTTCAGTAGTGCTCAGGAAGCCTCTTTGATTTTCAAATACTCGGCGTTGTCCGGGAGAAAAGTGCTCAATATCCTAGATAGAGCTACTGTAGTGATAGGTTTGGAAAATATGTTAACGCCATCTTCGTTCCCCTTTGGACTATTTGGCAGATCAGAAGGAGAGAGGATACCTAAGTGATTTCAATAGTGCTTTTCTCTAATTCAACATAGCTTTTATACGCCATTTTTTAAACCGGAAATGACATTAATGTAGTATCTGTTTAGTATTAGTGTAGTATCTGTTTTGATTTACGATGGATACCCATCGTGCACCCCATGGACTGGTATCGTCTTGGCTTTCGTGGCTTCATTCCACCGGTCTATGGGTCTGTCCTGTGCAGTTCTAGGAGGTGCACCCTCCCAGGCTTTGCCTCCCCTCTCTGGGGAGGAGTAAGTTTATTGCTTACTGCCTGAAGCGCCCTACCGGGGAATCCCGACGGAGCTGCCCAGGCAATTTTTAATGGCCAGAATGCTCACCTTCTCGGGCGCTGGCTTTTCAAGTACCACTTGAAATTATTTGTTAGAGGATAGCTAAGGAAGAACGATAACTCACGTTTAAAAACACAATTTAGCTTTTTACAACAAGGTTAGAGAACATACATAACATATAAAAGTGTATTCTTATGTAAAATTAACAGAGTAAGATGATGAGAGTATTCCCGAATCTATAAATCCAATCTTTAGAGGGTCCATGGGGCATATTTAATCGGGATGGGGGGGGGGGGCCTTTCAGTTATTTTTCATTATATTTTATAGTAATTTGAAATTGCTGAGTTATATTGTATTGTAATTACGCAATACCTCAAGTTTATAAAACAATTCATCATTTTTAATGAAATTTATTTGTTAGAGGATAGCTAAGGAAGAACGATAACCCACGTTTAAAAACATAATTTAGGTTTTTAAAACAAGGTTAGAGAATATGCATAACATATAAAAGTGTATTCTCATGTAAAATTAACAGAGTAAGATGATGAGAGTATTCCCGAATCTATAAACCCAATCTTTAGGGGTCCCTGGGGCATACTTCATCAGGGGGGAGGGAGGCTTTTCAGTTATTTTTCATTATATTTTATAGCAATTTGAAATTGCTGAGTCATATTGTAATTTAATTACGTAATACTTCAAGTTCATAAAACAATTCATCATTTTTAATGAAATTTATTTGTTAGAGGATAGCTAAGGAAGAACGATAACCCACGTTTAAAAACACAATTTAGGTTTTTAAAACAAGGTTAGAGAATATACATAACATATAAAAGTGTATTCTCATGTAAAATTCACAGAGTAAGATGCTGAGAGTATTCCCGAATTTATAAAGCCACCCCTTAAGAGTCTATGGGGCATATTTCATCGGGGGGGGGGGCTTTTCAGTTATTTTCCTTTTATATTTTATAGTAATTTGAAATTGCTGAGTCATATTGTAATTTAATGATGTCACACCTCAAGTTCATAAACCAATTAATGTTTTTTAATGAAATTTATTTTTTAGAGGATAGCTAAGGAAGTGCGTTAACTCACGTTTAAAACACAATTAAGGTGTTTAAAACAAGGTTAGAGAATATGTACATAACATATAAAAGTGTATTCTTATGTAAAATTAACAGAGTAAGATGATGAGAGTATTCCCGAATCTATTAACCCAGCCCTTAGGGGTCCATGGGGAATATTTCATCCGGGGGGGGGGGGACTTTTCATTTATTTTTCATTATATTTTATAGTAATTTGAAATTGCTGAGTCATATTGTAATTTAATTACGTAATACCTCAAGTTCATAAAACAATTAATGTTTTTTAATGAAATTTATTTTTTAGAGGATAGCTAAGGAAGTGCGTTAACTCACGGTTTAAAACACAATTAAGGTGTTTAAAACAAGGTTAGAGAATATATACATAACATATAAAAGTGTATTCTTATGTGAAATTCACAGAGTAAGATGCTGAAAGTATTCCCGTATCTATTACCCCAGCCCTTACGGGTCCATGGGGAATATTTTATCGGGGGGGGGGGGCTTTTCATTTATTTTTCATTATATTTTATAGTAATTTGAAATTGCTGAGTCATATTTTAATTTAATTACGTAATACCTCAAGTTCATAAAACAATGAAATTTATTTGTTAGAGGATAGCTAAGGAAGAACGATAACTCATGTTAAAAACACAATTTAGGTTTCTACAGAATAGGGACAATGGGTGCTTCTCCAGTATAGAGACCAGATGTGCTTCTACAACATAGGACCCAGCACCGAGGGTGATTCTACAATATAGGACCCGGAGGCTTATGTAGAATAGGGACCATGGGTGCTTCTGCAGTATAGGGGCCAGGGGCGCTTCTACAGGACGAAAAAAAAATTTCTTGGGGGAGCAAAGAAAATGTATTTTTTTTTTCTTAACTAAAAATATTTATATTTATGATAGTGACAATACATGAATGACACGACAGGGGCGTATTAATATGAGTTATTAGGTATGCGAACTAGGCTGAAGATAGGTACATATACAGTATGTGTGCCCTTGCAGAGATAGGTAAGTATATAGTATGCGCACCACAGCGGCGATAGGTACTAATATAGTATGCGCACTGGGCCGGCGATAGGTATATATATACTATGTGCACTGGGGTGGCAATAGGTACATATATAGTAGTGCATAGCGGTGGCGATAGGTATGTATTTAGCATTCGCACCGGGTCAGCGATATGTACATATTTAGTATTTGCACTGGGGCAGCGATAGGTACATATGTAGTATGCACACCGGGTCGGCAATAAGTACGTATATAGCATGTGCACATGTGCGGCAATAAGTACGTATATAGCATGCACGTATATAGCATGTGGTGATAGGTATGTATTTAGCATGCACTCAAGGGCGGCGATAAGAACGTACATAGAACGCGCAGCGGGGCGGGGATAGGTACATATATAGAACGGGCACCGAGGCAGCAAAAGGTACATATTTTGCATTCGCACCGGGGCGGCGATAGGTACTTATATAGTATCTGCACCGGGGTTGCGATAGGTATGTATATATTATGTGCACTGGGGCGGCGATAGGTATGTATATAGTATGAGCACCGGGGTGGTGACAGATTCGTATATAGTATGAACACCGGGGCGGATATGAGTACCTATATAGCAGGCGCAGACAGAGGTGGTACTTTTTATATAAATGTGTCCTACTATTGCCCTGGGAAACGTAGGATGAAATGGTGGGGAAGAAGCAGCTTTCGCAAAAGACAAAATGAGTAAGTAGCGGTGAAATAGGCCGACCAGGGAAGAGAAAAGTAGAAAGATAATAAGACGGCTATAGAGAGAGGGAGAGAAATAGAAGTTTCCATATAAAGATGTTACACACACGATTTTTCTTGTTGGGTTAGCACTTTTTATGGTCAGGTCACTACGTTTATTTGTCGCGTCACCACTTTTATTGTTGGGTAACCACTTTTTATGGTTGAGTCACTACGTTTAATTGTTGGTTCACAACTTTTTTTGGTTGGGTCACAACGTTTTATTGTTGGGTCACCACTTCGTATTGCTGGGTCACCACTTTTATTGTTAGTCACCACTTTTTATGGTTAGGTCACCCCTTTTTCTTGCTGGGTCACAACGTTTTATTGTTGGGTAACCACTTTTTATTGCTGGGTCACTACGTTTCATTGTTAGGTCACTACGATTTATGGTTAGGTCACTACGTTTTATTGTTGGGTCACCACTTTTATTCCTGGGTGACCACATTTTATGGTTTGGTCACTACGTTTTATTGTTGGGTCAGTACGTTTTATGGTTGGCTCACTACAATTTATGGTAAGGTCACCACTTTTTATTGTTGGGTTACCACTTTTTATTGCTGGGTTACTACGTTTTAATGTTGGGTCACCACGTTTTATTGCTGGGTCACTACGTTTAATTGTTGAGTCACTACGATTTATGGTTAGGTCACAACGTTTTATTGCTGGGTCACCACTTCTTATTGCTGGGTCACTACGTTTTATGGTTGGGTCACAACTTTAAATGGTTTAGTCACCACTTTTTATGGTTTGGTCACTACGTTTTATTGTTGGGTAACTACGTTTTATGGTTGGGTCACCACTTTTTCTAGTTGGGTCACCACTTTATATTGTTAAGTTACTACGTTTTAGTGTTTGGCCACTACGTTTTATGGTTAGGTAACTACGTTTTATTGTTGGGTCACCACTTTTTATGGTTGGGTCACTACGTTTCATGGTTAAGTCACTACGTTTTATTGCTGGGTCACCACTTTTTATGGTTGGGTCACCACTTTTTATGGTTGGGTCACTACGTTTTATGGTAAAGTCACTACGTTTTATTGTTGGGTCACCACTTTTTTTGGTTGGGTCACTACGTTTTATTGTTGGGTCACTACGTTTTTTTGTTGCGTCACCCCTTTTTATTGTTGGGTCACTACGTTTTAATGTTAGGTCACCACGTTTTATTGTTGGGTCACTACGTTTTATTGTTGGGTCACCACTTTTTATAGTTGGGGCACTACGTTTTATGGTTGGGGCACTACGTTTTATGGTTGGGTAACTACGTTTTATTGTTGGGTCACTACGATTCATGGTAAGGTCACTACGTTTTATTGTTGAGTCACCACTTTTTATTGTTGGCTCACCACTTTTTATAGTTTAATCACTATGTTTTATTGTTGGGTCACCACTTTTTATTGCTGGGTCACCACTTTTTATGGTTGGGTCACTACGTTTTATTGTAGGGTCACCACATTTTTTGGTTGGGTCACTAGGTTTTATTGTTTGGTCACTACGTTTTATGGTTAAGTCACTACGTTTTATTGTTGGGTCACCACTTTTTATGGTTGGGTCACTTCGTTTTATTGTTCTGTCACTACGTTTTATTGCTGGGTCACCATTTTTTATTTTTGGGTCACCACTTTTTATTGTTGGGTCACCACTTTTTTGGTTGGGTCACCACGTTTTATTGCTGGGTAACCACTTTTTATTGCTGAGTCACTACGTATTATGGTTGGGTCACTACGTTTTATTGTTGGGTCACTACGATTTATGGTTATGTCACTACATTTTATTGTTTACAAACTCTGTTTTATCGTTGGGTTACAACATTTCATTGCTGGGTCACCACTTTTTATGGTTGGGTCACTACGTTTTATTGTTGGGTCACCACATTTTTTGTTTGGGTCACTACATTTTATTGTTTGGTCACTACGTTTTATGGTTAGGTCACTACGTTTTATTGTTGGGTCACCACTTTTTATTGTTGGGTCACTACTTTTTATAGTTGGGTCACCACGTTTTATTGCTGGGTCACCACTTTTTTGGTTGGGTCACCACTTTTTATTGTTGGGTCACTACGTTTTAATGTTGGGTCACCACGTTTTATTGCTGGGTAACTACGTTTTATTGTTTGGTGACCACATTTTATGGTTAGGTCACTACGTTTTATGGTTGGGTCACAACGTTTTATTGTTGGGTCACTATGATTTATAGTTAGGTCACTACGTTTTATTGTTGGGTCACCACTTTTTATTGTTGGGTCACTTGTTTAATCACTGTTTTATCTTTGGGTCACCACTTTTTATTGCTGGGTCCCCACTTTTATTTTTGGGTCACCACTTTTTATGGTTTGGTCACTACGTTTTATTTTTGGGTCACAACATTTTTTGGTTGGGTCAATACGTTTTATTGTTTGGTCACTACGTTTCATGGTTAGGTCACTACGTTTCATGGTTAGGTCACCACTTTTTATGATTTAATCACTATGTTTTATTGTTGGGTCACCACTTTATTGTGGGGTCACTGCTTTTTATTGTTGGGTCACTACGTTTTAATATTGGGTCAGCACGTTTTATTTCTGGGTCACTACGTTTTATTGTTGGGTCACCACTTTTCATGGTTGGGTCACTACGTTTTATGGTTTTGTCACTACGTTTTATTGTTGGGTCACCACTTTTTATTGTTGGGTCATCAAGTTTATTTTTGGGTAACCACTTTTTATTGTTGGGTCACTACGTTTTAATGTTGGGTCACCACGTTTTATTGCTGGGTCACTACGTGTTATTGTTGGGTCACCACTTTTCACGGTTGGGCCACTACGTTTTATTGTTGATCCCACCTTTTTATTGTTGGGTCACCACTTTTTATGGTTTAATCACTATGTTTTACCGTTGGGTCACCAGTTATTATTGCTGGGTCACCACATTTATTGTTGGTTCACCACTTTTTAAAGGGTTGTCACTACGTTTTTTTGTTGGGTCACCACATTTTATGGTTAGGTCACTACGTTTTATGGTTAGGTAACTACGTTTTATTGTTGGGTCACCACTTTTTATAGTTGGGTCACTACCTTTTATTGGGTGGTCACTACGTTTTATTGTTGGGTCACTACGTTTTATTGCTGGGTCACCACTTTTTATTGTTGGGTCACCATTTTATTGTTGGGTCATAACTTTTTATTGTTGGGTCACCACTTTTTTGGTTGGGTGACCACGTTTTGTTGCTGGGTCAGCATTTTTTTGGGTGGGTCACCACTTTTTTGGTTGGGTCATTACTTTTTATGGTTGGGTCACTACGTGTTATAGTTTGGTCACTACGTTTTATGTTTGGGTCACTACGATTTAGGGTTAGGTCACTACGTTTTATTGTTGGGTCACTACTTTTTATTGTTGGGTGACCCTTTTTATGGTTTAATCACTATGTTTTATCGTTGGGTCACCACTTTTTATTGCTGGGTCACCACTTTTATTTTTGGGTCACCACTTTTTATTGTTGGGTCACTACGTTTTATTGTTGGGTCACAGCATTTTTTGGTTGGGTCACTACGTTTTATTGTTTGGTCACTACGTTTTATGGTTACGTCACTACGTTTTATTGTTGGGTCACCACTTTATTGTTGGGTCACCGCTTTTTATTTTTGGATCACTAGGTGTTAATGTTGGATCACCACGTTTTATTGCTGGGTCACTACGTTTTATTGCTGGGTCACCACTTTTTATGGTTGGGTCAGCACTTTTTATGGTTGGGTCACTACGTTTTATGGTTAAGTCAATACGTTTTATTGTTGGGTCACTACTTTTTGTGGTTGGGTCACTACGTTTTATTGTTGGGTCACTACGTTTTTTTGTTGGGTCACCCTTTTTTATTGTTGGGTCTCTACGTTTTATTGTTGGGTGACCCTTTTTTATGGTTTAATCACTATGTTTTATCATTGGGTCACCACTTTTTATTGCTGGGTCACCACTTTTTATGGTTGGGTCACTACGTTTTATTGTTGGGTCACAACATTTTTTGGTTGGGTCACTACGTTTTATTGTTTGGTCACTACGTTTTATGGTTTGGTCACTACGTTTTATTGTTGGGTCACCCCTTTTTATGGTTGGGACACTACGTTTTATTGTTGGGTCTCTACGTTTTATTGCTGGGTCACCACTTTTTATTGTTGGGTCACCACTTTTTATTGTTGGGTCACCACGTTTTATTGCTGGGTAACCACATTTATTGCTGGGTCACCACTTTTTATTGTTGGGTCACTACGTATTATGGTTGGGTCACTATGTTTTATTGTTGGGTCACTACGATTTATGGTTAGGTCACTACTTTTTATAGTTTAAACACTATGTTTTATCGTTGGGTTACAACGTTTCATTGCTGGGTCACCACTTTTTATGGTTGGGTCACTACGTTTTATTGCTTGGGCAACAACTTTTTTTGGTTGGGTCACTACATTTTATTGTTTGGTCACTACGTTTTATGGTTAGGTCACTATGTGTTATTGTTGGGTCACCACTTTTCATTGTTGGGTAACTACGTTTTATTGTTGGTTCACCACATTTTTGGTTGGGTCACCACGTTTTATTGCTGAGTCACCACTTTTTTGGTTGGGTCACCACTTTCGATTGGGTTGCACTACGTTTTAATGTTGGGCTACCACGTTTGATTGCTGGGTCACTAGGTTTTATTGTTTGGGGACCACTTTTTATTGCTGGGTCACCACTTTTTATGGTTGGGTCACTACGTTTTATTGTTGGGTCACCACATTTTTTGGTTGGGTCACTAGGTTTTATTGTTTGGTCACTACGTTTTATGGTTAAGTCACTACGTTTTATTGTTGGGTCACCACTTTTTATGGTTGGGTCACTACGTTTTATTGTTCTGTCACTACGTTTTATTGCTGGGTCACCATTTTTTATTTTTGGGTCACCACTTTTTATTGTTGGGTCACCACTTTTTTGGTTGGGTCACCACGTTTTATTGCTGGGTAACCACTTTTTATTGCTGAGTCACTACGTATTATGGTTGGGTCACGACGTTTTATTGTTGGGTCACTACGATTTATGGTTATGTCACTACATTTTATTGTTTACAAACTCTGTTTTATCGTTGGGTTACAACATTTCATTGCTGGGTCACCACTTTTTATGGTTGGGTCACTACGTTTTATTGTTGGGTCACCACATTTTTTGTTTGGGTCACTACATTTTATTGTTTGGTCACTACGTTTTATGGTTAGGTCACTACGTTTTATTGTTGGGTCACCACTTTTTATTGTTGGGTCACTACTTTTTATAGTTGTGTCACCACGTTTTATTGCTGTGTCACCACTTTTTTGGTTGGGTCACCACTTTTTATTGTTGGGTCACTACGTTTTAATGTAGGGTCACCACGTTTTATTGCTGGGTAACTACGTTTTATTGTTTGGTGACCACATTTTATGGTTAGGTCACTACGTTTTATGGTTGGGTCACAACGTTTTATTGTTGGGTCACTATGATTTATAGTTAGGTCACTACGTTTTATTGTTGGGTCACCACTTTTTATTGTTGGGTCACTTGTTTAATCACTGTTTTATCTTTGGGTCACCACTTTTTATTGCTGGGTCCCCACTTTTATTTTTGGGTCACCACTTTTTATGGTTTGGTCACTACGTTTTATTTTTGGGTCACAACATTTTTTGGTTGGGTCAATACGTTTTATTGTTTGGTCACTACGTTTCATGGTTAGGTCACTACGTTTCATGGTTAGGTCACCACTTTTTATGATTTAATCACTATGTTTTATTGTTGGGTCACCACTTTATTGTGGGGTCACTGCTTTTTATTGTTGGGTCACTACGTTTTAATATTGGGTCAGCACGTTTTATTTCTGGGTCACTACGTTTTATTGTTGGGTCCCCACTTTTCATGGTTGGGTCACTACGTTTTATGGTTTTGTCACTACGTTTTATTGTTGGGTCACCACTTTTTATTGTTGGGTCATCAATTTTATTTTTGGGTAGCCACTTTTTATTGTTGGGTCACTACGTTTTAATGTTGGGTCACCACGTTTTATTGCTGGGTCACTACGTGTTATTGTTGGGTCACCACTTTTCACGGTTGGGCCACTACGTTTTATTGTTGATCCCCACTTTTTATTGTTGGGTCACCACTTTTTATGGTTTAATCACTATGTTTTACCGTTGGGTCACCAGTTATTATTGCTGGGTCACCACATTTATTGTTGGTTCACCACTTTTTAAAGGGTTGTCACTACGTTTTTTTGTTGGGTCACCACATTTTATGGTTAGGTCACTACGTTTTATGGTTAGGTAACTACGTTTTATTGTTGGGTCACCACTTTTTATAGTTGGGTCACTACCTTTTATTGGGTGGTCACTACGTTTTATTGTTGGGTCACTACGTTTTATTGCTGGGTGACCACTTTTTATTGTTGGGTCACCATTTTATTGTTGGGTCATAACTTTTTATTGTTGGGTCACCACTTTTTTGGTTGGGTGACCACGTTTTGTTGCTGGGTCAGCATTTTTTTGGTTGGGTCACCACTTTTTTGGTTGGGTCATTACTTTTTATGGTTGGGTCACTACGTGTTATAGTTTGGTCACTAAGTTTTATGTTTGGGTCACTACGATTCAGGGTTAGGTCACTACGTTTTATTGTTGGGTCACTACTTTTTATTGGTGGGTGACCCCTTTTTAAGGTTTAATCACTATGTTTTATCGTTGGGTCACCACTTTTTATTGCTGGGTCACCACTTTTATTTTTGGGTCACCACTTTTTATTGTTGGGTCACTACGTTTTATTGTTGGGTCACAGCATTTTTTGGTTGGGTCACTACGTTTTATTGTTTGGTCACTACGTTTTATGGTTACGTCACTACGTTTTATTGTTGGGTCACCACTTTATTGTTGGGTCACCACTTTATTGTTGGGTCACCGCTTTTTATTTTTGGATCACTAGGTGTTAATGTTGGATCACCACGTTTTATTGCTGGGTCACTACGTTTTATTGCTGGGTCACCACTTTTTTTGGTTGGGTCAGCACTTTTTATGGTTGGGTCACTACGTTTTATGGTTAAGTCAATACGTTTTATTGTTGGGTCACTACTTTTTGTGGTTGAGTCACTACGTTTTATTGTTGGCTCACTACGTTTTTTTGTTGGGTCACCCTTTTTTATTGTTGGGTCTCTACGTTTTATTGTTGGGTGACCCTTTTTTATGGTTTAATCACTATGTTTTATCATTGGGTCACCACTTTTTATTGCTGGGTCACCACTTTTTATGGTTGGGTCACTACGTTTTATTGTTGGGTCACAACATTTTTTGGTTGGGTCACTACGTTTTATTGTTTGGTCACTACGTTTTATGGTTTGGTCACTACGTTTTATTGTTGGGTCACCCCTTTTATGGTTGGGACACTACGTTTTATTGTTGGGTCTCTACGTTTTATTGCTGGGTCACCACTTTTTATTGTTGGGTCACCACTTTTTATTGTTGGGTCACCACGTTTTATTGCTGGGTAACCACATTTATTGCTGGGTCACCACTTTTTATTGTTGGGTCACTTAGTATTATGGTTGGGTCACTATGTTTTATTGTTGGGTCACTACGATTTATGGTTAGGTCACTACTTTTTATAGTTTAAACACTATGTTTTATCGTTGGGTTACAACGTTTCATTGCTGGGTCACCACTTTTTATGGTTGGGTCACTACGTTTTATTGCTTGGGCATCAACTTTTTTTGGTTGGGTCACTACATTTTATTGTTTGGTCACTACGTTTTATGGTTAGGTCACTATGTGTTATTGTTGGGTCACCACTTTTCATTGTTGGGTAACTACGTTTTATTGTTGGTTCACCACATTTTTGGTTTGGTCACCACGTTTTATTGCTGAGTCACCACTTTTTTGGTTCGGTCACCACTTTCGATTGGGTTGCACTACGTTTTAATGTTGGGCTACCACGTTTGATTGCTGGGTCACTAGGTTTTATTGTTTGGGGACCACTTTTTATTGCTGGGTCACCACTTTTTATGGTTGGGTCACTACGTTTTATTGTTGGGTCACCACATTTTTTGGTTGGGTCACTAGGTTTTATTGTTTGGTCACTACGTTTTATGGTTAAGTCACTACGTTTTATTGTTGGGTCACCACTTTTTATGGTTGGGTCACTACGTTTTATTGTTCTGTCACTACGTTTTATTGCTGGGTCACCATTTTTTATTTTTGGGTCACCACTTTTTATTGTTGGGTCACCACTTTTTTGGTTGGGTCACCACGTTTTATTGCTGGGTAACCACTTTTTATTGCTGAGTCACTACGTATTATGGTTGGGTCACTACGTTTTATTGTTGGGTCACTACGATTTATGGTTATGTCACTACATTTTACTGTTAACAAACTCTGTTTTATCGTTGGGTTACAACATTTCATTGCTGGGTCACCACTTTTTATGGTTGGGTCACTACGTTTTATTGTTGGGTCACCACATTTTTTGTTTGGGTCACTACATTTTATTGTTTGGTCACTACGTTTTATGGTTAGGTCACTACGTTTTATTGTTGGGTCACCACTATTTATTGTTGGGTCACTACTTTTTATAGTTGTGTCACCACGTTTTATTGCTGGGTCACCACTTTTTTGGTTGGGTCACCACTTTTTATTGTTGGGTCACTACGTTTTAATGTTGGGTCACCACGTTTTATTGCTGGGTCACTACGTTTTATTGTTTGGTGTCCACATTTTATGGTTGGGTCACTAGGTTTTATGGTTGGGTCACAACGTTTTATTATTGGGTCACTATGATTTATAGTTAGGTCACTACGTTTTATTGTTGGGTCACCACTTTTTATTGTTGGGTCACTTGTTTAATCACTGTTTTATCTTTGGGTCACCATTTTTTATTGCTGGGTCCCCACTTTTATTTTTGGGTCACCACTTTTTATGGTTTGGTCACTACGTTTTATTTTTGGGTCACAACATTTTTTGGTTGGGTCAATACGTTTTATTTTTTGGTCACTACGTTTCATGGTTAGGTCACTACGTTTCATGGTTAGGTCACCACTTTTTATGATTTAATCACTATGTTTTATTGTTGGGTCACCACTTTATTGTGGAGTCACTGCTTTTTATTGTTGGGTCACTACGTTTTAATATTGGGTCAGCACGTTTTATTTCTGGGTCACTACGTTTTATTGTTGGGTCACCACTTTTCATGGTTGGGTCACTACGTTTTATGGTTTTGTCACTACGTTTTATTGTTGGGTCACCACTTTTTTGGTTGGGTCACCACGTTTTATTGCTGGGTCACCACTTTTTATTGTTGGGTCATCAATTTTATTTTTGGGTAACCACTTTTTATTGTTGGGTCACTACGTTTTAATGTTGGGTCACCACGTTTTATTGCTGGGTCACTACGTGTTATTGTTGGGTCACCACTTTTCACGGTTGGGCCACTACGTTTTATTTTTGATCCCCACTTTTTATTGTTGGGTCACCACTTTTTATGGTTTAATCACTATGTTTTACCGTTGGGTCACCAGTTATTATTGCTGGGTCACCACATTTATTGTTGGTTCACCACTTTTTAAAGGGATGTCACTACGTTTTTTTGTTGGGTCACCACATTTTATGGTTAGGTCACTACGTTTTATGGTTAGGTAACTACGTTTTATTGTTGGGTCACCACTTTTTATAGTTGGGTCACTACCTTTTATTGGGTGGTCACTACGTTTTATTGTTGGGTCACTACGTTTTATTGCTGGGTCACCACTTTTTATTGTTGGGTCACCATTTTATTGTTGGGTCATAACTTTTTATTGTTGGTGACCACTTTTTTGGTTGGGTGACCACGTTTTGTTGCTGGGTCAGCATTTTTTTGGTTGGGTCATTACTTTTTATGGTTGGGTCACTACGTGTTATAGTTTGGTCACTACGTTTTGTGTTTGGGTCACTATGATTTAGGGTTAGGTCACTACGTTTTATTGTTGGGTCACTACTTTTTATTGTTGGGTGACCCCTTTTTATGGTTTAATCACTATGTTTTATCGTTGGGTCACCACTTTTTATTGCTGGGTCACCACTTTTATTTTTGGGTCACCACTTTTTATTGTTGGGTCACTACGTTTTATTGTTGGGTCACGGCATTTTTTGGTTGGGTCACTACGTTTTATTGTTTGGTCACTACGTTTTATGGTTACGTCACTACGTTTTATTGTTGGGTCACCACTTTATTGTTGGGTCACCGCTTTTTATTTTTGGGTCACTAGGTGTGAATGTTGGATCACCACGTTTTATTGCTGGGTCACTACGTTTTATTGCTGGGTCACCACTTTTTATGGTTGGGTCAGCACTTTTTATGGTTGGGTCACTACGTTTTATGGTTAAGTCAATACGTTTTATTGTTGGGTCACTACTTTTTGTGGTTGGGTCACTACGTTTTATTGTTGGGTCACTACGTTTTTTTGTTGGGTCACCCTTTTTTATTGTTGGGTCACTACGTGTTATTGTTGGGTGACCCTTTTTTATGGTTTAATCACTATGTTTTATCATTGGGTCACCACTTTTTATTGCTGGGTCACCACTTTTTATGGTTGGGTCACTACGTTTTATTGTTGGGTCACAACATTTTTTGGTTGGGTCACTACGTTTTATTGTTTGGTCACTACGTTTTATGGTTTGGTCACTACGTTTTATTGTTGGGTCACCCCCTTTTATGGTTGGGACACTACGTTTTATTGTTGGGTCCCTACGTTTTATTGCTGGGTCACCACTTTTTATTGTTGGGTCACCACTTTTTATTGTTGGGTCACCACGTTTTATTGCTGGGTAACCACATTTATTGCTGGGTCACCACTTTTTATTGTTGGGTCACTACGTATTATGGTTGGGTCACTATGTTTTATTGTTGGGTCACTACGATTTATGGTTAGGTCACTACTTTTTATGGTTTAAACACTATGTTTTATCGTTGGGTTACAACGTTTCATTGCTGGGTCACCACTTTTTATGGTTGGGTCACTACGTTTTATTGCTTGGGCATCAACTTTTTTTGGTTGGGTCACTACATTTTATTGTTTGGTCACTACGTTTTATGGTTAGGTCACTATGTGTTATTGTTGGGTCACCACTTTTCATTGTTGGGTCACTACGTTTTATTGTTGGTTTACCACATTTTTGGTTGGGTCACCACGTTTTATTGCTGAGTCACCACTTTTTTGGTTGGGTCACCACTTTCGATTGGGTGGCACTACGTTTTAATGTTGGGCTACCACGTTTGATTGCTGGGTCACTAGGTTTTATTGTTTGGGGACCACTTTTTATGGTTGGGTCACTACGTTTTATGGTTGGGTCACAACGTTTTATTGTTGGGTCACTATGATTTATAGGTAGGTCACAACGTTTTATTGTTAAGTCACCACTTTTTATTGTTGGGTCACTCAATGTTTGATCACTGGTTTAATCACTATGTTTTATCGTTGGGTCACCACTTTTTATTGCTGGGTCCCCACTTTTATTTTTGGGTCACCACTTTTCATGGTTGGGTCACTACGTTTTATTGTTGGGTCACTACATTTTTTGGTTGGGTCACTACGTTTTATTGTTTGGTCACTACGTTTCATGGTTAGGTCACTACGTTTTATTGTTGGGTCACCACTTTATTGTTGGGTCACCGTTTTTTATTTTTGGGTCACTGGGTGTTAATGTTGGGTCCCCACGTTTTATTGCTGGGTCACTACGTTTTATTGCTGGGTCACCACTTTTTATGGTTGGGTCACCACTTTTTATTGTTGGGTCACTACGTTTTAATGGTTAAGTCACTACGTTTTATTGTTGGGTCACCACTTTTTTTGGTTGGGTCACAACGTTTTATTGTTGGGTCACTACGTTTTTTTGATGGGTCACTCCTTTTTATTGTTGGGTCACTACGTTTTAATGTTAGGTCACCAGGTTTTATTGTTGGGTTACTACGTTTTATTGTTGGGTCACCACTTTTTATGGTTGGGGCACTACGTTTTATGGTTGGGGCACTACCTTTTATGGTTGGGTAACTACGTTTTATTGTTGGTCACTACGTTTTATTGTTGAGTCACCACTTTTTATTGTTGGCTCACCACTTTTTATGGTTTAACGACTATGTTTTATTGTTAGGTCACCATTTTGTTATTGCTGGGTCACCACTTTTATTGTTGGGGCACCACTTTTTATGGTTGGGTCACTACGTTTTATTGTTGGGTCACCACATTTTTTGGTTAGGTCACTACGTTTTATTGTTTGGTCACTACGATTTATGGTTAGGTCACTACGTTTTATTGTTGGGTCACCACTTTTTATTGTTGGGTCACTACTTTTTATAGTTGAGTCACTACGTTTTATTGTTGGGTCACCACTTTTTTGGTTGGGTCACCACGTTTAATTGCTGGGTCACCACTTTTTTGGTTGGGTCACCACTTTTTATTGTTGGGTCACTACGTTTTAATGTTGGGTCACCACGTTTTATTGCTGGGTCACTACGTTTTATTGTTGGGTCACCCAATGTTGGGTCACTGGTTTAATTACTATGTTTTATCGTTGGGTCACCACTTTTTATTGCTGGGTCCCCCACTTTTATTTTTGGGCACCACTTTTCATGGTTGGGTCACTACGTTTTTTTGTTGGGTCACAACATTTTTTTGTTGGGTCACTACGTTTTATTGTTTGGTCACTACGTTTCATAGTTAGGTCATTACGTTTTATTGTTAGGTAACCACTTTTTATGGTTTAATCACTATGTTTTATTGTTGGGTCACCACTTTATTGTTGGGTCATCACTTTTTATTGCTTGGTCACAACGTTTTATTGTTTGGTCACCACTTTTAATGGTTGGGTCACTACGTTTTATGGTTCGGTCACCACATTTTTTTGTTGGGTCACTACGTTTTATTGTTTGGTCACTACGTTTTATGGTTAGGTCACTGCTTTTTATGGTTTAATCACTATGTTTTCTCGTTGTGTCACCACTTTTTATTCCTGGGTCACCACTTTTATTGGTTGGTCACCACTTTTTATGGTTGGTCACTACGTTTTATGGTTGGGTAACTACATTTTTTGGTTTGGTCACTGCGTTTTATTGTTTGGTCACTACGTTTTATGGTTAGGTCACTACGTTTAATTGTTCGGTCACTCCGTTTTATTGCTGGGTCACCACTTTTTATTGTTGGGTCACGATTTTATTGTTGGGTCACCACTGTTTAAGGTAGGGTCACAACTTTTTTGGTTGGGTCACGACGATTTATTGCTGGGTCACAACCTTTTATTGTTGGGTCATCAATTTTATTTTTGGGTCACCACTTTTTATTGTTGTGTCACTACGTTTTAATGTTGAGTCACCACGTTTTATTGCTAGGTCACTACGTGTTATTGTTGGGTAATTACTTTTCATGGTGGGGTCACTACGTTTTATTGTTAGGTCACTACGATTTATTGTTAAGTCACTACGTTTTATTATTGGTCACCACTTTTTATTGTTGGGTCACCACTTTTTATGGTTTAATCACTATGTTTTACCGTTGGGTCACCAGTTATTATTGCTGGGTCACCACTTTTATTTTTGGGTCACCACTTTTATTTTTGGGTCACCACTTTTTAAAGGGTTGTCACTACGTTTTAGTGTTGGGTCACCACATTTTTTGCTTGAGTCACTACGTTTTATTGTTTGGTAACTACGTTTTAGTGTTAGGTAACTACGTTTTATTGTTGGGTCACCACTTTTTATAGTTGGGTCACTACTTTTTATGTTTGGGTCACTACGTTTTATTGTTGGGTAACTACGTTTTTTTGCTGGGTCACCACTTTTTATTGTTGGGTAACGATTTTATTGTTGGGTCACCACATTTTATTGGTGGGTCACCACTTTTTTGGTTGGGTGACAACGTTTTGTTGCTGGGTCAGAACTTTTTTGGTTGGGTCACCACTTTTTATGGTTGGGTCACTACGTGTTATGGTTTGGTCACTACGTTTTATGTTTGGGTCACTACGATTTATGGTTAGGTCACTACGTTTTATCGTGGGGTGACCACTTTTTATTGTGTGGTCACTCATTTTTATAGTTTAATCACTATGTTTTATCGTTGGGTCACCACTTTTTATTGCTGGGTCACTACTTTTATTTTTGGGTCACCACTTTTTATGGTTGGGTCACTACGTTTTATTGTGGGGTCACAGCATTTTTTGGTTGGGTCACTACGTTTTATTGTTTGGTCACTACGTTTTATGGTTAGGTCACTACTTTTTATGGTTTACTCACTATGTTTTATCGTTGGGTCACAACTTTTTATTGCTGGGTCACCATTTTTCTTGTTGGGTCACAACATTTTTTTGTTGAGTCAATACGTTTTATTGTTTGGTCACTACGTTTTATGGTTACGTCACTACATTTATTGTTGGGTCACCAATTTTTATGGTTGGGACACTACGTTTTATTGTTGGGTCCCTACGTTTTATTGCTGGGTCACCACTTTTTATTGTTGGGTCACTACTTTTTTGGTTGGGTCAGCACGTTTTATTGCTGGGTAACCACATTTGTTGCTGGGTCACCACTTTTTATTGTTGGGTCACTACGTTTTATGGTTAGGTAACTACGTTTTATTGTTAGGTCACTACGATTTATTGTTAAGTCACTACGTTTTATTATTGGTAACCACTTTTTATTGTTGGGTCACCACTTTTCATGGTTGGGTCACTACGTTTTATGGTTGGGTCACCACATTTTTTGGTGGGGTCACTATGTTTTACCGTTGGGTCACCAGTTATTATTGCTGGGTCACCACTTTTATTGTTGGGTCCTTACTTTTTAAGGGGTAGTCACTACGTTTTATTGTTGGGTCACCACATTTATGGTTGGGTCACTACGTTTTATTGTTTGGTCACTACGTTTTATGGTTAGGTCACTACGTTTTATGGTTGGGTCACCACTTTTTATAGTTGGCTCACTACTATTTATTGTTCGGTCACTACGTTTTATTGTTGGGTCACTACGTTTTATTGCTGGGTCACAACTTTTTATTGTTGGGTCACGATTTTATTGTTGGGTCCCCACTTTTTATTGTTGGGTCACCACTTTTTTGGTTGGGTGACCACGTTTTGTTGCTGGGTCAGAACTTTTTTGGTTGGGTCACCACTTTTTTGGTTGGGTCATTACTTTTTATGGTTGGGTCACTACGTGTTATGGTTTGGTCACTACGTTTTATGTTCTGGTCACTACGATTTATGGTTAGGTCACTACGTTTTACTGTTGGGTCACTACTTTTTATTGTTGGGTCACTCCTTTTTATGGTTTAATCACTATGTTTTATCGTTGGGTCACCACTTTTTATTGTTGTGTCACTCATTATTATGGTTTAATCACTATGTTTTATCGTTGGGTCACCACTTTTTATTGCAGGGTCACCACTTTTATTTTTGGGTCACAACTTTTTATGGTTGGGTCACTACGTTTTATTGTTGGGTCACAGCATTTTTTGGTTGGGTCACTACGTTTTATTGTTTGGTCACTACGTTTTATGGTTAGGTCACTACTTTTTATGGTTTAATCACTATGTTTTATCGTTGGGTCACCACTTTTTATTGCTGGGTCACTACTTTTCTTGTTGGGTAACCACTTTTTATGGTTGGGTCACTACGTTTTATTGTTGGTCACAACATTTTTAGGTTGGGTCACTACGTTTTATTGTTTGGTCACTACGTTTTATGGTTAGGTCACTACGTTTTATTGTTGGGTCACCCCTTTTTATGGTTGGGACATTACGTTTTATTGTTGGGTCCCTACGTTTTATTGCTGGGTCACCACTTTTTATTGTTTGGTCACCACTTTTTATTGTTGGGTCACCACTTTTTTGGTTGGGTCACCACGTTTTATTGCTGGGTAACCACATTTATTGCTGGATCACCACTTTTTATTGTTGGGTCACTACGTATTATGGTTGGGTCACTACGTTTTATTGTTGGGTCACTACGATTAATGGTTAGGTCACTACTTTTTATGGTTTAAACACTATGTTTTATCGTGGGGTACAACGTTTCATTGCTGGGTCACCACTTTTTATGGTTGGGTCTCTACGTTTTATTGTTGGGTCACCACTTTTTATTGTTGGGTCACCACTTTTTTGGTTGGGTGACCACGTTTTGTAGCTGGGTCAGCACTTTTTTGGTTGGGACACCACTTTTTTGGTTGGGTCATTACTTTTTATGGTTGGGTCACTACGTGTTATGGTTTGGTCACTACGTTTTATGTTTGGGTCACTACGACTTATGGTTAGGTCACTACGTTTTATTGTTGGGTCACTACTTTTTATTGTTGGGTCACCCCTTTTTATGGTTTAATCACTGTGTTTTATCGTTGGGTCACCATTTTTTATTGCTGGGTCACCACTTTTATTTTTGGGTCACCACTTTTTATGGTTGGGTCACTACGTTTTATTGTTGGGTCACAGCATTTTTTGGTTGGGTCACTACGTTTTATTGTTTGGTCACTACGTTTTATGGTTAGGTCACTACGTTTTATTGTTGGGTCACCCCTTTTTATGGTTGGGACACTACGTTTTATTGTTGGGTCAGCACTTTTTTGGTTGGGTCACCACTTTTTATGGTTGGGTCACTACGTGTTATGGTTTGGTCACTACGTTTTATGTTTGGGTCACTACGATTTCTGGTTAGGTCACTACGTTTTATTGTGGAATGACTACTTTTTGTTTGGTCACCCCTTTTTATGGTTTAATCACCATGTTTTATCGTTGGGTCACCACTTTTTATTGCTGGGTCACCACTTTTATGTTTGGGTCACCACTTTTTATGGTTGGGTCACTACGTTTTATTGTTGGGTCACAGCATTTTTTGGTTGGGTAACTACGTTTTATTGTTCGGTCACTACGTTTTATGGTTAGGTCACTACTTTTTATGGTTTAATCACTATGTTTTATCGTTGGGTCACAACTTTTTATTGCTGGGTCACCACTTTTCTTGTTGGGTCACCACTTTTTATGGTTGGGTCACTACGTTTTATAGTTAGGTCACAACATTTTTTGGTTGGGTCAATACGTTTTATTGTTTGGTCACTACGTTTTATGGTTACGTCACTACGTTTTATTGTTGGGTCACCCCTTTTTATGGTTGGGACACTACGTTTTATTGTTGGGTCCCTACGTTTTATTGCTGGGTCATCACTTTTTATTGTTGGGTCACCACTTTTTTGGTTGGGTCACCACGTTTTATTGCTGGGTAACCACTTTTTATTGCTGAGTCACTACGTATTATGGTTGGGTCACTACGTTTTATTGTTGGGTCACTACGATTTATGGTTAAGTCACTACTTTTTATTGTTTAAACACTTTGTTTTATCGTTGGGTTACAACATTTATTTGCTGGGTCACCACTTTTTATTGTTGGGTCACTACGTTTTATTGTTGGGTCACCACATTTTTTGGTTGGGTCACTACATTTTATGGTTAGGTCACTACGTTTTATTGTTGGGTCACTACTTTTTATTGTTGGGTCACCACTTTTTATGGTTGGGTCACTACGTTTTATTGTTGGGTCACAGCATTTTTTGGTTGGGTCACTACGTTTTATTGTTTGGTCACTACGTTTTTGTTAGGTCACTACTTTTTATGGTTTAATCACTATGTTTTATCGTTGGGTCACCACTTTTTATTGCTGGGTCACGACTTTTCTTGTTGGGTCACCACTTTTTATGTTTGGGTCACTACGTTTTATTGTTGGGTCACAACATTTTTAGGTTGGGTCACTACGTTTTATGGTTAGGTCACTACGTTTTATTGTTGGGTCACCCCTTTTTATGGTTGGGACACTACGTTTTATTGTTGGGCCCTACGTTTTATTGCTGGGTCACCACTTTTTATTGTTGGGTCACCACTTTTTATTGTTGGGTCACCACTTTTTTGGTTGGGTCACCACGTTTTAATACTCGGTAACCACATTTATTGCTGGGTCACCACTTTTTATTGTCGGGTCACTACGTATTATGGTTGGGTCACTACGTATTATGGTTGGGTCACTACGTTTTATTGTTGGGTCACTACGATTAATGGTTAGGTCACTACTTTTTATGGTTTAAACACTATGTTTTATCGTGGGGTACAACGTTTCATTGCTGGGTCACCACTTTTTATGGTTGGGTCTCTACGTTTTATGTTTGGGTCACTACGATTTATGGTTAGGTCACTACGTTTTATTGTGGAATGACCACTTTTTATTGTTGGGTCACCCCTTTTTATGGTTTAATCACCATGTTTTATCGTTGGGTCACCACTTTTTATTGCTGGGTCACCACTTTTATGTTTGGGTCACCACTTTTTATGGTTGGGTCACTACGTTTTATTGTTGGGTCACAGCATTTTTTTGTTGGGTAACTACGTTTTATTGTTCGGTCACTACGTTTTATGGTTAGGTCACTACTTTTTATGGTTTAATCACTATGTTTTATCGTTGGGTCACAACTTTTTATTGCTGGGTCACCACTTTTCTTGTTGGGTCACCACTTTTTATGGTTGGGTCACTACGTTTTATTGTTTGGTCACAACATTTTTTGGTTGGGTCAATACGTTTTATTGTTTGGTCACTACGTTTTATGGTTACGTCACTACGTTTTATTGTTGGGTTACCCCTTTTTATGGTTGGGACACTACGTTTTATTGTTGGGTCCCTACGTTTTATTGCTGGGTCACCCCTTTTTATTGTTGGGTCACCACTTTTTTGGTTGGGTCACCACGTTTTATGGCTGGGTAACCACATTTATTGCTGGGTCACCACTTTTTATTGTTGGGTCACTACGTTTTATTGTTAGGTAACTACGTTTTATTGTTAGGTCACTACGATTTATTGTTAAGTCACTACGTTTTATTATTGGTCACCACTTTTTATTGTTGGGTCACCACTTTTCATGGTTGGGTCACTACGTTTTATGGTTGGGTCACCACATTTTTTGGTGGGGTCACTATGTTTTACCGTTGGGTCACCAGTTATTATTGCTGGGTCACCACTTTTATTGTTGGGTCATTACTTTTTAAGGTGTAGTCACTACGTTTTATTGTTGGGTCACCACATTTTTTGGTTGGGTCACTACGTTTTATTGTTTGGTCACTACGTTTTATGGTTAGGTCACTACGTTTTATGGTTGGGTCACCACTTTTTATAGTGTGGTCACTACTTTTTATTGTTGGGTCACTACGTTTTATTGTTGGGTCACTACGTTTTATTGCTGGGTCACCACTTTTTATTGTTGGGTCACGATTTTATTGTTGGGTCATCACTTTTTATTGTTGGATCACCACTTTTTTGGTTGGGTGACCACATTTTGTTGCTTGGTCAACACTTATTTGGTTGGGTCACTTGTTTTTTGGTTGGGTCATTACTTTTTATTGTTGTGTCACTCCTTATTATGGTTTAATCACTATGTTTTATCGTTGGGTCACCACTTTTTATTGCTGGGTCACCACTTTTTTTTTGGGTCACCACTTTTTATGGTTGGTCACTACGTTTTATTGTTGGGTCACAGCATTTTTTGGTTGGGTCACTACGTTGTATTGTTTGGTCACTACGTTTTATGGTTAGGTCACTACGTTTTATTGTTGGGTCACCCCTTTTTATGGTTGGATACTACGTTTTATTGTTGGGTCCCTACGTTTTATTGCTGGGTCACCACTTTTTATTGTTGGGTCACCACTTTTTTGGTTGGGTCACCACGTTTTATTGCTGGGTAACCACATTTATTTCTGGGTCACCACTTTTTATTGTTGGGTCACTACGTATTATGGTTGGGTCACTACGTTTTATTGTTGGGTCACTACGATTTATGGTTAGGTCACTACTTTTTATGGTTTAAACACTATGTTTTATCGTGGGGTACAACGTTTCATTGCTGGGTCACCACTTTTTATGGTTGGGTCACTACGTCTTATTGTTGGGTCACCACTTTTTATGGTTTAATTACTATATTTTATCGTTGGGTCACCACTTTTTATTGCTGGGCACTACGTTTTATTTTTGGATCACCACTTTTTATTGCTTGGTCACTACGTTTTATTGTTTGGTCACCACTTTTTATGGTGAGCTCACTACGTTTTATGGTTGGGTCACTAGGTTTTATTGTTGGGTCACCACTTTTTTTGTTAGGTAAGCACTTTTTATGGTTGGTCACTACGTTTTATTTTTGGGTCACTACGTTTTAATGTTGGGTCACCACGTTTTATTGCTTTGTCACTACGTATTTAGTGGGGTCACAACTTTTTATGGTTGGGTCACTACGTTTTATGGTTTGGTAACCACGTTTTATGGTTGGGTGACTACATTTCATTGTTGGGTCACTACGAATTATTGTTAGGTCACTACGTTTTTTGTTGTGTTACTACGTTTTAATGTTTGGTCACCACGTTTTAATGCTGGGTTACTACGTATCATTGTTGGGTCATCACTTTTTATGGTTGGTCACTACATTGTATTGTTGGGTTACCACTTTTTATGGTAGGGTCACTACGATTTATGGTTAGGTCACTTCGTTTCATTGTTGGGTCACCACTTTTTATTGCTGGGTCACCACTTTTTAATGCTGGGTCACCACTTTTATTGTTGGGTCATCACTTTTAATTGTTGGTCACTACGTTTTATTGTTGGGTTACCACTTCTTATTGCTGGGTAACAACTTATATCGTTGAGTCACTACTTTTTAATGTTGGCTCACTAAGTAAATTGTTGGCGCACTACGTTTTATTGTTGGATCACAACTTTATTGTAGGGTCACCACTTTTTATTGTTGGGTCACTACGGTTTAATATTGGGTCACCACGTTTTATTGCTGGATCACTACGTTTTATTGTTAGGTCACTACTTTTTATGGTTTGGTCACCACTTTTTATGGTTTGGTCACTACGTTTTATGGTTGGGTCCCCAATTTTTATGCTTGGGTCACTACGTTTTATTGTTGGGTCACTACGTTTTATTGCTGGGTCACCCCTTTTTATTGTTGGGTCACCACATTTTTGGTTGGGTCACCACGTTTTATGGCTGGGTAACCACATTTATTGCTGGGTCACCACTTTTTATTGTTGGTCACTACGTTTTATGGTTAGGTAACTACGTTTTATTGTTAGGTCACTACGATTTATTGTTAAGTCACTACGTTTTATTATTGGTTACCACTTTTTATTGTTGGGTCACCACTTTTCATGGTTGGGTCACTACGTTTTATGGTTGGGTCACCACATTTTTTGGTGGGGTCACTATGTTTTACCGTTGGGTCACCAGTTATTATTGCTGGGTCACCACTTTTATTGTTGGGTCATTACTTTTTAAGGTGTAGTCACTACGTTTTATTGTTGGGTCACCACATTTTTTGGTTGGGTCACTACGTTTTATTGTTTGGTCACTACGTTTTATGGTTAGGTCACTACGTTTTATGGTTGGGTCACCACTTTTTATAGTGTGGTCACTACTTTTTATTGTTGGGTCACTACGTTTTATTGTTGGGTCACTACGTTTTATTGCTGGGTCACCACTTTTTATTGTTGGGTCACGATTTTATTGTTGGGTCATCACTTTTTATTGTTGGATCACCACTTTTTTGGTTGGGTGACCACATTTTGTTGCTTGGTCAACACTTATTTGGTTGGGTCACTTGTTTTTTGGTTGGGTCATTACTTTTTATGGTTGGGTCACTACGTTTTATGTTTGGGTCACTACGATTTATGGTTAGGTCACAACGTTTTATTGTTGGGTCACTACTTTTTATTGTTGTGTCACTCCTTATTATGGTTTAATCACTATGTTTTATCGTTGGGTCACCACTTTTTATTGCTTGGTCACTACGTTTTATTGTTTGGTCACCACTTTTTATGGTGAGCTCACTACGTTTTATGGTTGGGTCACTAGGTTTTATTGTTGGGTCACCACTTTTTTTGTTAGGTAAGCACTTTTTATGGTTGGTCACTACGTTTTATTTTTGGGTCACTACGTTTTAATGTTGGGTCACCACGTTTTATTGCTTTGTCACTACGTATTTAGTGGGGTCACAACTTTTTATGGTTGGGTCACTACGTTTTATGGTTTGGTAACCACGTTTTATGGTTGGGTAACTACATTTCATTGTTGGGTCACTACGAATTATTGTTAGGTCACTACGTTTTTTGTTGTGTTACTACGTTTTAATGTTTGGTCACCACGTTTTAATGCTGGGTTACTACGTATCATTGTTGGGTCATCACTTTTTATGGTTGGTCACTACATTGTATTGTTGGGTTACCACTTTTTATGGTTGGGTCACTACGATTTATGGTTAGGTCACTTCGTTTCATTGTTGGGTCACCACTTTTTATTGCTGGGTCACCACTTTTTAATGCTGGGTCACCACTTTTATTGTTGCGTCATCACTTTTAATTGTTGGTCACTACGTTTTATTGTTGGGTTACCACTTCTTATTGCTGGGTAACAACTTATATCGTTGAGTCACTACTTTTTAATGTTGGCTCACTAAGTAAATTGTTGGCGCACTACGTTTTATTGTTGGATCACAACTTTATTGTAGGGTCACCACTTTTTATTGTTGGGTCACTACGGTTTAATATTGGGTCACCACGTTTTATTGCTGGATCACTACGTTTTATTGTTAGGTCACTACTTTTTATGGTTTGGTCACCACTTTTTATGGTTTGGTCACTACGTTTTATGGTTGGGTCCCCAATTTTTATGCTTGGGTCACTACGTTTTATGGTTAGGTCACTACGTTTTATTGTTGGGTCACCACGTTTGATTGTTGGGTCACCACTTTTTATGGTTGGGTCACTACGTTTTATGGTTGGGTCACTACGTTTTATGGTAAGGTCACTACGTTTTATTGTTGGATCAGCACTTTTGATGGTTGAGTCACTAAGTTTTACGGTTAAGTCACTACGTTTTATTGTTGGGTCACCACTTTTTATGGTTTAATCATATTAAATAACGTCGACATAAGTAAAGTAAGAAGACAAATAATTATGCCCAACCAATGTTTTCATTAATATTTGTATACATATTAAATAACGTCGATACAAGTAAAGAAAGAAGAGAAATTATTATGCTTTGCCATTGTTTTCACTTATAGTTGTATACATGTTAAATTACATGTCAATAAGTAAAGTAAGAAGAGAAATAATTATGCTCCGCCATTGTTTTGACTAATATTTGTATACATGTTAAATAATGTCTCAATACGTAAAGTTAGAAAAGAAATAATTATGCTCCGCCATTGTTTTTACTAATATTTGTATACATGTTAAATAACGTCTCAATAAGTAGAAAGAGAAATAATTATGCTCCCCCACAGGTTCACTTATATTGTTATACATATTAAATAACGTCTCAACAAGAATAGTAAGAAGAGAAATAATTATGCTCCGCCATTGTTTTCACTAATATTTGTATACATATTAAATAACGTCTCAATAAGTAAAGTGCTTCTAAAGTATAACGGTCCCTAGAAATATTGGTGCTTCTAAAGTATAATGGTCCCCAGGAATGTTCGTGCTTCTAAAGTCTGACGGCGGCCCCCAGGAATGTTGGTGCTTTTAAAGTATAACGGTCCCTAGAAGTATTGGTGTTTCGGGCCAATTTTTTTTTCTTTTTTTGAACTTAAAATATTTCTCAGGGTTATGGGAAAGTGAAAAATTAGTTAGGATGAGGGGCTGGAGAGATTGAGGGGTCAGGGAAAATTTTAGGGGCCAGGCCGAACATTTTAGGGGTCAGGCCAGATTTTTTTCTTTGTTTTTTGTTTTGAACTCAAAATATTTCTCAGGGTTGGGGAGAGTGAAAAATTAGTGGGGATGGGGAGCTGGAGAGATTGAGGGGTCGGGAAAATTTTTAGGGGTCAGGCCAGCCTTTTTAGGGATCAGACAAATTTTTTTTTTCTTTTTTTTTAACTCAAAATATTTCTCAGGGTTGGGGGAGAGTGAAAAATTAGTTAGGATGAGGGGCTGGAGAGATTGAGGGGTCGGGGGAAATTTTAGGGGTCAGGCCACATGTGTTTTTTTTTGTTTGTTTTGAACTCAAAATATTTCTCAAGGTTGGGGGAGATTGAAAAACAAGTTGGAATGGGGGGCTGGATAGATTGAGGGGTCGGGGAAATTTTAGGGGTCAGGCCGAACTTTTTAGGGGTCAGGCCAAATTTGTTTGTTTTTGTTTGATTTGAACTCAAAATATTTCTCAGGGTTGGGGGGTGAGTGAAAATTAGTTAGGATCAGGGGCTTGAGAGATTGAGGGGTCGGGGGAAATTTTAGGGGTCAGGCCACATGTGTTTTTTTTTGTTTGTTTTGAACTCAAAATATTTCTCAAGGTTGGGGGAGATTGAAAAACAAGTTGGAATGGGGGGCTGGAAAGATTGAGGGGTCGGGGAAATTTTAGGGGTCAGGCCGAACTTTTTAGGGGTCAGGCCAAATTTTTTTCTTTTTGTTTGTTTTGAACTCAAAACATTTCTCAGGGTTGGGGGAGAGTGAAAATTAGTTAGGATTAGGGGCTGGAGAGATTGAGGGGTCGGGAAAATTTTAGGGGTCAGGCCGAACTTTTTAGGGGTCAGGCCAAATTTTATTCTTTTTGTTTGTTTTGAACTCAAAATATTTCTCAGGGTTGGGGGAGAGTGAAAAATTAGTTGGGATGGGGGCTGGAGAGATTGTGGGGTCGGGGAAAATTTTAGAGGGCAGGCTAAATTTTTTTGTTTTTTTTTTGTTTTGTAACTCAAAATATTTCTCAGGGTTGGGGGAGATTAAAACAAAATTGGGGGGTGCGGCTTGAGATATTAGGGTAGGGGAAAATTGTAGGGGTCGGGCCAAACTTTTTAGGGGGTCGGGCGAAATTTTTTTGTTCTTTTGAACTTAAAATATTTCGTAGGTAAGTATATAGTATGCACACCGGAGCGGCGATACATACGAATATAGTATGCACAGCGGGGCGGCGATAGGTATATATATAGTATGTGCACCGGGGTTGCAATAGGTACATGTATAGTAGTGCATAGAGGTGGCGATAGGTACTATATAGCATGTGCACAGGGATGGCAGTAAGTATGTATATAGAATGCGCACCAGGGCGGTGATAGGTATATATTTAGCATGCGCTCCAAGGCGGCGATCAGTACGTATATAGCACGCACACCAGGGAGGCGATAGGTACGTATTTAGCATGCGCACCGGGGCGGTGATAGGAACATATTTAGCATTCACATCAGGCCGGCGATAGAGACGTATTTAGCATTTGCACCGGGGCGGCGATAGGTACGTTGTAGCATCCGCAACGGGGCGGCGATAGGTACGTATGCAGCATTCGCACTGGGGCAGCGATAGGTACGTATGTAGCATTTACACCGGGGCAGCGATAGGTACTTGTGTAGTAGGCATACCGGGGCGGCAATAGGTACTTATATAGTATCTGCCCCGGGGCGGCGATAGGTACGTATATTGTATGTGCACCAGGGCGGCGATAGATATGTATATAGTATGAACACCGGGGCGGAGATTAGTACCTATATAGAAGGCGCAGATAGAGGTGTTACTTTTTATAGAAATATGTCATACTATTTCCATGGGCAACGTAGGAGAAATCGTGGAGAAGAAGCATCTTTTGCAAAAGGCAAAATTAGAAAGTAGCGGTGAAATGGGGCGACCAGGGAAGAGAAAGGTAGAAAGATAAAGAGACGGCTATAGAAGAGGGGGAGAAATAGAAGTTTGAATATAAAGATGTTACACACGCGATTTTTCTTCAATTATATGTCATTATGACCCCAAGCAACGCCGGGTAGCCCCGCTAGTAATAAATAAGACATAAAAAATTTTAAAAAAACAAATAATAATAATAAGAAGAAACAAATAATAATTAGAAGAAGAAACAAATAATAATAATAATAAGAAGAAACAAATAATAATAATAATAAGACGAAACAAATAATAATAAGAAGAAAAAGAAGAAACAAATAATAATAATAATAAGAAGAAACAAATAATGATAATAATAAGAAACAAATAATAATAATAAGTAGAAACAAATAATAATAATAAGAAACAAATAATAATAATAAGAAGAAACAAATCATAATAATAAGAAACAAATAATAATAATAATAAGAAGAAACAAATAATAATAAGAAGAAGAAACAAATAATAATAAGAAGAAGAAACAAATAATAATAAGAAGAAACAAATAATAATAATAAGAAGAAGAAACAAATAATAATAATAAGAAGAAGAAACAAATAATAATAATAAGAAGAAACAAATAATAATAATAAGAAGAAACAAATAATAATAATAAGAAGAAGAAACAAATAATAATAATGAGAAGAAACAAAATAATAATAATAATAAGAAGAAGAAGAAACACAATAATAATAAGACTAAGAAACATAATAATAATAATAATAATACGAAGAAACATAATAATAAGAAGAAACATAATAAAAAGAAACATAATAATAATAATAATAATAATAATAATAATAATAATAATAATAATAATAATAATAATAATAATAATAATAATAATAATAATAATAATAATAATATACTGGTACTGCCACCTGAATAAGATAAGAATACAGAACTGCAACTTTTAAGGAGACCCTTTATCACTACTGCTGCTTATCATAGCTATGATGCCACTTAACATGCTATTAAATAAATGTGACTCCGGACAGACATTTAACGACACGGGAAACAAAATAAACAACCTCATGTATATGGACGACATTAAGCAAAAAGCAAGAAGGAACAAGAAAGGCTAATAAAAACCACCAGGATCTTAAGTCAGGACATTCAAATGAGATTCAGAATTTAAAAAATGTTCACTGCTGGAAATGAAAAGAAGAACACTGTAAACTATGAAATGTATGGAACCGCACAGCCCCAAAAAGATTAGGGCACTTGACGAACATAATACTCATAAATTGGTGGGAGTTCTGGAAGCAGACACTATGAAATCAACAGAAATGTACTAGAGCCGTAGAGTGATACTGGTCGACTATGTTGAAGCTAGAGAAGGGTGTAGATGACTGGTAAGTATAGAACACTGTGTGAACACACGAATATGAATTGGAAAAACACATAACCCCGGGACACAGAAAGGTTGATCAGCACAGCAAAAGACACCGTCAACATGAACAATACAGGAAGCAGCGACACTATAAAGAAAAACGGACATGGCTAAGAAAAGAACACTTAAACAGAGAAACGGAATCGCTTTGACAGCTGCACAGAACAATGCGATTAGAATTATCTACATTAAAGCTAAAATATGTAACGCCCAGGTAAACAGTAAATGTAGACTTTGTGGACAAAGAGGGGGAACGGTAAACCACATAAGTGAATACAGCAAACTAGCCCATAAGAATACAACTACATACATAACTGTGTTGGAAATGTGAATGTTGCAAATGACTGCATTTTGAACGCGCAGAAAAATAGAACAGATATAAACTGTAGAAAGTAGTGGAAAATAATAATCACAAAATCCTTTGGGTCATGGAGATACAAACAGATAGACTGATCCATGCAAGGAGAACGGATGTTGGAATAGTTTTTTTAAAAAATCACTATCAAGAAAATCATTGCCAAATCGTAGATTTTGCCGTCTCAGCAAAACACCAAGTAAAGATTAAGGACACAGAACAACGAAGCAAATTCACGGACTTTTCCATAGAAGAAAGGAATATGGAAGAGAGTCAATATAATAGCATTAATCGTCGGAACACTAGTAAAAATACAGAAAAAGCTGAAAAAAGATTAGCATAAAGTGTAATCAAAGGGAAGACTGGGACTATACATCGGATGGCAATGATTAAAACATCTGGAATTTTAAGGAAAAATTATTGAATGCGGAAATTAACCCACGTAAACTAAAAACGAAAGTAAGCCACGTGGAAGCTGCAATAGAAATTAAATAAAAAACGTGAATAGAACACACCATAAGCCCAAAAGAACTAGAAACTGCAACAAATCTGATAAATCCTATAAACTGCACGCCCTAAAAACACCCACCCATAATGTGATGGCACCAGCATCGACTGACACCATGCCATACAGTCATAAAAGATTAAGGAGGATGGAAATATCTAGGTGGGGCATTAATCAAACCTCCACTAGAAGGGTGAGGTGAGTACAGGGATTTTGGAGGGGCTTACTGCCATCAAAATCACAGAAAATACAAATGATTGTAGCTTGCGAGAAATCAATGGTAAGCCGATGTTGCGATGAGGTAATATCATTCGCAATAGTTATCGAAAGATGTGAAGACCCTAGGGAAACTTGTTTTCATACAGATTCTAGGGAACGCCACCGGTTTTTATCAGTGAGCAATCACTAATGATGATCCTTGTGTAAACTCGTAGTCTGCAAATAATAATAAATATGTATAATAGCAAAAATAAGATTGAAAATTAAAAACAAAATGGCGAAGAAAAGGGTAAGTAAGAGAGATGCGCATGAGGGGGTAGGAGGAGTAGTAACGCTCTGGGGGCAAACAAACGGAGAGAAACAAACGTGTTTCGCCACGGATCGAGCATCTGACAAACATCGGGAGTTATTTACGACATTATTTCGATCGACATTGAATGTAACGCCATCAGACATTGGCATAAAATGCGAAAAAGTTATAAATAAAATGAATGCGATAACAATAATAGGGTGAAAAGGACGAAGTTAGTGACTATTTTTTCCATGGTGATTGGCGAAATGTGTTATATATTTATAAAGTGAGAGAGAGAGAGTGTGGAAGAAAGGGGGCATAACGTTAGAAAGAATGATAGAGTGAGATCGACAGGAAGAAAGAGACATAATTAAATATACTAAGGGAAAATAAAGCTAGAAAAGGAAAGGCTAATAGAGCGAGAACGACAAAAACAGAACGAAAAAGAAAGTAAGAAAGGCAGGCAGATATGAAAAACAATATAAACAAGGAAAGAAAGTAAAATCTAGTAAGAACGATAGAGAAAATGAAAGAAAGTAAAAAAAAGAAAAGGGGCGAGAAATGGACAAATCCAACTACCAGGAAGAAGGAAAGATAAAGAAAGAAAGAAAAATAGAGAGAGAACGAAAAAAGAAATAAAAAGAGAAGGAAATGGAAAACAAAATTAGTGAAAAGAAAGAAAATAGAAAGATCACGAAGAAGAAGAAGAACAAAAATAGAGAGAGAACGAAAAAAAGAATGAAAGAAAAGGAAAAGTAGAAAAGGAGCATGAAGCTAAAAAGAAAGGAAAACTAACAGAGAGAGAGAGAGAACCAGCGCACAAAAACGAAAGGAAAAATATAAAATGCTTGAAAAAGTGAGAGAAAAAATAACTAAACGAAACAAAGAATACAAATGAGAGAAAGTAAAAGAGAGAGAGAGAGAGAGAGAGAGAGAGAGAGAGAGAAACTAAACAAGATAAGTTGAAGTGAAAAATATAGTGTAAGGGAGAATGAAGGAAACGAATGGAGAAAGAGAGGAAAAATAAATGCGTAATCTTCGAATAGAAGACAGAGAAAAGCAGAACTAAATAAAAATGAATGACAGATTGACAGAAATAACGCCAGACATCGATAGACTAAGATCGATGTGAAAAATATTGAATAAAAGAAATAAAGAAAGAAAGCGGGAGAAAGAAAGAGAGATATAGAAAAAGAGAAAGAAATAAAAATAAAAGGAAGATTAAAAGAAATAAAGTAAAAGAGAAAGAGAGAGATGAATAATGGAATATTAAACGAGAAAAAAAGAGAATAGCAAATTGCGTGAGCGTGAAATATATTCTATTTGATTTTTCGTTTTAAATTTTACTAAATTATGAAGGCATAATTCTTGAATACACACAATGAGCACAAGGATAAAAAACGCGTTTTAATTTATATTGAAATATCACGGTATAATAGGATAACGACCGAGAATTGAAGCTTACGGCTAAGAATGTGTTCGGCAGTCAGCGATGAATTGCGAAGATCAATTTCCTGTGTATATTAAACATAAAAAAACATCTAGTTTAACATATGAGAAATAGTGGAAAGTGATTTCTTTCATTGGAAATTTTCAATTTTATTTTTATTACAAATATATATTTATTATAATCGGAATGTTTTTTTTTTGGTTTACAAATACTCAAAGGAAATTTTATACAAAGATTCTCCGCTTACCATGTAACGTATGGCTTATTAAATAACGTTATTATTTAGAAAGCCATTATTAATATGGGAAAGGGGTTTTGTTAACTATTCTGCAGTTTTACCTAACAATTTAATAAACAAAAGTAAATGTATTTTGAAAAGTCACACATTTGAAGCGTTGGCGGAATGGCAATAATAACGAGGATATTTTTTTAATAAAATATTTAGAAAACCTTGCACAACGCAAATTATTTGTTTTTAAAAATAAATTATTTATTTATCTTAAAAACATTTTTTTCCTTTTTTTTCTTTTTTTTCCTTTCTTTTTTCCTTTTTTGTCTTTTTTTTCCTGTTTTTTCCTTTTTTTCCTTTTTTTCCTCTTTTTTTCCTCTTTTTTTCTTTTTTTCTTTTTTTGTCCTTTTTTTCTTTTTCCCTTTTTCCGTTTTTTCCCTTAATTTTCCTTTTTCCTTTTTTTTCTACTTTTTTCTTCTTTTCTTTTTCCTTTTTTATCCTTTTTTTTCTTTTTCCTTCCCTCGTTATTATCAAAAGTAAATGTGTTTTCATCTAAAAATAAATACAGTTAGCAAAGTATTAGGTGGAACAAAACGCGTTTTAATTCATATTAAAATATCACAGTATAGTGGCATAACAACCGAGAATTGAAACTTACGACTGAGAACGTGTTCAGTAGTCAGCGATGAATTGCGAAGATCTGACTTTCGCAATTCATCGCTGACTGCTGAACACATTCGTAGCCAGACGTGGCAATTCTCGGTCGCCATACCCTTATAGCAATATCGCTACTTTTAATAGTACTAATAATTACACTATTTATATTGATATTAATGTTCCTACAAATACTACTTCTACGACTAATGAAGAGGTCGCCCACTGGTGAAAAATGCGTAAGGACGTATTTTGTGCACACGTACATATGATACAAACTAAAACCTGATCCAATCGTTGAATGCATACACTCGTCTGAGTCATTAAATATAAATACACAAAAGTATTCAAGGTAGAAAACCAGACAAAATACATATCAAATAAAATACCGACTTTAAAACTAACCATAGTGTGGAATTGAACGAGAGAGAAAAACACAAAGAGAGAGAGAGGGAGAGAGAGAGAGATGCATTGAACTTGATTGAGAGCTGAAAGAAGTACGGAAGATGTACACTACGTAATCCAAATAAATGCCTTTTTTACTAACAAGTCATTGCTTATCAAGGCCGAAAAGCCATTCAAAGACAAGGGTCAATGATTGCTAGCGGGGCGGTGAGACAACACCCGGAGGATTGGTAACGATGCTTGAAACTGGGTAGAACCTGATGATAAAATACGACGGCTCAACAGAAATTTGATAAAATTGGACTTGGAAACAACCATGTTGTAGTCTACTGGGAAATAGCCCCGCAGTATTATGTTCCACAAACGGGTAGTTTTTTGTTAAAAAAACAAACTTTGTTCATCGAAGTTCCGTGTAGATATAGGATGACAGAGGAAGAAAGAAAAGTTATTTACAGTTGTTGTACAAAAAAACGAGTTTTTGCTGTTAATGGTGTACAGGGTGGAAACCATAGATTGAAGCTCATTCGAGCAACTACCATGACGATTACGATTGAGTAGAAAAAGACTAGCAACCTCTCTTCTGTGAGAAAGGGAAAAAAAGAGGGCATCTTCCACTAGATTTCAAAATCGCTTTTGCACTCAGTTAAGGCAGGGAGGGATGGTCTGAGCGGCACCTTCCCAACTCGGATAAAAATATGGAAAACAACTAGAAGTTAGATTTGGAGGAGATTAACAACATAAAACTTACTAATAAACTAATCAAAGTAACGAAAGTATTTAAAAAAAAACACTTGAATGAGGAAATCAACTCACCTAACCAAATAACGAACAACAAATAAGTTACAATAAAACTAAAAAAGCTAAAATAATTTGTAGACGAGTAGCACTTTTCTGAAATGACCATTTTGTGTCATCCTAAATAGATGTGTCTTCCAATACTACGCGCAAAACACAAACTCTATAATAAATGACTGCCGGTCTATAATGAAGAACAACATCCTTCACGAAGTTAGCCTTTTTATATGAATGGACATAGATAAAAGACGGCGGATCTAGAAAAGTTAACTTTGAACAAAAATCCTTCTCTCATTAACGGATAGTTTGACATAGACAAACATGTTTCGGCTGAAAGAACATTGTCTGTTTCGCGTGAGACCATTCGTTACGCTGGGAATATGCACTTCTCCAGTAAGTGGAGAACCGTAAAATTGTACAGGTTGCCTAAAGATGCCTTTAGTAATCATTTCACTATAATCTGCTACAACATAATCACGCTGATACACCGGTTCTCATTAGATCATCGCAGTTAAGCAATGTTGAGCCTAACCAATAGCAGATGGGTAAACATTTGGGAACATCAGACGCTGTATTTAGGAAGAAAGACGTCGACATATCCCTGCAAAAACTGCAAAATAAAAAATAACGCCGTCATCTCTCAAAACCGGGATATCTATGCAACTTGTGAATTTGATATTCCCATGAAACTTACTCTTTGAGATGAAGCCGATTCAGCACGATCAGGGAGAATGCCGTAACAGGTGGGAACAGGTAGGTGACCTGCTACATAAAACATGGGATAACACAAAAAAACAATGGACCCCTGAGTGAAGTCTTGTTCTCAAGTGCGTGGCTATACGCGGATGCAAGATAGATGGACAATAATATATACATATTACACTGAAAAGAAAACGACCGAAGGTTAAATATGAAACGAAACAAAATTAGCCGAAACGACCGTCGTAAAATCTTACGATATGCAAGAAAAGGTGTATAAATTGTCCCCGGCGCAAACCACTAAAACAAACAGTGTTACCAAATTCGGTTCGTACATGAAAAGTAGCCAGAGAGGCTCTAAAGAGTTGGAATGCCCGATGAGGGAGAGTGCAATCTTCGCCTCAATAGGAAGGAGAGTAAGAGGACTTAATGTGGCTCAGATTCCAGTAAAAAACGCCGGCCGCTATTATGGAAAAATCAGTTGTAACGATAATTACGAGAACACCAAGTGAGTTACAATTATAAGTGAATGGATCTGAGAGTGTTAGAATAGTTATAAGTGTTTCTGTTACCCCTTTATATTAGCGAGACACGGCTAGTAACGGATGGTGTGAAAATTATGATTCCATAATCTGACACTCTACCACCAAAAGAAAATGGTAGCACCAGCCTCGGTTGGTAGCACAAAATGGCCAAAAAGTGTCAAGAAGGATGGAAAGACTGAGGAGGGGGGGGGAGAACCTTCTATACTTCAACTGGAAAATCGCGTTGTGTATTGGAAACTTGCGGATGCTTATTGCGACACAAATTCTCGAAAACGTCAATGGTTGTTGCCAGCGAAGAAATAAATGGTAATCGCTTTCTGCAAATTGACATGCGAAAGTTATCGAAAGATGCAGACGCTCCTGTAAATCTGATGACACATGTGGTCACTCAGACTCCAAGGAACACAACCTGTTATTATCATTGAGCAATCACTGAAATTGAATCGTATCAAAACTCATAGTTAGTAAATGATACTTTCTTCTTTTTTTTTTTTGGCAAACGTTACATAAAATATTTTAAAGAAAATTTGGCTGGAAAATTAATCCCAAACATTTTACTTTGGTTTACCTACGAATGTGTGTTGTATTTCGGTTGAAACAATTTAATATTTAAATAGAAAATATTAGCGTATGAAGTTACTTTTAAGATTGCCTCCGGAAGAAACAAACTCATCCGACGGATAATTAACTAATAATGGTTAAATACTCTAACGCTAACTTAACATTCTTTTATTTTATATTCAATTTAAATTGTTTTTAAGGCAAGTAAATCACACAGGATTAAGTTAACCCTAACAACTTGGTTAAGACTTATTTCCTATATATATATATATATATATATATATATATATATATATATATATATTCCTTTAGAATCGTTTTTGTCGCCAACAGTTACGTTTGCCCCCTTTTTTTAATAAAAAGTTTTAAAAATTAAAATAAATTCAAATGTAAAACGAAATATATTTCTCTGTCAATGACCTACTACTTAATGAGTTTTCTTTTTTTTCTCCAACATTTAAGTAAAAATACGTTGCATATTTCTTGGGGGGTATCGTCCAAATATTTCTATTAAGCCCTGTAATGAGAATTTATCGATTGGTGCGCTCTCTTTTCGCTCTAAACTCCATGTTTGCTGCGATCAGCTGCTTAAATGTTTCTCTTTCTGAATCGATATTCCCAATCGATACAGTTATTTTCTTCTTTTTCCCCAACACACAAATTCGCCCGTTACTAAAACACACAGCTCGACGACTGAGGCTTGCCAGGCTAAATAAATGCTCAAAGCATGGGAAAATGAGTCCGTATTCAAATATAAAGTAAATAAATAAATACAATTAGGAGTTTTCGAGAAAAATAAAAAATTTAAAAAAATAAATAGTACATTAATCAATATATTAATACAGATGTCACTACCTACCTACCTATCTACCGGAATACGGCATTATATTCGTCGTTCTGCAACATATACACTATTATAAAGACTAATATATATTCATTTGTATCTATGTAAATATCTCTCCCATCACACAAACTTCAGCGAGTAAAAAACGGTTGGACGAAATGATTTCAAATGTTTATGGAAATGAAGGAAGCAAATCGCAAGTCACAGAAACACCCGCCGTCTGACATGAATTCAAAAGAAATAATTCACTCACTATAATGCGATGTGTTATTTCTTTTTGCATTTATTTTTTTTTACTACAGATTGATACGTGTTCTGGTCTACTTTTTAACATTTTCCAGTTTCAAATATTGTCATTGTTCATTTTTCTTTTTTTAGCATTCCTAATTGAAAGATTATTTTATATTACTATGAATATAAGACAGAACACTATCGAGACATAATTTCCGCTATTTTTGACGAAATGTATTCACTCGTATATTATATATTAGATGTCGATTAAGTCAGATTGTTTTAATAAAGGTAATCTTACGTGTTGCTGTATTATAAATGTTAAATGACAAGCTGCCTGACAGGGTTACAAAAGAAAGATAAACTAAACGAGTGAACGGTACAGAAAGCTGAGAGCAGATGAAGAAAAGACCCCATCACGAAAGTGAGAAAAAGAGTAGTGAATAAGTGAATGACTGCGAGCGAGACGAAAATACGCATGAA
>OY744522.1:162270862-162273362 GCA_963556195.1 Sepiola atlantica | reverse complement strand
CTACACCAAAATTGGGGCACTCTCCCCTCTTCTAAATACACTATTAATACTATAACAAATCACACGATTGCCACAAAAATGATCACAAAACAATGAAAAAAATACGCGTTAATTACTAGTTACACACGCCTGAAGATATAGACTACACAACGTGTACGGCAAATACATCTGCAATTTGTTTTACTATTTTATGGAAATCGCAACAGACAAAGCATGGAGCCGCTTGGTGTAATGAGCTACAAAATACTACTTCAAAGTTAAAAACTAGCCAAAAAAAAGTGTTAGATGGATAAATTCCAACCAAGAATGCAGCAATTCTTCCTCCTTCGTCAGAAAAAAAGTCTCTCATGGAATGTGAGGACTAAAAGACAAAATAAGGGAAGCGAGAGTTCGGAGACTGCTGAAAGTAAAGCAAAAGTCTACTTACTACTCTCCTTTCAGCCTGATACTACAACATTAACTAGGGATTTAGAAAAGATCAAAGAAAAGATACTCACACATAGGTTATCTGTAATATGTATTGAATGAGTGAGGTTTGATTCGAAAGTGTGCGGATATGACTACATAGTAAGTTATATATGAATATTTTGTTTTGACAGCGACACCAGGTATTGAAATCAAGGTGTATTGATCCCCGGGCTATCCAGTCTTGATAATAGACTGTCTCTTCCCGTCTGATCGATACTCACTTGCAGTCAAAAATGAACGGAGGTTCAGACAGACGGCAGTTAACAAGTGGGGAAGCTACCAAAATCTGACGAATATTGACAACTGCGCTGGCACGACCATTATATAGTCCATACCACCTTACAAAAATTATTTATGATAATCAGCCGTTTACAGTCACTAGTGGTCGAAATGAACTATCATTTTCTCCACTCGGCTGAATACTAGTAGAGTCTAATTACAGCGTTGACTATAAAATATGTATTTATGTTAATGAGATGCCTTAATGAACGATATATATATATATCTTCTCGTTACGGACAGACACACAAACTCCCTTATAGTATGAGGACAGCACGTGTATAGTGTTCAAAACAGATGAATATCTACGTTTTGTTTAACGACATTAGTTCGAAATCAGTCATTGTGGTAAAAGTTATTGTTTCAAGTTTTTATTTATTTATGTATTTTGTTTTAACATAGTTCACCCCAAACAAGGCAGGCCGCCACTGTAGACGTAAGGGGCTACTGAGAAAAAAAGGGAGAATGTTGGGGGGTCAACCTAAATTGGGATCTTCGCAGCGAGATGTCTGTTTACATTAGTTTTAAATTTCTGCATGTCAATACTGTCGGGGAAACAGAGGGCAGAAAGGGAGTTCAAGAGGCCAGCAGCACGAGGAAAGAAGCTATTTGAGTAGAAGGCTCTCCGGCATCTGGGGACCTCCACAGTGAATGGATGGGATTTAGTTGATTGTCGAGTTTGTCTAGTGAATTTACGTCGAGGGGGCTCAGAGTAGCCAATTCATTGAAGTATTTGTAAAACAAGCAAAAGGATGCTACATTGCGGCGATGGGACAGGGACTGGAACTTGGTTGACAGTGAGGGACCTATTAAGTTGGCGACTCTTTTTTGGACCTTGTCTAGGAGCAAGAGACTAGTAGATGATGCACCAGCCCAGATGTGGCAACAATATCTGCACAAGTTTTTGGGACTAATTTTTTTTGCAGAAATTTATTTTTTTACATATATAGTCTTTTGTCGCATTGGATGAATTTCACCTGTTTGTGTCCGCTCAGCTAACTGCCGAATTACTCCAGCGTTAATAGGTAGATCTATATCCCATCTATTGTCACCTATTGACGCAACACCCATTTGTATTGCGTTGAAACCGTTTAAACAACATTTGGAATCGCTAAACAGTTATTTTTTTATATACTGTGAGCAAACGCGGAACCTACTATCAAAACTGCTTTCTCCTTGCCAACTGTCCATGCAAAATGGTTAATACACTACTTTGTGATATCTTCAACACCTCTGCTATACTATACACAATTGATTTACGATCGGCCAAAACTAGTCTGTTAACTTATTTTATATAATCTTTGACAACTTAGAATTCAGGTGACCTGAGCGTCAAGCAAAATGTGTGTTCATAAGACCGCGTTTACAATCAGCACACCTTCTGTTAACCGTTTCTTTCTAACGGAGCATTGTTCCAATAATATTTATCATAACATTGTTTGGCTTGAACTGTTATTTTCTCAATGCATTATCAACACAGTAAATTCAAATGTTTTCATTGGTTTTAAAATTATAAACAATAGCTTAATTTTCAAAAAAAAACTGTAATTAATAAACTAATAATACGATTGGCCTCAAATTTTGACACGTGTCATTTGAAAGATTGTACTTGCTAAAATTCGTACGGATTTTTTTATTTTTAAAATGTTTTATTAAGGATTTCTTTCAAGTATAGAAATGGTTGTATCACTAAAATTGGACACCGTTTATTTCATATGCATTTCTGTAAGATCTTCCGTAGATCAGACGGGTT
>OY744522.1:162245862-162263362 GCA_963556195.1 Sepiola atlantica | reverse complement strand
GACAATGCTATCGAAGTAGCTTTTAATAAATAATTTGAATACAATTAGAAATTAATAATACGGGGCAATTATTAATTAAAAAAAACTGTCTCTAGGAAAAGTCGTCCTTTCTATATGATAAAAATTGAACGTTAATTAATGATACTTATATCGTCTCGTTAGAATACTATATATAAAAACATCACTTTTATTTGTGGGTCACTTTTAAAATAAGGCAAACCTTTGAATTTTTTTATCTGCATTAATAAACAAACTATTGAATATTTGATCGCATATATTACATAGTGAAAATATCAAATTGTGTTTGTCCTTTAAACACAACTACCCATTATTTAACCAATCAAATTCCATAAATGTAATCCTCCTCCTCCTCCTTTAACTCCCATCCTCCTACCTCTGCTCTTTACAACAATTCCCTTTCATTCCGTTCAATTTTACTCGCAATTTTACTTACTCTTCTGCAAATGCGCGTCATTACTACCACAACTTTCACACCCTTTCTATTTTCTTTATTTCTTTTCTTCTTCGTTATTTTTTGTTCTTTCAGAATTATTAGCCTCTTTTCTATATTTCTTTTCCATCCATGCTCCAATTACAGGCCACGCGTTTCTTTGTACCGACTTTATATTGAATAATACCCCAACAAGTCAGCTTAAATTTCACCAACCTAATACCCGATATCGCCTAGCCCAAGCCTCTTCACCGAATATTGATCTCAAGCCATTAGGCTACTTCAAAGAATTGGTCACCGCTAATGATGACCGCTGGATAGCAATACATTCAATAACCGTCCTCCCACTCACTGCAACCAGTCAGCCAGCAAGTTCGAATTTGTTACAATCATTAGAGGTCCAATCAATCGGTGCCATTTTTGAACTGTACACCACAGCGCCCCCTATAGTTCTTCATTACATTAATGTATAAAGTGTCCTTGGAAGTATTGCTTACCCGTGCATTTCTATTCATCGGGTCGAAGATGTGTTTTTTAGTTATAATACTAAAACATTGATCATAGTGTTTCCTTATTTGCACATTGAATAATTTAGATGATAGTATATAACACAGTAAGGATTAACAGGTTTGACTAAAGAACGTCTATTAATTAACTCCATATTGTGGTCTATTGGCTAAAATCAAAGGGTAGTATCTGTTCTGATAATACGCTTCATCTGATCTGTTTTTGGTGAGTGAAGGAGAACCTCGTTCTAAACTCAGGCACATTTTGTGTTTGTTCTGAATATTCAAGGATTCTTTTCCGTAATGGGAATGCAAATAAATACAAACAACACTGAGAATACGAAATTATATATATATATATATATATATATATATATATATAGAGAGAGAGAGAGAGAGAGAGAGAGATTGAGAGAGATTGAAAGAGAGAGAGAGAAAGATATATATATATACATATATATATATATATATATATATATATATATATATTTACAGAAGCGAGGCTACCAACATTAAACAAATTTTCAACAATTTTTTATCATTTTATGATTTTATAATTTCATAACGCGTTTCGTGCAGATAGGATTTTTTCAGATATACTTTTCATTTGAAAACATTTATTTTTAACGCTGTGGCGTTTCTACACATCTGCGCGTATATGGGTCCGTGTGTATGTTTTCATATCTGTTACTGATCTGGGTCAAAGATATGTTTCTTTTTTTTTGGCATGTGCGCTTTTAACTTTTATCTTTCCAGTCATCTTCGTGTGTGGTGATTGGGTACATTTTGTTCAGTATCCTGTGTTTAAGTGTGTGAGTGTTTCGGTGCATATATGACTTTTTGTTTTTTCTTTATACATACACACACATATGCCTATATACATATACACACACACATATATATATATATATATATATATATATATATATATATAGAGAGAGAGAGAGAGAGAGTGTGTGTGTGTGTGTGTGTGTGTGTGTGTGTGTGTGTGTGTGTGTGTGTGTGTGTGTGTGTGTGTGTGTGTGTGTGTGTGTGTGTGTGTGCGTGCGTGTGTGAGAAGGAGAGAGGGAGATGAGGGGTCTATAGAGGTAGAAATAAAAGCCAGGAAAGAATAGTCATGTATATATATATATATATATATATAGAATTTAGTTTCGGTATTTATATACACATAGGTAGATAGATAGATTAATATATAGAATAGATAAGCGTATGGATAGATAGATATACAGATAACTAGATAGATATATTCATTGATAGAAGAGTGCATAGACAGACGGAAAGATAGATATATGGATGGATAGATAGATTGATAGACATACACACACACATCACACACGCCCACCCACATCCATTTTATATGAATGTATGTATGAGGTCTGTCTAAAACGTATCCGACCTTAGGCCAGAAAAATATTTAAAATACGTGATGGGATTTGGACCCTAATCCCCTTGCACATACTTAGCCACCCGATCCATCCACTGCCGGAAACACCTCTGGAAATCTTCCTGTTGGAATAGTGTTCATCTCCGCCGTTGCGTTCTTCATTATCTTTTTTTTGCACCCTCTCAAAAACAGCTGCACTTCGAGCAGTTTGTGGCCTATCAGAACGCTGATCACTAACCACTGATGTGCGGCCATTTTTGATCGGTTGAACCACTCTTTGTGTTACACATCGTATCTTCTCCAAAAACCCTCCTGAATCTAACGCGTCAGCGGAGATGAACATCATTCACCTGGGAAAATCCTCCCAAATATCACTTCGCATACATATATAAAAAATAAGAATACATATCTGAATATATAATTGGCCTATCTCTACACAAAAACTTTAAACCATTATGTCATACCACGTAAATATGAAATAATATTTTTTTCTAATAATATTTTTCCAGTTATAAAATCGGCAATGTTTTAAAATCTCTTAAACAGTTTCAATTTTGTCGACCTGAATCTTGTTCTTATCTCTAGATCAGACTTAATCAATATATCATTATTATACCAATAGTATAACTCCCATAAGTCTACATATTCATTACACCTTAGTTAAAAAATGTTAAATTCCGAATACAGAATCATTGAGAATCTTGTAGAGTTAGCCCCTATAGATCGATTACCAGCTTTCGAGAATCGAGTTGGGTTAAATCTTAATTTAAATTCCTTTTGGATTGATTTAAAGTCTTTTAATCCAGACTTTAAATTTAAATTTGATGTATTTGTCTATATTTTTTTATTCTTTCGAAAGTTTTATCGTTAAACCCACACTCTCTCTTTAACTCTTCAAAACATTAACGGTCTAATATACGCTCCTAATAAACATTGAATCACGGGACATGGATCGAGATATATATTTTTTTCAATGTTAAATCTTAACTGTTACATTTACCCCCCCCCCCATTTTTTTCGAACTTTATCAAACTTTTTAGTCTCACATTTCACTCCCTAACACAACTTTTTAAACAAATATACATAATACGCATAAGCAAATACCATATCCAAACGAGAGTGATACGTGAATTCACATTTCCGTAACAAGTGACAGCATAAGCATAAGAGAGCCGGATGGTTATATCCTTCGGAGCTTGAAACCGACGGTATTGATGTTGTACTAATTTTCTGTACCAACAAATAAATAAATATTACACTCTTAATTTTGATGCTAAATTAATAGAGCGCTCTGTTGTGTTTTCCCCACGATCTAACGAAAGAAATTTGTATAATATATATATATATATATATATATATATATGATGAGCACCAACCCAGATGTAGCAACACTACTTTACGGATGGACAAATCGTGGCTTTGTAGATATATAGGAAATTAGCAGGTGTGATTAGTGTCTTGCCCGATAGAAAGATCCCACATTATTTGCAGCAGACTTAGTAGTATCTTCTATTTATATATTCCAATTCATGTTACATATGAATAATAGGCCGAAGACTTGAGATCTCTGAAATATGTTACATATAGTTTTTAAATAAATAATTTGTATTTTAGCTGTCATCTTTTATGATCGAGCACTTTATTAATTTAATTTCAACATTCGCTGACGCACTATATATATATATACAGGGTGAGCCAAAAGTAGGTGGACAGTAAAAACATTTTTTTGTCGAAGCGTAAGAGGCAAAATTCAAAGCTGTGTAATTCAAGAAGATAAACAGTTTGAACACTTGCGTTGATAAATAACATTTAATTTTCATTAATATAATTGTTTTATTACATGTAATTGTACGTATAAGTGATCTCTAAACAAATGTTTTTTACTGTCCATCTACTTTTAGCTTACCCTGTATGTATGTATATATATATATATATATATATATATATATATATATATATATATATCCTAAAATCAGGAGTTTAGAAAATAAATAACTGCTTTTTGCCGATTCAGAATGCGAAAGCTGAACGAAATCAACTCGTTTCGCCGCTTGTTTGATAATTAAGCAATTAGTCTAATTGGGTCGGCCTTTTTGAAGAATAAAGGCCAAGACTAACACTTGAACGAATGATCGTTATTGACATATAATTATCAACTACTCAAAAATAGATGTTGTATCTCTATTTCATCATATTTATTTATCGATCAGTATTTCTCTCGTTTTCTCACTCCTCGCCTATCTGCTTATATATTTATCTATTTATCTAATATACCATACATAAATATGGTAACATTCGCCGATTCAAGATGGCCGCCATTACATCTACTCTCTTTATAAGTTAGATTACATGTCTTAATTAGCTGTTCTCTCATGCTAAGCTCCATTTTAACATAAATATACACATCGCTGTGTTCGATTATATTGTATATTCTTTGGGTGTGTTCCACTTTTTATAGTGTTCTAGTGCAGCCATCTTCCATTTATTTAATATATATATATATATATATATATACATATATATATATATACATATATATACATATATATACATATATATACATATATATATATATATATATACATATATATACATATATATATATATACATATATATACATATATATATATATACATATATATACATATACATATATATACATATATATACATATATATATATATATACATATATATACATATATATATATACATATATATACATATATATAGTAATACACAGGTGTTCCGACGTATCACGGCTATTAACTCACTAGATGTGGTTAGCGTTTAAAGCTGTGATTCGAAACTCGCCGCCAGTGTGGTAGTCTTTTTTTGTATTTTCTATTTTTGTTCATCGGAAAATCAACCGATTGTCACTGAGACGTAAGGGACTACTGTGATTAGGGCCCCCATAAGTTCGGAGTGTTGTTGCAAGATATTTGTTCACATTACATTTACATTTCGGCATGTTGGTATAGTCAGGGAAATAGGGAGCAGGTAGACAATTGCAAAGGCATGCCGTCGGAATAAATAAGCTATTAGAGTAGAAACCTTTCCCGAATTTTGGTACCTCTACAGTAAAAAGGTGGGGATTTTAGCTAGGGTGGTTGACTGGGGGTATTTACGCTGAGGGTGCCCAACTTCATCGAAGCACATTTCGTGAAAGTATTTGTAGAGCCAGCAAAGGTATACAACATTGCGGCGATAGGATAGGGTTTACAGCTTGGTAGACAGTACAGGAGCTATAATGTTATAGACTTGTTTTTGTACAATGGCAAAGAAGGAAACTAGTTGATTGAACCACAACCAAGATGTTGCAATTACATGACCCATGGTGGCTTTGTAGAGATATCAAATACTAGCAAAGGTGAAAAGTTTTCTAGCCCGGCAGAAAGAGCCCACCTTCTTTGCAGCAAACTTTGTAGTATCTTCCATGCTTTTATTCCAGTTCATGTTGCCTGGGAATATTAGGCCGAGGAGTTTAAACGCCAAGCTTTCGAGAAAAGTGGGATGGGTTTTTGGAAAGAGATTTGTGTTGGTAGCATTGAATGTGACCATCAATTGTTGTCGCAATTCTACTAGAGACTACAGATGGTTTTCTAAGCAGTCAGTAATTTCCTTGGATATGTGCGTGTTGTATGTTCCTACATGTCGAGAACAAAGCGTAGTGCTATCAGCAAATATACCTATCTCAGACACAATTGCATCAAGCAGATGGTTTAAGAAGATTAGGAATAATAATGTGCAATTATCGACTCTTCGAGATCACACGCATTATATCCATTTTTTGCAAAGGATAATCTGATCATATAAAATATTTGTATTGTAATACTCTACAAATGAATTGTCTTGAGAAGAACTTAATATCAGCCCTGGTAAAAGGTGTTGCATAGATCACGTGCTATCACCCTTGCTTTACATGATTTATCCAATGTATGGCATATGTGTTCAGAGATGACAGGATATCTGTGGAAGAACGAGTGTGCTTAAATCCATACTGATGTTCAGAAAGAAGTTTATCATTTTCGAGATGGTTGACTATTGTTACAATGATACATTATTCAGATATTTTAGCGATGGGGCGATACTTTTTTTTTTAAGTCAGTTCGTCCACAAAAGTTCTTGGAAATTGGTACCACAGAAGAACATTTGCTGACTATCAGGGAACAAAGATTCGGCAAGGCATCTGACATAGAGTTTAGACAAGAGCCAGCTCAGCAGAGTATTTCATTTTACTATAACATAGATAAGGTCTGGTCCATATGATTAGAATGGATCAAGGTTTTATCATGATATCATCCTGAACATTGTTGGTTCAACCTTATTAAAAAAATCAGGAATACCTCATTTATGTGACTCGATGCGTATTGTGGTCATCTTAGTATACCTACTCTTAGGCGCGGTTTGTATACTCTTACCGTGGATTCTTGATTCTATTAATTTGTGTTTATTTGTAGCTAGCTTATGTGGTTTGAAATGGTGGAATCCTTACTGCCTATATAAAATAGCAACGGCACAGGTCAAAAATAACTAATGGATGGAGTGGAGCTTACTATAGAATTCCCACATCGGGACAAATGCTTCTATGTCTGCGTTGAAACATTCCGTTACATCCTTCGCGTACTGTTTAGCGCGGAGCGAAAACGTTTTGCCTCGGGTGCATCTTTGATGGTATATGTGAAAGACTCGCAATCAACACGTTAGTAATATTTGGTTGTTTTGAGTAACGTCACTTCGGTTTTAAGCTCGAGGTTTATGGTGATATCAGCCATTATTGCTAGTTAATTAGCATTTCCGAGTGGGATATAGGCATCCGTTACACCACCCACGGGCAGGGTAAGATTGAGTAGTGAAGCTTGCTGGTCTCCATGATCTAGGAAGCGGGTCGGAAGATTTGATTTGAAAATTTGTGAAAGGGGATGTTGCGATCAAAAAGTACGCGTGATGTTACTTACCGGGTTTATGTAGCTATATTATATGGTGGACATGAAAATCCACAAATAAATGGATTTTGGAACTTGGATCCAAAGAATGTGCTTCATGTATTTATTGTAGAGAACGTGCATATGTTTGTTAGAGCTTTTTCGAAATAGTGGGAGATATCCAAGCATAGAAACACGATTAGAGGAGATGAGAGGAGTTTTGATTAGTTTCGCTTAGAGCTAATATATCTCGTCAGTTCACAAAAACGAAGGATTCTACATCATCGAGGTTAGTTCTTAGCCCTTTGATATTTGTGAAAAAGAGACTCAAGGGAGAAGAGCATTTAGTTGTTTCTGGAGGGCGTCTTGTTGGACCGTATAAATGTAATCGTTAATGTAGTAGCTATTTTTCTGTATAACGTTTTCCTATCTATTAATAAGGTTTTTATTTCTACGTTAATAACATTCTGTGGATTTTGACACGACTTCAGTGATTTCGGCTCTGTAATTGATGGTGTTATTAAGTATGTTGCAATTGAAGACGGACCGATATCAAAAACAAGTACATCTGTCTTCTGGAGGACAACCTTTCTGCTAGTCACTTGCAATTATGTGACAATATTCGTGAAACTTGTCTAATGCTCCAATGGTTAATATGTTTACATTTTCTTCATATATATATATATATATATATGAAGAACAGGAAAGTAACGACAGGATTTATACCTATAAAGTATAACCTATCATGAAAAATGTATGATCGATATACGAGATAGAGCAATTATATAAACAACTACAATATGATAATAAAAATTGTATAAAATAGTATTTTTATTAGGTCATCAGTTGTTCAAAACAAAGGGGCGTTCAAATAAAATCAATTGTGTTATTCTATTTCTTAAGCCATGGCTTTTCAAAAAAAGAAATATTGACGTTAGAGGAGTACAAACAAACATGTTTGTAAAGGAAAATTAAAAAGATATAAAGATTATATAAAATAAAAAATAAAAACGTCCAGCGCAAGAAGAAAAAGTAGAAAATACAGGAAAATGTTCACTGTTGAAGGCGTTATGACAATTCGTAGCAGCAGGTTCGAAGAACGGTACAATCCCTCAAAATGTTGGCATCATAAATTGTAAGATCTGTTGAATTTTGGGAAATGTAAAACCATTAAATGGCCGAAATGACCCAGTTGGAAAAAAGTTACAATGTAAAAGTTTAGGATGCATATGTTGTATTAGAAGCCATTAGAAAAAGTTAAATTCACTTTAAAGTTTGTATCGGGTACCCTGATGGTACTAAATAAGCTCTGCAACCTTTATTGTCCAGGAATAGAAACGTTACGATAGCCGACTCTACTTAAGAGAAAAATGAGTGGTGATTTAATTTACCATTTCTTTGTTATTTATTAGATTTGTAACCATAGTTAACATGTTTAAACTTATCTTTGATCTGGAAACTTACACTGCATGTAGATCAAGAATATGTCATCCACCGCATGCAGTGTTATCTTTGGAGAATGACAATGATTCTGTTCATCAAGTATCAGCTGAATACAAGATCCAGTATCTATAAACATATTTAGAGTTAATGGCGAGAAATAAATTAAATACATTGATGTCTTCTATTATTCTTAACATTTTGTTTCGACTGCGATTCTCATACTGTTAAGATAAATGCTAAGATGTCGCAATTGGATAAGGATAAGTGGATGTTGAACAACTCTATTTAATAATTTAGTTTAGCCACTCTAACTTGTAAGGTATGCGATAAACAAGATTTTTCATCTCAATTATTCATACATTTAATGCTGTACCTATTTTCTGTAGTTTATTTACTTTCACAATTACTTTGAAATGACGGAATATGGTAGCTGTAAAAACGCCGGATTCTGATCGCTACTTGATTAACTTTATTACATATGTCCCACATAAAGCCAGTCTGTGAATGAGCTCTATATGCTGTCGTATATGTGATATGTCTTCTCGTTCACAGTGCAACATTACTTGAAGATAATGAATAATGAATAGGACTCGCTTTCAAATGTCTAAGATAATTATGAGAGTTTAAAGAAGCAAAATGTTCGGTGAAGCGTCGCCATTAAAATTAGCATTATTAACACAGTAAATATTAGTAAGAGTTCAGGTTTGTAAAGGGGATTGAATTAGAGCGGCCGTTAGGGAATGGTTTCCTTTCGTCAGTGAGGTGACAGTTCTAGGCTTTGCAGGTGTTAAACGCAATTTGGAAATAGGAAAGAGCGAATAAATTTTAGAGGGGGCGGTTAGTGTTAATGAAGATGACGAAAGTATAACATTGACTCCGATTCGACAAGCAAGATTGTATATTAAAAGAGAGGTGGTATTGTGAAACGGTTCACTGCCAAGTTATTGAAATGCTGTGTAAGCATCAGGTTTGAAAATGCAAAGTAATCTATAATGCCACTAAAACCCTGAATGGAGATTGAGATTCACAAAGGAATAAAAAATATTCATACATTCATCCTAAGATTGCTTTCAGTTACGGATGAGGAATATCGTAATATAATATTGTTTAATCATAACCTGCAACATTAGAAACGTTTTGAGAAATGCAACTAAAACCCCGACTGGAGATTATGAGTTTCACAAAGGAATTCAAAAAATATTATAAATATTCAACGCTGTTCGTATTCATACATTCATAATAAACTGCTTTCAGTTACGGATACGGAATATGGTAATATGCTTTTTTCATTGTATCCTGCAACATTAGAAACGTTTTGAAAGAAGCAGTTTTTAAAAGGAGACGTGGAGTTTGTAGAAGAGAGAGAAAGATGTCCAAATGAGATAAGAAAGAAGAAGAAAATGTAAGAAATTAGGGTACTACTCCAGGGTTTGCGCCTAATTTCCGTGACTGCTCGGCCGCATCGATCCGACAGCTCACGGAAGCATCCGAGACCTTCCGAATCGAAAACGAGGCTGTCGAGACGAAAACGAGGCTGTATAAACAAAACCGCAAAATGTGTGAAAAAAAAAATGGAAGGTTGGCAGACGACAATATAAGACGATGAATACGGAAAGAAAGAAATGCAAACAAAATATTAAAAAATGAAAGAAATGAACAAACCCATAGCTGAAATAAATAAACTTTTTTTAATTTTTGAACCATTTTTTAAAAACTTTTTTTTCAATTAGGCATGTTTTTTTTTTTTAAATTAGGCGAGTCGTTTTGTTTTTTATAGATTTTTTAGGGGATGGGGGTGGGGGAATTCTGTATCTTTACCCGGTAGTGCTTGTTTTTTTCGGGGGGGGGGCGCTTAGCGAACGACAGGCAGAAGAAGAAGCTGGGACCACAGGTAGACATCTTCAGTATGGTCGCTATCTCCAGATTTGACCGCGAATAAAAATGTCCCGATCGCAAAGACACCCCAAGCCCTGCATTCCTGGGTGGGGCATCTCGATGTATATTTGTCCGATATTGTTTGTCTTGTCAAAAAAAAGAAAAACATAGAAAGTACACAACCACATGACCTCAAAGGGAAATGAAACTGAAAGGTCAAAGATGATAGAAAGTCGAAGGAGGTAAATCACAAAAGGAAGAGCACTAACCAGACCTCCACTGATAAGGTTCGGAGAGTACAGAGATCTTGTGGAGACTTATTGCTACCCAGGGAAAACCAATCGACGCGGCTAGCAAGACATCAATTGTAAACGTTGCGTAAACGCAAAATCATGTGCAAGGGTTGTCGAAAAAAGAGGAAAATACTGGAAATCGGGGGATACCTGTTATCACTCAGACTCCAGGGAATACCATTGGTTATTATCAGTGAGCAATCACTGATGATGACCTGTGTGAGAATTCCTAGTGAATACTGAATAATATATTCATAATTGAGATTATGTATCTGTCTGGCTGTTTGTCTATCCGAAACCAAACTATATTATTAGTTTTGATCGCTCTCTTTATATATCTAATAATCAGCTCCTGTATATACCCATTCCAAAGCTTTCCCAAACATTACGCGTATTTTAAAGTTACAAAATGTATTTGTTTTAAAGCTTCTAATAAATAAATATTATGAGTTTTTTTTAAAGATTTACAGATGTATTTATAATATTTTCCTCGATCATAATCGTGATAAAAAATATAAATAGAATTCATTAAAGACATTGTTTTTTTTACATTTATATAACTGAGTTACGTAATTAAATTAGATTGTAATGGAATATGATGCAACAGCTGGCGTTCACTCCAAGAGCTGGCAAGACGAGACGAACACGAGGCTGAAACTGCAAAGCACTTAATGGAATACTTTTAAAGAAAAATACATGGATAAAAAACGAACACACCGTAGCTGAAGAACTATTAATAAATATATTTTTATTTTTAGGTAGACCAAATGAACCATTGTCAATCAAATGTGTACATGTAAACGCTTTGATTTGTTTTTGAAAATAATGTTGATCTTAAGTGGGGTAACATTTTGTCAATGTTATTTTTAACATAAAACAATGATAATTTTATGCTTTTGAATTAGTCCTTCCGGGGATTCAACGATCTGACACAGCTGATAATAATTCATTGTTGTTGCAATAGAACGCGATTATAGTTTTCTTCCAAATATTGTTGGCTGCTTGCTATAGCCGGCTTGGCGAATGAATAGTGCAACCTGATTGGTTAATACTTCGTCAGCTCTCGGGCGCTTGCGAGACCTATTCGATCGTTGCCGACACGAAGTCATGCAAATCTGGCGCGTCAGCTATAAGAGTACCGTCTTTTCAAAAATCTTATTAGAAATTGTTTTAAAACACACATTTATTGAATCAAATTGTTTAATTTACAAAATAATTGATTTAAAAATTACTATTTTTGGACAAACACATTTTATTGACCAATTAAATAACTGAATTTAGAATCTTATTAACTGTATTTTATTTTTTATCGTTGAGTTTACTTTAGGTACAACGTTTTTTTTCCCCATTTGAAAAACTTAAATAATTATCTTTTTACGACATTAAGTGAGTTTAGGATTTGTTGTTTTACATTTTACGCCGTGAAAGGTGAATTTTATTTAAAAACTATGTTTTTATTATTCCGTGTTTTATTTATAAAAATAAACAATGGGGTGATTTTTTTTTTTTTTGTAAAAAAAAACAAACACATTTCATAGAGAAATTAAACAGAATAACTAGAAAAAATATGCGACCGGAAGGAGCATATTTTTGCTAGTAATAATTATAAGAAGGAAAATGAGAATAATAATTATCTGCCAGAAATACAATAATAAGACATTCGTCAAAATAAATAAGACGCACAGACGCATACCCTCATACAATAACGTTAAGGATGGGTATAGACACTCATATTCCAGAGAAAACCAACGGCTGTTGGCAGCGAGAAATAAATCGCAAACGGCTGTTGTGATAACGCAAACTGATTTGCAACGATTATCGAAAGAGTCTGAGAGTGTTGGAAATCTGGATAGACTTCAGCAAACACCACTTGTAATTGTCAGCGAGTAATCACTTAAAATAACATGTATTAAACATCTACTAAGTACATGATAATAATTATACAATCATGTTACGCTTTCCAAAGAAAAAAAGATCATACAGCTTTCAAGCACCCCAAAATAAGCAACCAACTAAAGGACACTTTATTCAGTAACACCGGATTTGTTAACATTTACTTCCGGTTGAGTGTAATCGTACGCAGATTTATAACTATTGTTTAATAGAAATATGTGGTCTAATAAAGTTTTACTATTTAAGAAAGGAGTTTTATTTAGTAAAACTTTATTAACTGAATGTCATAGATTACATAGCATTTCAACACGACATGCGAATGAAATAAAATAGCAATTCCAGGAACGAATAACAGTTTTTATATACAAGCTATAAAGAATGTTAATGTCGGAATATGTACATCATATAAGTTTATCAAGATTAGTTAAATACACATGATAATACTAAATACTATACTTACATGGTAAAGTTTGTGCAACAGTTCGAAGGGAAAACTTATTTGTCTTGTTTGCGTGATTAACAGTTTCGGACTATGCAAACAAGAATACTCGACAAATGTGGAAAATCTCGTTTTATGGTAACGACCAGAAGGACTAATCATGTGATCAACCCGTCCTCTCGCATTGACGCCAATGATCCCCCAAAAAAGGTAATTGTGCCCCTTTGGGTATTAGACATAATTTCAACGTGGCCATTCTGCGTTTATGGTCCGATTAGGTTCGAACGTTCATTTTACTGATGATGAGACGATTTCAATAATTTTCCTTATTCCGATACAATTACCGATTCTTTTCAAAGTTCCCGACGATTCCAATACAATTACCGATTCCGATTCTGATTCTTGTAAAATCTCTAAATATTTTGATATAGAGTTTTTTTTTCTTTCTTTTTTTTAAATTTCCGGATTACCGTAACCACCAATGTAATATGTACATATATTTACACAAACGTAAAAAAATACGCGTGTTGGGTGATTTTAGTTTTACTGGTTGTTTACAATCAATAAATATTTATTATTTTATCATTCGTACCAGCAATGGTGAATTAATTTTAAAAAACAAACAAACAAACACCCAAAATTTCCGATTTTTCCGATTCCCGATTCCGATTAATCGTCCGAACCCTTAATTGTACCACCGTTAAAGTAGCCCACTGACATTTACTTGCTCTATATCCTCAACAAGGTGATAGTTTTTTTATAGTCCGTATTAAAAGTATATTTTTCTTCAATTTACATAAATTGATGTAATTTATATTTGTAGAGTAATTCTCTGATTATGTTAATTGTTTGTTTATTTGTTCTGAGCGTATACATATGTATGTAATATTATGCCGTTTTCTTAAAGTAATCTTGTATTCATTGACTCGTTTTCAGTCACGAATTCCGACGCCATAATATGATAAGAACTATTTCCGTGCTGTTTTGTTTACATATTCCTCTTTGGAAATTTTAAAATTAAGTTTTGCGAATGTTATTTTTTGGAGGGGAATTGGTAAATCCCCATTATGTCGGTGATTCAGCAAGAACAAGAAGACAACTTTATAAAACTATGTATTTGTTGTATATGTTCCGATAAAATAAACATTTTTTGCAGATTCCGTCGCCAGTCGTTTCTTTGTTTAGATCACGCCGTTTTAATTAAAAACAGAGATTCTAAGAAAACTTATATGAAGTAATAACACGGGAATAACAGAAGAACATTTAATGGAATCAATTTATTCGATTTCATTTACACTCTACGGGTGATCATTTATTGATTCTAGGCTTTGTATTTGGGATGACGGCCCTAACTTCCGAACTAGTACGGCATTCACCCTTGCTGGGTGGAATGGAACAGGCTTATTCCAAAGGATGAAGTTTCAATGGAGTATCAAATTCACAAGTGCTTCCAAGTCGCATGTATATCCTGATTAGGGGAGATGTCGACGTTAGATTTTTTTTTCGGTTATTGCAGGGAGGGGTCGACGTACTACAACATATGGCGCCTGATATTTCCAAATTCTCCCCCATCTGGTACTGACCAGGCTCAATTTTACTAAACTTCGATGCGTCGACGTCATTATGCCATATTTGAGGGGTGGGGTGGGGGGGACGGCAATTCTTTCTTACAAAAAATAAATGCAAAAACTAACGTTGTCATCTCGCTTGACCGGGCTATATTATTTTATATTATTTACCTCCGTGACCCAGTCTTAGTCGAAAGGCACGGTGTGGTTTTGAAAAGCCAAAGCACTTGGATAAGCGCCCTCTAGCACATAAAATACGTTTGAGCAACCCCGTCAGCATTCCTCGTTCGGGACGCCTCAATAAACTATAAATCAAATAACATCTTCTCAGAGAGAATATAAAGCCTGGGAGGATGGACCTCCATAGAACTGAACAGAAACATACCTAAGCCCGACAGCAACAAAGACAATATGGAACTGAGTGTATCATAATTATATGATACAAAAAGCGTTGACTGAGATATACATTACTTAAATGTGCAATTCAATTTTAAAATAAATGATTTTCTGATTACGCTTTGACTTTTTTAACGAAATAGTATCTCTACTTGATTCTGTTATTGTATTCATTTGTTATATTTTGTCCTCGTTTATTTAAGAAAATTAATCAATTTATTAAAAGGAAGAAATTCGGCATTTTTCTCTAATAGTTCAAATTTGATCATCAGAAACGAAGGACACCTCATCAACAAGAATTTGGGCTAGTCGATCGTACACCTACAAATTTGATTGAAAATATCGTCATAACGGTTAAATATTTGACGGTATAGAACGTCGTAAGCATTTTGATAATAACGGTTAATCAAAATAGCGTTAGTTTCGGCAGATCCAACCACAACAGATTGGAAACATAATAATTGTAGACAACTTCAGCGAGTGAAAGAAATTTAATGTGAATCATTTAAATTGAATGAACATAAAACACTCATCGATTTATGGTGTCGACAACGCTTTGTTTAGGAGACGAAAATGACCTGTTTCTCAATAGTATTGCCATGTGAAATGAAATTTGGATCTTATATAATAATCACCGATTACCATCTCAATGATTAAATAAAGGTTGGATATACTGAAACATTTTCTCAGCACAGGAATATTATATAGATATTTTGCTGGTATGTATCAGGATTAACCCTGGATAACTTCCTGAAGCTTGTCGAAAGGGTGGATGAAAAGAAATATTACAAGTAACTCAGGACATCGCAGTTCATGGATCCGATATTCGTCAACATAAAAAAAGCTTAATCTTGCTGCAATATAAACTTCCAATCATATATCCAAAATATAGTATATTTATTAATGCGTCACCGCTTATCAAGGCCGGGAGACACTCGAGGAGGAATATTATTGAGATGGATGGATTGCTAGTTTAATGTCAAAAGTGATTATTATGGTACAATGGATCATGAGCGCCAATGTTAGTGTGGATTTGGACCTATGCTGAGACACAAAGAAAAAGCACAATTTTTCTCAACATCTCAAAATCGCTTTATACCCATTTAGAGGCCTGCCGATTTTATTCTGGTAAGCCGTCAATCGAACACCCTACCTGCCCTATTCGTTGTATCGGAGAATAATCAGCTTTGTTTTGAAATAACTATGGTAATGGAGTACTGCAGGGTGAGGTCGGGCCACCTGCAGTTGACGCTCGCCCGATGAAGGGTACTATACAAATCTGAAAAGTTGAAACAGCTACCACAGCAACGATGCAAGGTGGTTCATATAATGGACTGGGTGTGATGTTGTTAAGTAATACCCATTGTTCGTTCTGTTTTGCTGTTTGTTTACTCAGTTTTCGCTTTTTTATAGCGAGATGCAGGAGTAGAAAGGTTTGCTCTGATTTTCCTTGGAAAACGGACATATCGTACCGCAGCATATTCTGGCGTTGTGCAAAAATGATGAGATCCGATCCGGGATATATACGCGGCTTAAGCATACCATACTTAGCACTGCTCCGGCCACGAATGTTTTACATTATGAAAAGATTTTAAAATATGTGATTGAATTAACACAGTTTGATTACTTATGGGAGCAATTCATGGCAATGTATTTGTTGATATTACATTTGAAGACCGACATGTTATATTCTGCAGGGAAGCAGTTCCGTGTTACTGTGTTGACCAGATAGGAAGTTCTTGGAAATAAACTGTATTCATGGAAATTTTGCAAGACGCAAGGCATACCCAGGAAGACAGAAACGTTTCTTCTCAATTGATGTAATAGAACGTCTTGCTGTAAATAACATTATGTTACCATAATAATCACTTTTGACATTAACATATGTTACATATCGTTTACTTACACCCATTTTTTGACTGGAAAATTCACGTAAACGTATGAAACATGTGCAATAGGTAGATATATTAAATAAGAATATAGGTAAATTAGTTTTATTGAGTGCATCTAATTTATCATTATTATCATTTAGATGTCTTAAACATTATATCGCATATTCCTGTAAATATAAAGCGCTTTCTGTGAAACAACATAGAACACACGTTTATATATATATATATATGTGTGTGTGTATATGTATATGTATATATGAAGATTGCGTTAGCATGAAACATCGATGTCTGTAGGTAATAAATAATTAATATTTATTTATAAATATCATTATAAGCCCCCTTTACAACAGGACGGTCACTCTCAGTGAGTTTAATAACAAGCAGTACTAATAGCTTAATGCGAGGTCCAACACAGTTTGTTGTTGTAAGATC
>OY744522.1:162198362-162225862 GCA_963556195.1 Sepiola atlantica | reverse complement strand
ACGCATAGCATATACTATAACATGACATTTTTAACGTATGCATTACAGAAAAAATAAATCTCATTTGAAATTAAGTATTACATAGAAACGAAACCCTTATTGTAAATTAAATATCACAGACACACGAAGATCCTATTTCAAATGAGGTATCATAGACGTACTACAACCTATTTAAAATTAAGGATTACAGACAAATGAAAATTCTATTCATTATACTAACATTGATAAATAAAACATACATTTATTTACGTTACTTCTCTTTCATGTTGATAATCCAATGGTTAAACACATAATTCTGTTCTGTTTTATTTTTTTTCCTTTCAAACCCACACCCCCCAAAAATTTACTTTCTAGGCACTTAAATTTGGACAGTATACACTCTGATAAAATTGGCGGAAGAGGGAAAAATTATTTAATTTAGTAAACTGCCGTAAGAAATTAGAATAGCCCGGAAGTAAGGGAAGCCTTTTTACGTTACATTTATATACGAAATTGATGTCACACTCTAATCTCGAAACTTATTGTTTTTTTTTGCTTTTCCACCAAATTTTTACGGGTGTTTACACGTCACCCCCCCCCCCCCAAAAAAAAAGTAGAATCTTATTTTGTGCGGGGATTTGGTTGTTTAGCTAAGGGTGTTAATGTACGGTTTTTCGGGTGCCCTTCTAATGATTTTGGCATTGTAAAACACTATCGTACCAATAACCCTGAATCCGCCTCCACAAAAAATAATCTTGCTGGAAGCTAACTTTGTAATAGAATATTTATTGACATAGAAAATACAATAGTGCGCAAAATAACAAGAAATTAAAAATATCTTATCGAAAATAATTTAATTGCAAAATGAAATCCACAAAACAATAAGTGCTTCTACAGAATTTGAACCGGACCTAACCACGTCCACCGTGACATAAACGACTTTGGCCGATATACAACTTAGATTAGACTTCTGCTTACATTTGGCATTTGTTAATAGCCGATTTTTGACGAAATAAAAGTTAGGTCAGTCTTCGAGTGACTTTTGGCTTAAAGCAAATCACTTCTACAGAAGCGGTTAGGATAATACAAACACACCACGGTCTAAATTAGTTAGAAGTAGAAAACACATAACTTACAGCAAGTTGCATCATACACGTAAAACGCCTAAGTAAAAACTCGACCACACAAATATAGTAGATATTTTTAGGAAACTGGGGCAATTTCTATTTTTGATCCAATACCTAGTCATCTTTTAGTTTGTACCTTAAGTTTCAACTATAAAACCTCGACCTTTTGTGTAAACATTAATAATATCCTATGTGACCTATTTGCGTTCGGCCGGCTGTTTAATTTATTCTTTTATATTCCTCCCGAACAACGTCTAGAAACGGGTCTTTCTAGTATATATATATATATATATATATATATATATATATATTATGTATATTTTATAAATATTTTTATTTTATTTTTATTTGTATATTTCCTACGTTTTATTGCTTCTGTATATCATATTCTAATTTTATTAAATATTCATTTTCATTAATATATTTTTGAATATAATTGTACATATTATTTGCCAGGGGAAACTGGTTACTAAGTATAATTGACGGAGTTTTTACATTGGTCACATAAAGTACTATATGAATGTAGATTGTTGACTGGTTAACGTGTTGTGATATAAGAGATATGTTAGTTGTTATCATTGTACTCTAGGGATTACGTGACATTTATAACAGATGTTTAAATGATACAGTCCCAACCAACTCTTTTCAAAACAAAAAAAAAACATTGATATCAAATATTTAAGTGAATAACATCTGTCATTGTCTCCTTTTTCATGCTGCAATAATCTGACAAAGAAGAAAATCATCAGAGACCAGTTTCATCACTGACCTTCGAAAGATGTGGACTCTCTAAGTCGTCAGTAATAAATATAACAGTCTGGTACATGGTATTCATATGTGTTTATGGTAATATAGAAAGAGTCTACTTTGTAACGACTCTCAGTATTTTAATCGGACATTTAAAACAAAGTTACCCATTATATCTTAGGTCAGATGTGTTAAATCAAAATAGGTTTTATAATTGGAATTCATATCATTTATTATAAATAATCGACTCAAATTATTTGTTATCATATGATGCTTTTTTAGTTGGGACTTATTTTTGATATTTCTATAGAATTTGAACGGAAATGTTTTTTCTAAACTTCAACACTAACCTAACCCTAACTTAACACTCACCTCACCGTAAACTAAGCTTAAAATTAACCTAAGTTTTAGGTTTGATTCGGAAAAAAAATCGGTTTGGTTCTGTGCAAATTCGGAAGAAGGACAATACTTTTTAAATAGTTTATTTACTATTTTTGCGGGGGTTAATATTCTTAACGAAATGTTGAAGAAACTAAGTTATTCTGCTAGAATTACTTCTTCGCACATTTTCTGCATGACTGATTCTCACGTGTGCAGAACAAGTGACATTAAATATTCCGCCAAAATCTAAAGTGATGTTTGACTATTTTTGTTAACACTGCTTATCAATTTCCGATTTTAAAACCGGAAGTCGTCATCAGGTAGATTCCTTCTATGTTACCGGGTCACCTCGTGATAATATGACGCAGTAGACTCTCATAATATTATTTAATAATAGTTAACATGCACTTAATCAATGTTCCTGATCTTCTGTTTCGAGAGACAATTTATATCCCACGAAATGGTGGCTGCGCAAAAGGAGTTTATAGTGAAGTAATAATAGGACAATTAGCAACCGGACTTCTCTGGATACGAAATGGGTTTATTTCAGTAGTAAGCAGATATCAAAGACGACCGGAAACAATGGCAAGCCAATAATAAAAAGATTGAAGATAACACAACGCTATCTTCTCTTCAATCAGCTACACGACAAAGGATTGGAAGTATAGTTTACTCTAACATTTTACAAATAACTAGAGTGGCATAAGATCTTTATATAATGTGATATTACAGCCGTTAGCTGGTAGTTACTTCTTTCCCACCGCAGTAAGATGCGGCACAAAGCCGGGAGTTCTGGAAAGCCACGTCAGCGCTTTTAAAGAAGGAGCACACTGGCGTTTAAAAAAATTGCCTGGCCAATTCCGTCGACATTCCCAGGTCGGGACGCCTCAGGCAGTAAGCTATAAATTTACTCGACCCCAAAAAGGGAAGTCAACGCGTGAGAGCGGGGACCTTCTAGGAAAACCCAGAACCAATAACATAGCCCGACATGTGAAAGGGCTTTGAAATTGGCCAGTCCATTTTCTTAGCAACTAAAACTGCGGAGAGACCGCTTCAGGCATTAGCTCTACCAAGCTAGTTTTTTCCAATCATATTAATAACTAGCATCAACCTTGCTTTACTTAGCTGGCTTGAGGAAAACCTGTGTTTTCAACGGGTTATTGTAACGTGCCTTATAAGATGAGTGATATATTATCGAATACCCGAGTCGAATAGACAATCGAAGCATTATATGCGTGTTATTTGTAGCCAGGGTAATAAAAATATCGTAGCTATGCATAACTGTACTGATAACACCACTCTTGCTTCGAGTAATGCTAATATTGTATACATAGAAAAATTGGCATGAGGCTAAAGTAGCCATAATATACGATGCCTCTAACATCCAGAGACAGACTATCTATGGATACGATCTAAATAACTTTCTGTGCAGGTCTTTCTCTGCCAACACATTTATTATTCTAAGTATTTTATCTGTTTCTAAATTAAAAAGAAAAATTCCGTGAACGTCTGCCTGGTTATAAAGCGAAAATAGCTGGTCGGTTTGTACTGATTTTTTTTCTTTCAGTTTCGTTGTTTTCTAGGTCGTTTTGATTTGGGCGCATTTTTTTTTTAATGCAAGAAACTAATAAGAGCCGCCATTTTAAAAATAAAAGAGAAAAACAACAACATGTATATATACTTAAAAAGAACGAGCAGGAATATTTAATATGCTGTTGTTCGACCTGGTAGTTTAGGAATAAAAATACTATTTGAAACCGACGGCCATAGCTTATCATACAGAAATCTATAAACTGTATAATGATGTTGTCACACCGGTTCTATGAAATCACCGAAGTTAAGCGACTTTAATCCATATGGGTGACCATTTAGGAATAACAAGTGTTTTCTGTGAGGGGACGGCGTCACATCCTTACAATAAATTGCAAAACTTAACGTTGTCATCTCATTTGACCAAGATATTCATGCAACTGCGGTGACTTGTGAAGTGACTATTCCCTAGAAACCTTCTTTTCAACTCGCAAATGATGAATGTCGCCCTAGGTATCTATAATTGATATTTCAAACTTAAGCGTGACACAGCAACAAAAATGCTATTTCTCACTTAAACGTAACATAGAAAAAAAAACTGATGTTTAAAACAAAAGTGTGACAGACCGACGAGCGGCCATTTTGGGGGATACTAATGAGTAAACACTTACGAAGGTAACAAGCTATTCGAGGATAAAAGTCAATGGGGTTGGATAATGAACAATATGATGAGAGGCTTGAAAACGATGAATGGAATGGACACATTTGATTGCATACGAGAACACGTCGACAAGTATTTTTTCACATGTTATAGTCTGTAACGAAAACGTCCCCTGGCAACTTGTTCTAAAGATGGGAATTTCTTGGACATATATTCTGTTTAAGGTAATTCCGTTCGGATTTAGATACACAGATGGAGAAAGAAAATTATCTGCAGTAGTTATAATAGTATTGTTCTGGCTATGAATGTTAAACATACATGTACTAGATATTGAAGTTCCCTATTGCACCGTTTATGAAAATAGTGAGAGAGCAAAACATGACTGGCAACGTCTCTTCTGTGGGCAAGGAGCTGGAGGAAAAAAAAGAGACAATCAAACATTAAATTGAAAATTAATATGTGTGTACTTTGTAAAGAGAAGAAAATATTATTTCTAACTTACGCGTGGAAGACTATAGAATATAATATTTTAAACTGATGCAATTGTGTCCAAGATGGGTATATTTGCTGACGACACACCCCGCTATTCTTGACATATTGGACATAGTACGCACACAAATCGAAGGCAATGGCCGGATAATTAGAAGATGACTTATAGTCTGTAGTAGAATGGGGACATAAATAGATTGTTAAATGTAATGCTATTAGAGCCAACCCTTTTTTTAAAATTATAATTTCCCTTTTCAACCACCGATTGCCATGACTATTAGCAACCTACCAGAGAGTATATTATTCAACCTACTCGGTCTATCATTCACCGGTAACATGAATTGGACCAAATGCATAAAAAACATTGCTGTTGCAAGAAAGGTGGGCTCACTCTACCGTGCTAGAAAGCTGATCACACCTGGCAGTATCCTATTTCTCTACAAAGCCACCATTCGCCGGAGAATGGAGTATTTCTGCCACATTTGGGCTAGTGCACAAACCACTAGCTTCTTCTTCCATGGCAAAGTCCAAAAAAGAGCCTCTAATTTAATATGTCCCGCATATTCTCCAGCCCCTGTCCCATCGCCGCCTGTAATCTACTGGATCCACACAGTCTACCAAATTCCAAACCCTGTCCCATCGCCGCAATGTTGCATATCTATGCTTGGTTTACAAGTACTTTAATGGAATATGTTCCTATGTAGTTGCTGCACTCGTGCACCTTGGAGGCAAATATACTCGACCAATCCGTCAGTCAGCGAGATCCTAGTCCTTCACTGTGAAGGTCCTCAGATTCCGGAGAGCTTTCGATTCTAATAACTTCTTTCCTCGAACTGCTAGCCTTTGGAATCCCTTTCCTAATTCCCTTTTCCTTTATTGTACAAACATGCAGAGGTTTAAATGTAATGTGAACAAGCATCTCGTTGCACGACTCCCTACTTAGGTTGCCCCTAATTTACAGTATGCCCTTACGTTTAAGTGTCATGGTGCCTTGTTTGAGGGGAAAGAAAAGTAAAACAAACATTTTTTTTTAAAACATGACATAAAAATAACATGACATGATGTTATAAAATAATAGTAAAAAATTAAGCGTGACAAGTCAACAGACGAGCATATTCTCATCAAGATATATGTTTAGAAATCTAAAAATGTGTTTCACATCTTTAAAGCGAGAGACAAAAATATAATTTATTTCAAATTTACTCATGAAAAACAATAAATATCAAATAATTATTGTTTTAATGCTATTTCAAACGTACGTGTGAAACACTATAGAAAACGATGTTGTATGCAAGCCTAACATCCAAAGTAAAACTATTTTTAAAGTTAAGAGTGGCATAAGCCCTAGTAGATATCCGTGTAGAAATATGTAAATGCGTGACAGACAAAAGAAAATTACTTTTTAACAACTCGCTTGACATAACAAATAAATTTATCTTTTAAATTTAAACCTTAAAGATTAAAAGGCGAACATTTATAATTATAAAGTTGTGTAGACGCATCTAAAATTACTATTTCAACTGAAAGCATGCTAATTAAACGAAAAAAGAAAGGTACTGGTATAGCTTTTGAACAAGACCAAACTGACTTTCCGTTCGGCTTTTTCCGGTTGTTTACTGGCGTGAAAAGCAGAAAACAAGTTAACTCGTAAATTGATTAAAGAATTTCCAATAAAAAAGGGACGAAAAAACAAACAAATAGTCAGCAAATAGCTGTTACCAAAGGCAATAAATGTAGTGTAGGGTAAGGATAGGGTTAGAGTTAGGGGTACTTTCGGATTAGTTTAGGTTTAGGGTTTAAACATGGTTGGATTTGTTTTCTAGTTCAAAAGGTACCGAAAAAAAGTAATTTAACTTTCTCGCGAAAAAAAATCATAAAAGTTGTTTTATTAATTTTTTTCTTCAAAAATCCATGTTTTCATGAAAATAAACATATGGTGAGGGTTTTTCTTGCTTTAAATGTTGTTTCATTTTTTTCTGTTGGAATGCAGCCTCGTTTTGATTTTTACGCTGGTCCGTTTTCATTATGCTATTTCCGGCTGTTTACGTAATTCTGTTTCGACAAAAGTCGGTTTTATCTGGTTCAAAAGCTGTACCAGTACCGAAAATAATATTTCTAACTAAAAATAAACAGACGGAGGGACAGGTATAGTTTCTATAGTTTATATACTGTATAATGAACGGCGAAGAAGATCTCGTGAGTGACGTCACGGCGAGAGTTGGCAGACAACGGATGCCCTCTTTTTCAGTAAATCATCGAGTATATTGAGATGCTTATTGTCTAGCTTAGCGGAATGAATGTAATGATTAATATTAAATATAATTTGAAAATGGCTTGTTGGAGCGTCAGAACCTTACTTCATTGTTATGCTTCTGACCGGCCGGAGAGACGAACAACACTTGTTGGTCAAGAACTGTTACGTTTTAACATTGATATAGCAGCCTTGTAAGCGACAAGATTGTTTGAGCAGGGTAGTCGTGTAAAGGAGGGATCTGAATATGTATTTTACTGGATCGGGAAACCGGTGAGAACGAGCCTACTATGGCGTAGGATGTGCTCTAAAGAAATGGGTTGTTTCTAAACTCAAGAATCTTCAGCTTGTCACCTCAGGATCTGAAGTATGTGGAACAGTCATACTTAGCTATTAAATTAGAGTTGCAGAAAGAATTTAGACGGGTGAAGTATGAATGGTGATGATAGAAGGAGTGTCATATTCAGCATGTCGCAGATGTTCAAGACAGTAATGCAATGCATGGCTTGATTAACACAGTCTATGATCTTAGCCATTCTAGTGTATCACCATAAGACTCATTGGATGGCATAGAGTTAAATCAGGATTCAAGCAAGCTACTTGATAGATGGGAAGAACATTACACTTATATGTTAACTAATCCATCGATAATTAGTAGTGATGGCTTGCCTCAGAGGGCTATCATTGCCAAAATGGATTCTGTTTCTTTCCTTCAATGAAGTGGAGTAGTATATATGATAGTTGAGATGCTGAGCATATGGTGGAGATGGTATACATGTATTAGTTCTTCGCTGCGGTTGAAGACCATTCCGGGTTTAAATTAAAACGTTTATTGACAACATCTGGTTTGACTGGCATGACTCCATTATGACATATTTGTGCAAGAGCAAAGGGAAGAAAAATGAGTGCCGCAATTATCGATGCATCTCTTATTTGAATGGGGCAAGGAATTTACCAGAATTCTGTGTAATAGCTTGAATGCCTACAGCTGTGTAGTTATGCTCTCTGAAACCCGGGGTTGATTTAGAAAAAAGAGGGGTAACACTGATATTGTGTTTACGGCACGTCAAATGCAGGGAAAGTGTATTGAATATCATCTAGACCTATATCAGGTATTTGTTGGTCGGACGAAAGTGTTCAATACAGTTAATCGGGATGCCCTGTTGAAGGTATTTGGTAAGTTGCGATGTCCTCCTAATTTTGTTCGACTCCTTCGGGAGCTAAACGACAACATAAAAGCACGTGTCAATTGCAATGGTTGTCCCTCTGAACCCGTTGCAGTTCACAATGGTCTTTAACAGAGTGATATACTTGCATCTACTTTGTTTTCCATCTATTTTATGTTACTCTGTCTTCGGCTTTCTTTAAGAGTGACAAAGTTGTGTATATTCGATTTCGCACATTAAAGCTGGCCGTATAATATACAGCGTTTTAAGACATTATCATAGACATCCTCTACTGTTGTTCGAAGTTTTGCTCCATGCATATGATGTAGATTTCCTGGCTCACTCGGAGAATGATATGCAGGATATCGTGGATAGCTTTGCATGGGCATGTAGAAACATGGAGCTTACAATAAGCCTGGCCAAGACAAAAGCTATGTTTTCCTCAACACCTGACAAACGTATGAGGAACCGGATATATTTGTTGAAAGCCACATACTGTCTGTCGTGGATCGTTTTGTGTATTTGGATAGTCTTATTTCGAGGAACAGGTCGGTGGATGCTTAGATAAGAAGACGTATTGAACATGCTGGTTTGTCTTTTGGTTATTTAGAAAAGCGGATGTGGGCACCACATGATATTAGGCTGGTAAGATCTCTGTATGAGGCATGTGTGGTTTCAACTTTGTTATCTGCTTGCGAGATATGGATCACGGACATAGCTCATGTTAACCTGCTATAATGTTTCCAGCAGAATTGGTTTAAATACTTGCTTAACATCCGTTGAGATAGCTTCACCCTTGACACCGAAGTGTTGGAACGAGCTGCTGTTCTAAGCATCAAGTCTCATAGGCTGGCCATCTAATTCGTCTTAATGATGACAGAGTGGCAAGGTTTATAGGGAACTAGCTGGGAATATTCGCCCAAACAGCACTAACCTCGTATGCGATTCAAAGATTATCTCAAAAACTATTTGAATGCTTTGGAATTGATGTTGAAAGATAGTAGGGGGTAGCTGTTGATAAGTTACGGTAGAGGTAAGTGATTTTTGAAGGCAGTTGACTTTTTGAGACAAATATGATTAAACACCATCAATGGAAGATATTAGCGAAAAAAAAAGACGGAACGTGGCACCTCCAGCATATGGAGGACATATGGGCCACATGATATGCCAATATTCCAATTTAGTAAGTAGGTCACATGCAGGTTTGTTGAATCACAAACGAGTGCATATTTTGCAAAATCAATCATGAACTAAAAGTGGCTTCATTCATGGTATCACTCAGATCATCACAACACCTGCAACATCTGTGGTATTGTCTGTAAAAGTCTGGTAGGCCGGAAACCCACGAGGACATTTTACACGAATATCATATCGATACGCCAAAAGTGCTAATATTCCAAATCGAATAGACAGCCACAATATATATATATATATATATATATATATATATATATATATATATATATATATATATTCGTAAGTGTTTGATGATGTTCTTTTTATCATGAACATATATATGTTCGGAATGGACAGAAGCAATTGTCGGATAATACAGTGTTTTTGGATAAACTCAGGAATATTTTTTTGAATAATTAGTGTTATATTATATTACATTGTGAACTATAATCGTATAATACACTATTGAGCTACTATATTTAGTTTGTATGAATTAAAAGAAATCGATATAATTGATATATACATATAATTTACTGACAGTTGTTTCATCATTTAACGACTCATCAGTATGGACAGACGTAGCGAGAGCATTAAGTCCACGATTCGAAACCAATCTGTCATAGGCCTAATTTATAACTACGAGCAACGTGGTACCTTTAAGATAGTAAGAGTGTAATCCAGTAACAAGCGTTGTCGGATGTCTTACCATATTAGCTAATGGACCTGTTTCTGGGCACGGGTAGAATTATATTGTTTAAATCAATTTATTTATTTTTTCTCCAAATTTTACGATACTTGTAACCTAGAGGAATTACTTCTGTCGACTTAAAAGGTGTTGCGTTACAGTAAGCAGAACACACCATTTCCTGAACCAGTGTGTTGATGTTTCGTCCCAAATCACTTTTCACATTCGAATCATTTAAAAACCAACCAGGTCTATTGTATATGATTAAAAAGTATGTATACAGTTATTAAATGTCTAGGCTAACTTTGAAATATTTTGTTAATATTTAAAATATGTTAAAAATTAAAAGTAAAAAATCCATCCAATTTTTCGACCTAACCGGATTTTCAATGTCATGGTAAATGATAGTTTACAAGCGCGACTTCGCAGGCTACAATATGGACCCAGTAGCGAGTCTCTACGACGAACAAAACCGAAGTTATCGCAAAATAATTTCTTTTCACCTCTTCCGTAACTTTGACCCTGACCTATGGACTTAATTAGATAATGCTTGTTATTTTGAGCAAGTTTGGTGACAACTGGTCGAATAATGTGGACGTTTGGCTACACAAAATCAAATACACATAGTGACACACAAATGCGACTGAAAACATAGCGTCTTCGACTGATGAAAAATGATAAAACATTAACATTTTATGGAGAAATTATAATGTTGAAGTAAATTCTCGCCATTTGCCTCAAAGGATTATCGCAAGAAAAATTAAAAAGATAAGAGGGGCATTAGTTAAAAGATGTTATGAACTACTGATATACATTAAAGGATATATTCACCGATATATGTTTAAATGTGTTGAATTGTTTAATGCGGGATTACACGCCTCGTTAAAGTAATAATAAACGCAAAACGCAGAAAAAATAATGAATAAATAAAAGTTCACAACTTAGATTATTATATACACGCAATTATTAAAAAAGAATGTAAGTTTAAGATTTACATTGCGTGTGCCGGATTCTCGTGTTTTCTCTCTATCTCAATATATATATATATATATATATATATATATAGCTTTTTAAAATATTACCTAATGCAGTATAACATTTGATCATTTTTTCTCGCACACGTAATCGATTGTGTGCACATAAATTATAAAACATTAAATTACATACCTGAGCATATAATTTCTCTCTCTCTCTCTCTTCTGTACACCGACGATTCCCGTAAGGATAAAACGTATACGTATATAGATAAAAGCATATTTATATAATTATTTGTCACCCCGCAAATCTAGGCTGGGCTCTGTAGTGAGTAGTATTATACCAGCTCTCATCGTGAATTCAATGCAATGTTCTTTTCGATAGTCGAATACTTTGCGACAACTGCCTTTAAATAGGATATATATCTTGCTCATTTACCGGGTTGTTGACAACATTGGAATTTGAGTAAGGAAATATAACTCGTGTTTTGGGGTTAAAGGCGACGACCAGTGTAAAAAATTATTCTCTACACTGACGATTGCCCTAAGGATGAAACGTATACGTATGTAGATAAAAACAAATATATATATATATATATATATATATATATAAATGTATATATATAAATGTATATATATATATATTTGTTTATATATATATAAATGTATATATATATATATATTTGTTTATATATATATATAAATGTATATATATATATATATATATTTGTTTATATATATATATAAATGTATATATATATATATATATATATTTGTTTATATATATATATATATAAATGTATATATATAAATGTATATATATATAGTTGTTTATATATATAAATATATATATATATATATATTTGTTTATATATATAAATGTATATATATATATATATATATTTGTTTATATATATAAATATATATATATATATATATTTGTTTATATATATAAATATATATATATATATATTTGTTTATATATATAAATATATATATATATTTGTTAATATATATAAATATATATATATATTTGTTAATATATATAAATATATATATATATAAATGTATATATATATATAAATGTATGTATATATATATATATATAAATGTATGTATTTTTATATATATATATATGTATGTATATATATATATGTATGTATATATATATATATATATATATAAATGTATATATATATATATATAAAATGTATGTATATATATATATATACATGTATGTATATATATATACACATGTATGTATATATAGATATATATACACATGTATGTATATATATATATATAAATGTATGTATATATATATATAAATGTATGTATATATATATATAAATGTATGTATATATATATATATATAAATGTATGTATATATATATATAAATGTATGTATATATATATATATATATATAAATGTATGTATATATATATATATATATATAAATGTATGTATATATATATATAAATGTATGTATATATATATATAAATGTATGTATATATATATATATATATATATATAAATGTATGTATATATATATATAAATGTATGTATATAAATATATATATATAAATGTATGTATATATATATATAAATGTATGTATATATATATATATATAAATGTATGTATATATATATATATATAAATGTATGTATATATATATATATAAATGTATGTATATATATATATATATATATATCTCTTCTATATAACACTGAATGTATGTATGTGTGTTTGTCTGTGCCTTATAGAAAAAATGTTAGAGAATATAGATACAATATAAAAGTGTATTCTAATGTAAAATTCACAGGGTAAGTTGATTGGCGTATTCCCGAATCTATAAATCCACCCTTAAGGGGTCCATGAGGCAGATTTCATCAGAGGGGGGGTCCTTTTCAGTTATTTTTCATTATATCTTATAGTAATTAGAAATTGCTGTGTCATATTTTAATTTAATTACGTAATACTTTGTAATAACTTTTACTTGTATTTAAAGTTTTTTAGCGTCAATTCTATTCACATGGAGGGGGTAAGAAACTATGCGAAGGTCCGCCACTGCCCGCCATTCTGTACGTACACAAATACATGTACATGGACATTTTATAATATCTTATATAAGAAAAGTATCGGCGTTGTCCGGCAAATTATACCTCAAGTACATAAAACAATTTATGGTTTTTAATGAAATTTATTTGTTAGAGGATAGCTAAGGAAGAACGATAACTCACGTTTAATAACACAATTTTGGTTTGTTTAAAAAAGATTAGAGAATATAGATAACCTATAAAAGTGTATTCTTATGTAAAATTCACAGAGTAAGATTTTTTTATCTTCATCATATTCTGAAATAGGGGGGGCAGAACATAGGTATAGACTGGGTTATTTGTTCTACTCGGCATTGTTCGAGATCAATACTCCTTATTAACATAATTTTTCTTAATACTTTGATTTTACCGATACTTTTGGCAGTTCTGTGAATACCTCCTTACAAACATTAAATTATTAAAATATAAAGGGAAACAGATAAAGAGACGGTTAGGGGGAGAGAGAGTGGGGGTGATAGAAGTTTTAACATTAAAATGTCACACATATTATTTAACTTCTATTTTTTTATGTCCCGAAGCTATAAATGTAAGATTACACTATTACATTTAAAGCAGAGTGCTCCGGGGGAAAATGAATTACATTATTATTAGTTTTTAACGTATTTAATCAAAGGAAGAAGTTTTGAATGTATTTTACAACAATCAGAGGTATCTACATTTTCTACAAATGGCGTCCACACTCTAGTTGTCCTTTTGGCATGAAACACAATTTAAGTTAATATTGATCACTTCACGCTTAGCAGCTGTCTCTCAAAGTTCTTAATGATCGGTTACTAAGTTTAAGAGTAAGTAATTTAAAAAACAAATATATAAAAACATGCATACAATTATATTTGTAGGTAAGTTCGTATTTAGATATAAAGCTATATAAATATACGTATGTGTATATTTATACAGATATCTTCATATTATATTATCTCATCATTATTATATATAAATATTTGTATGTTTAATTTATATATATATATATATATATATATATATATATATACACATATATATCGACATATACGAATGTAATATTTGATTAAACCCCTACACATTGTACACATAAATATTTACTTACTCTATAAATGTAATGACAGGGGATAAAAAAAAATGTTATTTGAATTCGTGTCAATATATATCAAGGAAAAATTTCTGATTAAAATCTAGTTGACACGAGTCTTGAATTCTTACGTAGATTTAAAATCTTAAAAAAAAATGTTGTTTCACGATGGATTAGATATATTTACTTTTTAACTTCTATCATCAAACACACACTTGAACACATACTTACGTTTACTTACACACACGCATATGTGTGTGTGTGTGATAATTATGGAAATGATATTTTATCGTTAAAATTCTACTTGTATGTTATTTCTTACATTAATATATAAATAGATTTGGGTTTTCCTGTTTCATTTTCCATACACACCCATATATATATATATATATATATATATATATATATATAAATATATATATTAGTGTTCTATTTTACTTCAGTCGAAAGTCTCAGAAATCAAGGGACCAATTCCTGGGGCTAACACTTTATATCTGTATGAGATACATATATATTCGAATATTCTATTCATGATTCTGTTTACATGTAGTAACGAAATGAGGAACATCTATTTTTTCTACCCAATTGACCAAATTACTCTGTTCTAGTATATTCTTCTGGTGGTCTCTTTGTCTTACCGGATTTCAAGAAAAGTAATTCATCTTTTTCTGGTTGAATATTCAACTGATTGATGTTACTTGAGATAACATTAATTGGAAAAGGTGGACCATTCCTCATAGCTTTTAGTGTATAGCCGCGTCGAAGGGATCTTATTTGGGCTTCACATACTATGCTATTTTGAATATTTGGTCTGGGGTTACTTGTAGAGTCAAGTATCCTCATGTCAAGTTGCCCTGAAAAAACCCTTGTAAAAAGAGACCGAAGACACTCGATGATGGTGTATTGTAGGTAATTCAAACTCACACACACATATATTTTTTCATTTTAATTCATTCAAATTTCTAAGAAATCAAGGGCCCCTTTTCTTGGGCAAACACTCGCTCTCTATATGAGATACATAGATATAGGAATAGTCAATAAAAGTCACCCTTTATTTCTCAAACGAAAGATTAGTAAAGAAGTAACGACCATTAGTTTTCCTCTTGACAATTTAATTATGTGATAGCATATCTTTTTTTATTACTCTTGGTCTTAACGGATCCCAGTACAAGTATTAATCTAGTCCGGTAGAGTAGCCAGCTAAGTGTATTTATTTGAGGTAACATCACTAGGAGAAAGTGCATCATTCCTTTTATGAGCATGCGCATAGCCATGCTGAGATCTTAGTTGTTCTGTAGATACTATGTTATTTTGAATATTTGGTCAAGGTTTACTTATAGAGTGTAGTATTCTCATGTCAGGTTGTCCTGACAAACCCTTATACACAGAGACCGAAGACACTGGCGGATGGTGTATAGTAGGTAATTCAAACTCACACACACACATATCTATATATATATATATATATATATATATATATATATATATATATATATATATTTGTGTAAGTGTGTGCTTGCGAATTTCTAAAAGTCAACAATAAACATAAAAGACAAAGTGGTTTGCAAAATGTATCTGAGTATATAAAGAATACATACACCTGTGCATCCGTGTGCATACTCATCGCACCCATGCGTATCTGAACCGTATAGGTATTCGTGCGTATTACCATGGAGGTTGCATGCGAACATGGGTTCATATGTTTTCTACTCCAAATAGTAAAAACAAACGAAAATTCAGTTAAGAACCATAGTAAGATCATCCATTTTATTATGCGTTATTGTCTAAGAAATCTTCTCATTGTCGAATATTACAGCCACCTGTTTGTAATACACAACCACTACACACTACACACACACACATATATATATATGTGTGTGTGTTATATAAAGTTACGTATGTATCTATGTTATATATGCGTATGTACAGTATTAACTCTTCAAATAATTAACCGATCATCATGAATTTTGAAACACAGCCGTTAGGCGTAAGTGTGCGTAATATGGGCTATATTTGTTTATTGGGTGGACGCCCATCGTAAAAATTAATACACTTCCAACCTTCGTGAAATTTGAAAAAATAGTGATTATAAATCGTAGTTTCACGCGTTAATGCCACACCTTTACATAAAAAGGAACCTTTTGTTAGTACAGATTGTGTTCATCTCGTCAATTAACCCTGCACTCAATCTGTAAATATGTTAGTAATACACTTCTCAATATCATATTATCCCATTTAACTGCAATAAAGTGTTAAGGCAATGCATATATTATTCATTATTGGTGTTCTATTGTTGTAAATGGTGGCATAGATAAGTAAAAGTAATAAAGGAACAGAAAAAAAGAAAGAAAAAAGAATGAAAGGAAAATAGCAAAGACAGCATGTAACCGATTGCGACCGCGTGTCAGATAGGTTCAAATATAAACTTAAATTACAGTTTAAATCTTCCTGTGAGTGCGCTGTAAATGTGTGTAGAGTTTTTGTATTGAAGTACCGAACGAAATACAAACGGTATGTTAGCTTTTGTACAGGGGTAAAGTTACATGTTAAAATTATTGAGAGAGAGGGTATAAACTTAATATTCATTTAAAATGAAGGGACTATAGCTGAATATATATCTCGATTTGTGCATTGAACTCTTTATTAAATGAAGTAACGGTTCAGATAACGTAAAGAATTGCTCTTCATTATTAGAATTCCGTTCTAGCGGTAAGCGATGATCTCAGCAAATATTGAAACATAACAACTTCGACTATTTCCGTGTTAAACACTGACGGTTCTCTGCAAGCGGTCGGTTTTCTAATCTAAGCTTTAAATACTCAATATGCTTCAAGTAGAGACTTCATACGCCGAAACAGCAGTGGGGATGACTATATATATATGTTCTTTGCCTCGGCAAGTTGAACACTCTCAGTCTGCTTGCTGTTCATGTTCGCCGATTTGATATTCATAGACTTTAAATCCATTTGTTTACGTGTTGATTAATGGTGGCCGGGGGGAGAGCATCAGCCTACGAAACTGAAGGTTACTTTGTGACTGGGTTTCAATCCTTAGACCAGCAGTAATCAACATTTCATATACTAATAAGTGCATAAAACATGAAACACTAGTGTATGTAAGAAAAATAATTAATATAACAAATAATGTGGATATATATATATATATATATATATATATATATATATAAGTAAAAGGGTCTCCTATTAGGACTGGCAAGAAGCTGCTTAAACAAAAGAAAGCAGGGAATAGGTCAGACATTTCGTAAGAACACTTATCATAATAGTACTTATAGAAAATACTGAGACTAACAACATCACGTCTGTAAAAGAGAGAGGGTGCAGGAAAAGGGATGAGGCCAATCAAATAACAGATACGTATCTGAACCTTATGAATACCTAAGAAATGGGACTGAGATCAACCAGCTTAAATATAGATAGTGGATCTGGTACGAGAATATTTTTGGAGCGATACAGAGAACCGACTTTACGAGAGCAGAAGGAGGAATAGATCTGATGTATTAACTCCAAGAAAGGTTTGATGAGAAGAAAGACTAAGAAGTTTGAGAGACATTTTGTTTTACATAGTTCACCCCAAAGAGGCAGGCCGCCACTGTTGACGTAAGGGGCTACTGAGAAAAAAAGGTTGGGAGTTTTTTTTTTGGGGGGGGGGGAGTTCAACCTAAATTGGGAGCTGTGCAGCGATATGTCTGTTTACATTAGTTTTAAATGTTTGCATGTCAGTACCGTCAGGAAAACAGGGAGCAGGGAGGTAGTTCCAGAATCCTGCATCACTAGGAAATAAATTTTTGGAGTAGACCATTTCTCCTCAAGAACAACGCCATCAAGGGAAATCTCTTGAAGAAAGGAGGCATGCCTACGATTGAAAGACAAGAGCTGTGCTTTAACAGGATTAGATAAAACATGTAATGTTGTACTCAAATCACGACGGAACCCGTGGAAACTTCATTTGCATATTCAAACAAATTCCAGAACGATGGGCGAGAAGAAAAAACATCAGGGTTGGAGAAGTGGAGACTTATAGGGTAAAGGGAGACTTTGTATGGTGGTATCTGTTTGCATAATGGTGTTTTGGGGGAATTTTTTTAACAGTACCCGCACACTGTTACTCTCCATTACTTTATATTTTTTTCAAATTTTGAATTTTGGCTTTTCCACTGCAAACTTATCCATCTACGTAATACCTTTGATGATAAGAGTTTAATCTTAAGGAAAGAAAAATATACGTTTTTTTTTCGAGTACAATTTGCATTGAACAATCGAAGTTGAAAAAGATTTGTCATTCGTACATATTTATCTCTCTTCTTTCATTTATCCTATATATATATATATATATATATATATATATAGGATAATGAAGTGTGGCAAAAATGACTACTGGACGAGTCCATTGTGGGTGGGACGTCGAGAAAGAAAAACAGCGACTTGATAACTGTTAAAAAGGAGAAGGTTGTGTAGACTTGAAAGGCGGCGGTTTCAGAAATGAGAAGAGCCGGATCGCTGAGGTATCAGCGTATAGAAGAAAAAAAACACCGGAGTATAACAATTTTAATAGTCGCTTGAATGGATGGCTGAGTTTATGAAACTGGCTCTAAATTGTTGAACTTAAAAGAGACCAGCTCCGTTGTTAGCTTTGTATCCAAATGACCGAAATAGACATCTGAAGGCTAATTGATGTAACTTTAGACAGTAAAATATTACCCTCAAGTGAATTAGAATTTTTATTAAAAATTATAGAACTTATTAACTATTAAAATAAATATTACTGAATTAAAATGTATAAATGTCCACACAACTTTTAAGATATACTAGCTCTGAACGAAAAATTCAAAATGGCGTATTAGTGGGTTCCTCCACGTGTGAGTCTGCTCTTTTATTTGTTTTTGTTTGGTTTCACCTAAAAATAAACCACTGTAGAGTGTAGGGTTTTTCAAGAACCTTTAATATAAGAACTTTTTACTTATTGTGATTTTTTCTGATGATTGTGTAATGTTGCAGAGACGATATTGACATAAAAATGTTGTTTGGCAGAAGACAAATGAAACAGACCGTAAAAAATATATCTCACAGAAATGTTATGTTTTTTTGGAAATGTGAAATAAAAATAATGAAATAAAACCATGCTTATTGGAATATAATATGAACTGACTTATATTTGCTCTGTTATCACTAATTGACAATCACCGAGCTGAATCTTGTAAAGAGACGGAAAAGTTAAAGGGCAGTGATAGTATATGCTAATACATATATTGTACTTAATAATTATATATATATATATATATATATATATATATATATATATATATATATACATTATATCAGAAAGAGAAACATGTATTATTTATTTGTTATCTGTACTCTCTCTTGTTGAGTTTAGCTCTCTAGTAAGTGAAATCGCCAACTATCATAAGCTAATAACGCATTGCCTTTTTGGTAACAAATGCAGCTCTCAGCATTTTACTGTGTTTATCATTGGAATTTCGCTTACTCAGCTAAAATGGTTGAAGCGCTGATTATCGTCTAAACGGTCAAGTTAATACCCGGGTTGAAGCAGTTGCTGTTTTTTTACAAAATGAAGATGTTTTCTGAAGAAAAGTTAAATAGATATATGCTATATAAACATATCAAATATATATTATGTTGTACTTTATGTATGTGAACTTGCATACGTATTCATGTAAATTTCACTCGAAATTTGAGTCCAAATTTTTTCTTCAGTTAAGAATTTCTATTTATCGGAAAATTAATAGACGCTCATGTATTCTGTTTACTTGGTCGCCCCAGCATTATCTAGCCTCTAATCATGCGAACATATGTTTCATGGAGAAACAGATACGCACAGAAATAATTCCCAAATACCAGTGATAGGTTCTCAGAAATTATCAATTTTTTTATTGAGTTGTCTAGCTTTCTTAAAGAGGATATGCCATAATTTTAAGTATATAATTTTATAAACACCCCCACAACATATATATATATATATATATATATATATATATATACTTTTTTAGTGATGTATATGAATGGCAAACGCTGCTAGTGTTAGATGCTCGGCTAATGGAAAGGAAAGGGGGAGCAGCAATAGAAAGTTAAAATATATTTCGCTTTATTTTGGCCATCTATATGTTTATTTCTCTTTGAAATAAATAAGTACCTCGTAAAATGCGAGGACTCATGCTGCGATGTTTACGGATTGTCGCCATGATAACCCTCTATCTGACAGTTATCTCCAGTAGTATCTCAAATGGTCAGGACTTGGATTGTCCATGACCAGTGAAAAAAGAGCAAACTAGGAAACATAAATAGGAGGAGAGACATGGACGAAACAATTACTAGTGCTGAGGAGATGGAAGAAAGCAGGTAATAATACAATAATTTCAGACTTATTCGGTGCCTGAAATAGATTTGAAATTAATCCTTCGCACTATAATAAAATTGTAATGGCTGTTGTTGTTTCAAATGATGATACACATTTGTATATAATAAATTTACTTACGATATACTATATTGTAGATGAATATTCTAGTAATGTACTTCGATAAATAGCGAGTACTAACACTGGAAAAGCATAATGTATTGCTCGTTATTTTTGACAGAGGGTGGACACTAGTATATATATATATATATAAATATATATATATATATGTGTGTGTGTACTAATTTTGATACTTTTAATCATTGCTAAATCAAGTTTGAATAAGGGGCATAGACAAAGGTATTATAATAGTTTAAAGTTGTTTCGATCCACGCCGTGTTTATTTAAAGTCACACAATGCTCAAAATGTATTTTAACATAGTAGACAATCTGCAGAAAATCTTTCGCATGTCCCTTAAGAAAAGCAAGTGTAAAACTAGGTCAAAATAGGTATAAAATCTTCCAAAAACAAAACAAAAATCACAAGAAAAAACATTTGATTATAATTATTTAAAAATCAAACTACATATTCTCGTAAGCCAACAGACATATTCAAAATACATGAAAAATCGTCATATTTCCCTTCTAAGAAATTTGTCATATAAAAAAAATTCAGTTTACTTATATTCGAAGGGGCGTAATCTTAAACTTTAATTTAAAATAAAATTGTCCTAATAAAGGAATTTGACTGGTTAACGCTTAATATGGTATTTTAAGCAGCTCTTTGGAATTAGCCTATTAATATTTTCCTTTGTGTGCGGTGCAGGACTTCGGTGGTGACATCAATTATTGTCTGAGAACTATATTAAGTAATTTATTTTCGTTAAGATTGTGAAATTTTTTTTTTCCCTTTATTGCCATGTTAACTAATGACTTGATCCTAATTGTAGAGGACGTATCTCATATATAATTTAAGTTTGTCTATGTGCCATTGTTTTTTTATTTTAATTTTATAATTGTGTTCTTATATTTATATAGGTGTACGTACATTTGTGTGTGCCTGTACACACACACACACACTATATATATATATATATATATATATATATATATATATATATATATATATATGTATATATATATATATGTATATCGAAATTGACATCTTTGAAGCACGCATAAGAATGTATTTAAGTGAAATATTTTGAAAATCAACAATTGTGCAATTCAAATGAAAAATTCATTTATTTAATTTTTTTTTGCAAGCTTTCGTTGTAGAAAAACTTTGTCAGGCGAGACTGTCTCATAATTTTATTTTTTTCTTATTTTCTTCCTCCTCATTTTGATTGTATTACGCCTGAGGGGTCGAATCACGATATGAGCAGAAAGAGACGTCAAGTTCTAAAAGACGTTATAATAAGTGTAGTCCTGGCGATGTTATGCGCAGATTGTCCCGTTTTAAGTGAGGAAATTGACAACATTTTGAAGCACGCACAAGGATGTATTTAAGTGAAATATTTTGAAAATCAACAATCGTCCAATTTAAATGAAAAATTCATTTTTTATTTTTTTTGTTGCAAGCTTTCGTTGTAGAACAACTCCGTCAGGCGAGACTGTCTTATAGTTTGCTATTTTTCATCCTCCTCATTTTGATGGTATAAACCCCGAGGGACGCTTGTTTCGACGTTTCCTGTATGGAATTTAGCAATAAAAACAAGCCGCGCGTGCGTAGTCCCCCTCTGTATGTGACTCGATGTGGCGAGTGTAAAATGCAATAAATGCGGGCAATTTAGGGCATTTTTGACCCCCCTTTGACCCCATGGGGGCGCGAACCAGAATTTCTCTGAGGTAAATGATGCTCATTTTATATCCAGAACAATTGCCTCTAGATTTTGGCAAAGTTCAGTAAAATTGAATGGATAGATCAAACGTTATGGGAGGAAAGGGTCATTTTTGTCATTTTAGGGGGCTTTTGACCCTCTGGGGGCGCGAACCAGATTTTTGACAAGGTCAGCGATAGGTATTTTCTATTAGGAACAATTGCCTCCACATTGTGGCCAAGTTTTAGAGAAATTGAATGGATGGATGAAAAGTTATGGGGCAAGAAATGTCATTTCTTGCCATTTCGGGGCCTTTTGACCCCCTGGGGGTCTAATCTGATTTTTTTCAGAATTTTTCTGAGGTCAAGGATGGTCATTTTATATCTAGAACAATTGCCCCTACATTTTGGCCAAGTTTCAGTAAAGTTGAATGGATGGATCAAACGTTATGGGAGAAAAGGGTAATTTTTGTCATTTTCGGGGTTTTTTGACACCCTGGAGGCGCGAACCAGATTTTTTACAAGGTCAGCGATAGGTATTTTATATTAGGAACAATTGCCTCCACATTGTGGCCAAGTTTCAGAGTAATTGAATAGATGGATGAAAAGTTATGGGGCAAGAAATGTCATTTTTTGCCATTTCGGGGCCTTTTGACCCCCTGGGGGAATAACCAAATTTTTTTTCAAAAATCGGAGAATGTCACTTTCTAACCTGACCGAAGTTACAGCTTCATGCAAAATTTCAGAGAAATTCAATGGATGGTTGCGGAGAAAAATCCGGACGGACGGAAAAGCCTCAAAACATAGGTCTCCCGATTTTATGAATCGGGGGACAAAAAATATCCTCTAACAAGGAATTTCATAACTAGATTACACAAAGTATTAAACGTGTGAAAACTATATTTTAAGTTTTGTTGTGCTTTTTAGGAACATCTATCCAGAAATGTGCAGTCATGAAGTAAGAAAGCCGAATACAGTTCTGATGATTCTGCACAATACGAACCGAAGTAAACTTGGCAAAGTTTAACTTAGTTATGGGTTAGGTTAGGGTCAGGTTAGTGGTCGGTTTAAGTAAAAATTAAAAACAACAGTTTTGGTCGTATTGTGTGGATTGTTCGGTGAAGTTCATTATCGTTACTTTTATTTGGTAAAACTCGGGTATTTTCCATCATGTTCGATATTTTTTTTGTGAAGTTGTCGCTAATTTGAGAATTTGTATCCCTCACTAAAAGTAAAAAAATGGAAAATTAAAATATAAAAATACCCCACACAATACATTAATTTTGATGAGTAAAATAGAAATACCCAACCCCAATTATTCTGTTTAAAAATTGAGAAACCATTCGGTAATACATATCGATTTACAGCTAACAGGACAGAAAGTAGGTGCCTATTCCTCGTTAAATTGATATAATAAAGTGATCGCCCACCTTAAAACATAAAATATTTTTGTATTTTGTTATTTTTTCTGAGATTTTCTAAATCCTTTGACGTGTAATCGCAAAAAACAGTAGAATTTGAAGTTTTTGATGGGTTAAACTACGTCAGGTGTGATAGTAAAGATTTACCGTAATTTTCTTTCAAGCAATGTAATTTCTATTTGCGTCGTGAAAAATATTGACAGTGCAATCTTGTTTGTTATTTTTATTCATAAGTGATACTCCAATAGTTATATTTAAGTTACATAGTTCTTTAATATGTTGCCGGTACACGGAGCTGGTATCCCGGCTGTAACCGGGAAAATAGAAATGATTGAAGTTTGAAGTTTTGTAGGAAACACCTATTGTTTTATTTTTTAATTTTACTGTAGCGGATATGTTCTTGTTGTGTGTGACAACAGTTGATAAATTATGAGAAAAATGTAAACTGTTTGTAACGCCCCCCCCCCCAATGTACGGAACGAAGGAAGAAGATAATTGTTTTTCCGGGATGAAATAGTGATAGAATGTTTAAAAATAAGTTAAAATTCGATTTTCTATTAAGAATAGTGAAAAATTAGCGAGTTGTATGAAAGTAAGCGTAAAATTATAACCAAGCTGAAATTAAGAAAAATTGTTGGAGAAACGATACAAGGTCATAATATGTTAATTAATATGTTAATTTATTAACGAAAGGTAGGTATTGATTTTTGCGAACTAATAACGAACCGTAAATAATGGCTAACAAAATGTGCTAGGTTACAAAGGTTCTCGGTTATTCGTGGAAAAAGTTAAATAGTGATAGAACGTTTAAAAATAAGTAAATATCAGATGTTCAATCAGGAAGAAAATAATTAGTAAGTTTAATGACAATGATCATAAAAGTTTAACCACGCTGAAATTAAAAAAAATAAAACTTTCGAACAAACGACGCCAGGTAGGAACTAAAGAAAAAGATAATTGTTTTTCTGGTATAATATGTTAATTATTTTAAACCAAAAATGAGTATCCATAAAGAATAGCTTGCAAAAGTATTAACGCAAAAACCTTAATGTCTATGAGAGTAAAAATTTAACGAAGCTGAAATAAAAATGAAAACTTTCGAAGATATACGTGATCTAAACTGAAGAAATATATAGTTAATTATCAATATGTTGGGCTGAAACGTAGTTATCGGGTTATTGTATGTTTTATATTACAAAACTAACAATATTAATATCTGTTTTTCTTTTAAGAAAACATCACTTACGAAGATCGAAGGAGTCAGGCTAAGACGCTATTTTTAATATGATTTTCGGTGTTCTGTAATATATTCTAGAAGTTTGAATAATAGTTAAACGTATTATAAATAATAAGACTGCACTGCTAAATAAAACCATTCCGATATTCAATTATTCTGCGAAGAAATTGAGGACGCCAGGTAGAATTTAAGACAAATTGAGGGAGTTTTTATTTATTTTAGAGCTATAGTGTAGTATGTAGGGAATACTACGAGTAAAAAAATGAAATGATAAAAGGTTACTTAATGATAATTATACCGCTTAAAGAAATGATACGGTGAATGTGAGTGGAGTGGGATGGCTAAATGAGTTGATGGTAAAACTATTTGATACCTTATTTATGTGAGTACGTATTTCAGAGAAGCAGGTCATTCAGCTCAAATGTAATAATTTGTACACGAGGATAAATTGTACGAATAGTTTCGTGAAATACGCTTTAGTAAGTTCTGAAAAGATTTGCCCAGGAAGTGTTTGCTTTTTTTCCTATTGTGCCTGAATTTACACCAGAAAAATCCACTTCACCTTAATAATATAGTATATACAGAGTGGGCCAAAATAAGGGTCCTATCTTTAAATTTGAATAACTTGAATTTTAATAACTTCCACAAAATAAAAGTTAAACTCACCAAACTTTATGTGTGTGTAGACTGACCCTTCCGAGATTTTTTGAAATAAACAAAACAAATTTTAGCCGAAAAACACTTCTTAAAACTTACAAAAACTAAAGTATTGTTTTTTACACTGTTTTGAGTTTTTAAAGCAAAAATAATGTTTTCTAAATGAGGGTACGTTCCTTAGGGCTAATACGGCTCATGCTTGCTTCGGAAGGGGTCCTTTACTTATTCTAAAAGAAAAAAAAAAAATCAATAAATAAAAAAGTTATGAATTTTTAAAAATAGGACCCTTGTTTTTGCCCACCCTGTATAAATATATATATACTATATATATACATATATATACTATATATATACATATATATGTGTGTGTTTGTGTGCGTGCGTGCGGGCGTGCGTGCGTGCATGTTTCCTGTGTATAATTGTAAGAGTATCTTGTAATGTAACTGTTAATTTGTATTACAACCTCTGTTTATATAAACCATATATTTGCTCGATAATGCTTATATATTATCTATATATGTAAATACCATCTTATTTTACCTATATTTACTATTTAACTTGTATTCTTATTCTATTTTTATCTTTATTGTTATTATTATATTAATATTATTATCATTATTTTGTAAATGTTATAACTTACTATTTTTTGATTTTGTTTTTATTTAATTTCGTAGTGTTGATATTTATTTGCTTCAATTGTGTTTTTGTAGATGTTGTTTTGATAATGTGTGGTGATTTGTGAGAGATAATTATTGTTACATTTTCCCTAATCCTCCCTTTCTTAAATTGGTGTGTATTTCATGGAAAACAATACTTAATTTTTAGGTTTTAGTTTAACTTTTTACTTTTGTTATCTAGAGGATATACTGATGAATAACATTGCATTAAATAACGGTTCATTTTGTCTCCGAAACGATCGTACGTCTAATTGTTGATGTAACTTCTTGTAACGGATATAAATTAATATGTTATAAATTTCTTCTTTTCGAAACTATGATATAATAGCTCTGATTGATCTTAAGGTTCTAGTATTGAGCTGATGTTATACCTACAGAATCTCTAGATACATAATGATCTAAGTATACATCACTTTGCCATAGATGTATTAGATTTGGCTAATTATTTGACTGTCAATTATATTCTAAGTCATGTATTAGACTTTATTTTTCTTTCATCTTATATATATATATATATGTGTGTGCGTGTGTGTGTGTGTGTGTAAGAGTATTACATTGAACAAGTTGAGCTCGTTAAGATAGATATGACAACTCCCAGCCCAAACATGTATGCATAATAAACCGGAAAGCGAAAACCAATATTTCCTGCATAACAGAATCAAATTAATCTGCTGCTCGACAGATCTAATCGATCTGCCAATAAATCTAATTGAATTCAATTCTAAAATTGCAAACTCACGAGCGTAAATTTTATGGAAATTTTAAATTTATTTGAGAGCGAAAATGTGACAGAATAAAGACATTCCTTTTTTATTTGTATTGTAACCAGATCGAAGTAAAATGTATTATATGGTAATGCGGTAGACATTGTATTGATTTAGTTCTGTAGATTTCGTCAGAATATGGTACCGAGAAAATTCTGTGTATGTATATATATATGGGTACATATATACATACATATATATAGGTACACATATATAGGC
>OY744522.1:162188362-162193362 GCA_963556195.1 Sepiola atlantica | reverse complement strand
GACCACTGGAATTTTTCCTTCTCTTGCCTTCCTCAAATCCTCCATTTCTTGATACACATGTCTCTTAAATCTGAAAGAGGACTGAAATACTTCCGCTAACTCTTCAGACTTCTCCTCGGCAGCCACTTGTTCCTCCATTGTCCATGACACTGCATCTAGATCTTCCATCCATCCTTCTATATCCTTTTTCAAAGGAAGACAACACTTCAATCGACATCTGTTCCTTCTCTCAACCCTTTATGGTTGAACTTCGTGTCACGGCAACGTATTTTCTTTCTCGTTGTTTGTAAATCGAAAACTAACCTTTCTTGATCAAAAATGTAGGAAATATCTTCCTAAGTCAATACTCTGAAAAGAGCCGATGCAGCAGTCGGGGTGGGTTGCAAAAGGGAATTCTCCTTTAGAGACCCAACTAATATGTCTGGTAACAATATGTAATCGGTCATAGAACGGAATAATCTGCTGGAGCAACCATCCAGCGTCTGGTCTATAGTAAGCTAAATGACGCACTACGTCTGGTCACCACCAAGCTCTAGAACACAATACCACCCCAACACCCTTCCGGTGAGAGGTAGAACCTCAATTTATATGCTTGAAACTACCTCCCACCCCCATTCTTCACATGCATAAATCTCACCCCTTTCTCGTTACTCATGTTAGCCATATCTTCACCCCCCCCCCTGAAGGCCGGCACCCACAATAAGCATACATCTTTCTTTCACTTCCTTTTTTTCCACACTATTTTACAATGTTAAACGTAGGATTTACGCGACGAGATCACAATAAAAAAAAAACGAAATTAAACGAAGAAAAAAGTTATAAGAACAAAAAAATTACCTCGAACAGATTAGCAATTGTCAAAATTTTAGCGTCCACGATGATCCGAATACCATATGAATCCGCTGGAAACATGGTTGGAAAAGCTTCAGAATCTATTCATTGTTTTAGACTTAAATACGGACAAAAAACGAAACGCCAGCCTTTTTTCACTACGCTGGAGATGAATTTAAAAAATATTTTCCACCTCTTCACGGACGTCGGCGCAATTGTCGAACCAAGAAATGGATCAAAGATACTGGACACGTATGAAACAGCAAAGTAGTCATTGGCCGACTACACTACACACCACAATAGAATACGTCGTACGAGATCTTCAAATTTCGACGCCCATCGCAGAATGAGGACGAAAACTTGGACTCTTTCCACGCGAGACCGAGGACTTTAGCGTCCCCGTGTGACTTCACAGACACGGCTCGAGAAATGCTCGCCAGATAGTACAGGGTTGTTCGTCTTTTAAGGTCAGAAGAAAAGCGTTAAGAGACAGGTCCACACTGAAACAAGTACTGAACGAAGCCAGGGCGAGTAGATATGCACACACGCGTGCTGGATACATAGAACGAGAGGAGGTTTACGCCATGTCGTCCCATAACAATAAAAAAAGCCACAAGCGGTGCACATGCAGAGAAAAGGCCCCGCAAAATACCGACAGCAAGCGTTATTACGGACACACACAAGGTAGGTGTCGCCACTTAGCTCCGATGCCCCGACCACGTAGCATAGACACCGGACATGTTGCCGTGTGAATACTCGCATACACATGTGACGTGTCCCGCCAAGGAACAGAAATGTAGGAACTACCGAAAAATAAATCATTTCATCAAAGTATGCAACTCAAAGCCGGTAAGATAAATTTCATACTCGTATCAAAATGACATTAAATCCCCTCCTACGTCGAGTGACGAACCTGTGTTCACAGTAAAAAATCCCATTTTGATAAGGACGCCCTCAACCACCATTCTCGGTCATAACGACCGAGTAACGTTTGTATTAGACACCGGTGCCAGTGTCAACATAATTTCTGGATACACGTACGACGGTCTTCAGCACAAACCGACAACACATAGCACATTCGCGCAGATATTTGCGTTTGGTACAAACAAGCACTGCCCGTTTGTTGATTCATTACCGCCCCTGTAAAATCTCTGATGAATGCGTTATATGGATTTCGTTGTAACACTTGGTAAACATGTTTAGAATAGTTGATTGTTGTGCTGCTTTGTTACATTCGCTATCTCACCACTTCGTTTCGCTTTAACATTTAGTGCGAATATGTAGTACATTAAATTATCTCTACAGCCGGTTTTCCTGTAAGATTTTGCAAGTATAACTTTTTTCGTCAATGATATTCAGATTAAAGCCTAGTGGTGGAAAATATGATCTATTGGTGTTTTATAGCTAATTGTAATATATATATATATATATATATATATATTTTAGGGTTGAAAAATGTCTTTAAAATTCTGGTGGTCACCTTGCCAGATGATATTAAGATGAAGATGTCATCCATGTATCTTGTGAAGTGGAGGGCAGTGTCGAAAGTACGACGCTCGATTCTACCCATGTATATGATGACAAGCAATCCAGAAAGACTATTCGATAGGTAAACCGATTATCTGTTTGTAGGTGTGTTGTCGGAATGTAAAGTATGTATTATTCTCAACACTTTGTATATGTGGGTATCTCTTAATGGGATACCGTTGAACACTTTGGCGGACATGCAGTTAGTGAGAATGTTGACCTCTTTGTCTGCTGCTGCAAGAGTGTCGAGAGTAACGATGTTAAGGCTGAACATGTATTTGTTGATTTGTAAATGGTATTGGGTGTTTAATGTAGTATGTTCTGTTTTCATGATACTATGTTCCCAATCATTATCTTCAATTTTTATGGGGTTGTTTAGTATATGTTCTATGGTCATGATACCATTCTTCCCAGGGATTACTTCTTGAAAGGGGAAGGGTGGTATAGTATATGTTCTGTTGTCATTATATTATCTTCCAAAGTATAATCCCCTGTTTACGGGGGTGTTAGTTGTCAAGAGACCATCCTTCGAAGCATCACACCCTACTTTAGCGGATAGTGTAATATCTGTTCTGTTGTAATCAGCCATCCTTCACGAGATAAACTCCTTCCGTTCGTTCGTCATACATACTCGCATAAACATATACTATTGCTAATGTATTTAATGAACAAAGATATAAGAAACTGTTTAATCTACGAGAAAGTGTGATTGACCTAATATTAACGATTAAGAAATGAACGAGACTATAAATACACAGCCGATCGATCTTCAACAATATCTACCTTTGGAACGGTAGATCGATGATACAAGATTATTTGTAAAAGAAAAATCGACTGGTTGTTTTGGATATCGGTAAAGACGGAAATATAACAAGCGCAAGTGAGACTAAAAAGTTAGATAGAAAAAGAAAGAGATCGAACGAGTTGAAGAGTAATCAATATTTTAGCGCATAGACATGGCTGTGGAACAAAGATATAGATGAAACGTTTGATGTCAAGTCGGCTGGTATTATCAAACTGACAGTAAAATTGTTCGTTTTATATACGAAATGAATTTAGCCGAAAAAGGTGTTAGCTAAGCAGTTCGAGATAGGTTGACAAATTCTCGCAATATATACGTGCACGAGTACCGAGAAACACACACATTATATATATATATATATATATATATATATATATACATACATACGTTTAGCTAAACAGGAGTGCTAGCTTCCGTTTATTAATTTCCTTATCCATTTTTTTCAGTCCTCGAATGACCGATTTGGTGTAGTTATACATGGTATGAAAGAAATCACTATATTTTTCAAGAACGTATTCCACCGACATCGACTTAAAACAATGGATCAGAAAATGACTAAAGAGAAGCAAACACCTTTTCAATCAAACGTGTATAACGGAAAAAATACTGCCTAATTATACACACATACATATATATATACTGTGTGTGTATTTAAGTAGTGTATTTTTATTAGTAAAAACGTTATTAGACGACAAGGACTGCTTCTGGTAAATAAGTAATTTTTATTTATTTATTAAACTTTTCAGATGGTCGACGAGTATTTTTGGCAAATTGTCGTATGTAGGATCCGTAGAAAAATCGACACGAAACAAACTTATTAAGCAGAACATACCGTGTTCTTCAATAGCGATTGCTTTACTACATATATTAATATCATATATATATATATATATATATATATATATATATATATATATTATATTTATATATATTTATATCTATATATATATATTTATATCTATATATAAATATATTTATATCTATATATAAATATATTTATATATATATATATATTTATATCTATATATATATATTTATATAAATATATTTATATATATATATATATATTTATATAAATATATTTATATATATATATACATATATATAAATATATTTATATATATATGTATATATATTTATATCTATATATATATATTTATATCTATATATATATATTTATATCTATTGATATCTATATATATATATATTTATATCTATATTGATATCTATATATATATATATATATTTATATATATATATTTATATTTATATATTTATATCTGTATTTATATCTATATATATATATATATATTTATATTTATATCTCTATATATAAATTTATATCTATATATATATATATATTTATTGATATCTCTATATACATATTTATATCTATATATATATTTATTGATATCTCTCTCTATATATATTTATATCTATATATATATTTATATCTATATTTATATCCATATATATATATATATTATATCTATTTATATATATATATATTTATATCTATATTGATATATATATATATATATTTATATCTATATTGATATATATATATATTTATATCTATATTGACATCTATATATATTTATATTGACATCTATATATATATATTTATATCTCTCTCTCTATATATATATACATATATATATATATATTTATATCTATATTGATATCTATATATATATCTATATTTATATATATATGTATATTTATGTCTATATATATATGTATTTATATCTCTCTATATATGTATATATATATATTTATATCTCCATATATATTTATATATCTACATATTATATATATTTATATCTCTCTATATATATTT
>OY744522.1:162163362-162183362 GCA_963556195.1 Sepiola atlantica | reverse complement strand
TATATATGTAAGTATATATATGTGTATATATACATATATATATATATATGTAAGTATATATATGTGTATATATACATATATATATATATATGTAAGTATATATATATGTGTATATATACATATATATATGTAAGTATATATATGTGTATATATACATATATATATGTAAGTATATATATGTGTATATATACATATATATATGTAAGTATATATATGTGTATATATACATATACATATATATATATGTAAGTATATATATGTGTATATATACATATATATATATATATATATGTAAGTATATATATGTGTATATATACATTATATATATATATATATATGCATATATATATATTCATCAGAGGATACACACCTGTAATTTTACGGTAAATATTATCGGCAACATTTAACTTTGAAAAGTGTATACACAAACAACACAATAAAAACATCTTTTGGTTGAGGAGAATTGGCCATTTAGGGTAGTCTCCGTCGAAAACAAAATATTTCTCATGGTTGAACTAATGAAAAAAAAAAATAATACTCAAAGTGTTTAGGAGCCGAAATTTTTTATATATATACATATATATGTATATATATATATATATATTTAATGGCAGAAAATGTGCAACTCTTGCATACACAATAAATTACACGTAATAAAACAACAAATTGAGAAAAACCTGATAATCCTACCAAAATGACAAGAAGTCAACGTGTAATATAATCAAAACTCTGTATAGCTAACGCACATAGAACTAATTATTGCCTCCCTGGGTACTCAGCTCAGAGTTGCATATCATGCCAGAAGTCCTATTCGATGTTTCATGCATTGATGAATTGTCTTGACTAAGAACAGACTCGCCCAAAAATATTACGAACAAATAGACCCGAGGGAGGTCCTCTTCTAGGCAAATCTAAGCAAAGTATTTGAATATTTAAAAGAAGCTGGTGTTTACAAAATAATCCAACAGAAGGTGTAATTTCTACAAAATTTCAAAGGGTGTGTATGCCGTAAAACTAAACAAACAAACAAACGAAATACGAATTAATTTTTCAGGATGTTAAAAACTTGAAGTCCCCGAAAAACAAAGTCTTTTTACCAGTATTTTGCACTAAATTACCTCTAAACATTGTTCATATGACGTAAAACAAATAAAACCAACTAACAAGCATCTTCGGTAGTGTCTTTGTTCAATCGATACACTCATTTAAACTGGTATTAAAACAATAGAAGAGAATAAAATAAAAATCGACAATGGAAAACCAGTTTAAGGAATTGTACTGTAATTTTACTAACTTCGCCTATTTCTAACGCATGTATATAATAAGAGAAGGCCATTTAAATATAGAGGTGGCTGCAACTTTCGACTTCCAGGTTTCTTTTTCAAAAGGTTTTTGTTTCTTAAGCACGATCCGCACCACATATTGGAATGGCGCCAGAAGAGACGGGTGTTTATTTTCGGATGCATCTGTGCGTCTACCCGAATAAAACACAGGGTGTCGCTTTTGGCAACCATTCGCTTCTCTTCTTTGCAAGTAAGTTCGCAAAAGGTCATCTTCATCTGTCATTCAATAACCATCGAATATACGGCAAAAACCGGTTTCTATTTATTTACGTATTTTTATTTTTATTTTATTTGTATTCAAAGCAGTTTTTACGCAACATTTTTGGAATGGTTCTATTTATTTTTTTGGTTTTCGTTTTTTTTCTTCTTTTTTCTACATTGTTTTTATTTTCCTTTATCTTCATCTTCTTTTGGTTCTTCTTAAGCAACGGAAAGAAAAAGAAATCCTCAACATTTTGCATAGATATAACAAGCACAAGACTATTTGTAAAACAACTGATTAGATTTCTAAAACTTACATATATATAGTTTTGCATTTAATGGCTTTCATAATACTTATATCAGAGAAATTGCAGCGGTAGTTGGCAATGCATTGATGGGATCATACCCTAACTTTTCCATGCGATCCCGCTTATCTCACGTGCAATTGCGTCGATTTTCGTTTCTGATCCGTCCTTTAAATACTCAAAGACCTGAAGCAACATTTTCGAAAACAATTTACATTACAACATTCAAAAGGGAAGAGTCACAAAGGTAGGCTTAAATCTAGTGATGTGTGGGGCCAACACAGCCCCCCTTAAAGAGATAAAACACACAGGAACCATTTCTCTCGACACTCTATATCCATTGATAGCGAAATTAATATGACAGAAATATTGATAATAATTAATCAATAAAATGAAACTGAAACTGTTTAGTATCAAAGGTAATTGATGCCCGTCTCACCTCTTTGATTAATCATGGAATGTTTTGCATTCATGTAATATATTAAGAGTGAATATTGAATACTATTTGTTGCAGTAAGCAACGAATAGTTAAATAAAACTTATCCGTAAGTTATGTTCGGCTTCCAGTTTTAATTACAAAGTGCATAGACTAGATCGATGTTTGTTCTGCCGAAACGTTATCATCTTGTACATTTTACTATTACAACTATTCTTCTTCTTTTTGTTTCATCAGTTTTATTCTATCTCTTTTTATTTGTATTTTTCTATCACATCTTTTTAATAATACTCGCACACCTACTGATACTGTTATTACATCACCATCGAACGTATACTGCAGAATGCAATCTATAATGTAAAAGTCTCCATGCCATCTTCTCTTTGATTTAACTATTTTTCTGCAACCTTCCACTATTCCTTCTTGACAAGATAACCAAATGCACACCGATATTTAAAAATACTCGGTTTTCTAAAGAACGAGTATTGCCTCTTTAATGCCAGAATGAAATCTGGTCAGCTTGTAGAATTGCGTTGAAAAGTTGGTATATTGCCTTGATTCAAGACTCAATCACAATTCTTTAATGTTCGGAATAAATATTGTCAATCCAAGAGCCTTTAAGGTTTTCTATTGCGTTTGTTGTTTCGCTTTTTTAATGTTGGATGAAGTTCTTACGAAGCGGAGTTGTTAATAATTGCAAACATTTCTCTCAGCACGTATTCTCTCTCATCATGTAATTCTTAAAAAAAAAATCGCCTACCGTTAGAGAATGTGTTTTTATTACAAATTGTTGTTCCATCACATAGCCTTCTTGTTGGTGTTTTGTATTACACCTTAACGTGGCATGATAACTTTCGTGCTGTGGTTATTTTTTCATATTTTCAATATTTAACTGTATTTGTCTAATGCCTCCTAGGACCGAGCCGGACTATACCTAATTTCGAAAAATAAAAGTCCGATCATTAAAGCAAGCTTTAGGTAGTACGAATCATGCCAAATAAACTTTCAGATTGCATAGAAAATAACTGGCGCTACGTGTCAGGTAATCTTTCATAATCTCTCTACTTCTACCTACTTAATATTTCCAGTAGGATAATCTAGGGAGATATTTTCGGAGTTATACACTTAATGTATCGTATGCTTATTTACCTACACTCATATTGAATTATTTGTTCTACTTTTTTTTTAGTTTGTAGCTTATTATTATCATGATATTTTCTAATTCTGGGATTATCTGTTGTGTATTTCGTAAATAGAGATTCATATATGTTTTCATCTCTATACTGGGAGGTGACGCTGAATTACCGACACGGACTGACGACTTGGATGTGCAAAGTTCAAATCTACTTCCTTCCGCAGAAACACCTTTTCTTAGGATGTGTGTTGGGAGGTGACGGTGGTTAAGTGGATAAAGACACGGACTGAAGATCTGGGTGTTCCAAGTTCGACTCCAGCCGGTTCCACAGTAGAACTTTCACTTACGGATGTTGGCAACCTTCTCTAGTCCTTCCCGTAAGTACCCTATGTCTTTTCAGAAAGATTTCTAACTAGAAAACATCGGGGAAACTAATGTCAACACCGGAATCATCTGATTCACACGAAAGAAGATGTGTGTACCCATTTACATACCTCCCCCGTAATTATACGAATTCTTCCTAGAAACAATTCTGACTATAAAGATGCCTGCGAAACCAATGCCTACAATAAAGTTCTCTAAATAATAAGTTATTAATTAATGAATGAATATCTATAGTTGGACTTCTTAAATTATCCTTGTAGAAGAGCATATAGTCGAAACGTTTAAATAATGTAAAAAATATAACCCCATCTAAAAATATATATATTTGTTTATCTATTTATCATTATATTAGTATAGTGAATATTTCCGTATCAAAGTTTGTATTCCTTAGGTTTGTTTTATATATATTTGAATTACACAAAATACAAAATCCTCGGTTTTGGGATTGCAGTTAACTAACATAGGTACCCATCTCTTAATGTGTTTTGTCTATCTCCCTCTTCATATGTTATTGCATGTAGTGTAACATATCTACATTTATAGTGTCTATCACTCCTTTGTGCCCCCCGCTTCCCCTTCCTTTTAGTTTTATAAAAAAAGTGAAGAATAAAAAGATCAGAACAGTCGAATACGAAAAGAGTTAAATAACATCAGAAATAGCTAAACTATTTAACCTGTAGATGAAAGAGAAATAGAGATACAGAAAGAAAAGAGAGAGGAAGAGATATAATAGCGAGCAGAAATGACTAATTTCAAATTTTAGCTTCTTAATGTATATATTAACTTGCTTTGCAAGCCTACATTTCCCTGATTAAGAAATCTAACCCGACCTGAATGGGTGACTTAAAAGGTCACCTTTTTTAGTATCGTATATGTAGTGTGCCTTTTCCTCTGGCTTACGTGTAAAATTTATAATAGAATAGTATTATTAATTTATGTATTCGAAACGAATAAACACCACAGTTGAGTCCATTTTTAGCAGTAACAGTAGTCAAAAAGCCCTATTCGTGTTAATTCAACTTTACACAATACACGCACAATCTATTTATATACTGAGTATGTCAATGCAATATCAATTGCAAAGTAAACTCATTTGCATATTAGTTTTGGAAAAGCAACTTTATTAATTAACTATTATTTGCTATTCAATGATTGTTTTGATATCAATGTAACAATTACTTCTGATCGCAATATTGTTTTGCTTCCTGGACAAAGGTTTAGCATTGGTGTTAAAATATTCCTTTCTTTAGAGAGACCGACTTGATGTTCAACAAGTTGTGATCTATTGGTGAATTCCAAGTTAAAACGCAAATGGAGTTCTTCTATCGTTTTCTTTGTACGGTCACATTAAAAAAATTAAAAAAATTGTATCAAAATTACCGATATGTAAATGTTTATATTTCTATTTGAATGAATTAGAACTCATTTGTTTCGTGTTTATGACAAAGTTATGAATAAAATGTTTATTGTTTTGAATTAATGTTTCACGTATTGAACTTTGAGAAGTGATAACAAGCCAGCAAACCTTGCAAGTTTAAAATAGAATCGTGACGTCTAAGTACAGCCTGGATTTCTATAACCATCAACGACGCCGTTTTACCTATGTTTATTGAATTTAATTTACAACAAAGCCAGGGAACAATACTTTACGAAGAGGCAAATAGTGTTAATTGTTATTTAATCCGAGTAGTTAATTTTCAGGGATTTGTAATCAAATCTGCTATAAGAATAATGAAGCGTCTTCGTGCAAACATAATACAGTACAATGTTTTCAAAAAATATATATGCGTAAAGAGATATATTATCGTTACAATTTAAACAGACAATGTAATGTAAATTCAGCGGAAAAGTGTAAAAACCGGAGTAACACTAAAAAGAGTTTGAATAACAGGTGTTTCTAGTTAAAAATGAAATGATATGGAAAAAATACTCTTACATGTATCCAATGTACAATTATTCATGAAAGTCTCAATGATGGTTTATCAAAAAATACTTTTTTGAATAAAAAACTGAAATTCGCATCAACACTAATATTTTGACATGCTTTTATGTTTCCATGGGGCTTTATTTACTTTTCAAATTGAAGTAAGTTATCATTTTTAAGCTATATATATATATATATATATATATATATATATATATATATGTGTGTGTGTGTGTGTGTGTGTGTGTGTGTGTGTGTATAAGCTGCATGTGTTCATTTAGAGATACGTTGTTATATATCACGGAACGCTTTTGTTTTATCAATCATTTTTTACATCTAGTCCTTCGGATAATCCTTCTTGTATTCCTGTCTAATTGGAAGATCAAAACAAGATTAGTAAAAGAATAATAGTCCGTGATATACAAGAACGTATGTCTAAATATATAAATAATAATAATAATAATAATAATAATAATTATATATATATATATATATTATACTGGAGCTTATAAATCAACATTCCTTTCTCTCTCTCTCTATATATATATATGTATATATATATATATATATATATATATATATATATATATATATATATATATATGGGAAGAGAAGGATGAGGGTAATCCGACGTGATGGGAAAATGAAAAAGGAAAACCAAAAAATGGATGTTTTTTATGTGTACATCAACGTTTCGTCTTTATTTATAAGACTTCATCAGGATGATGATATAGAGAAAAAATGTCATGCAAGTACAGATACATGTAGGGTAGACATATTGGGAGGAAAAATAAAATGAAAATAATGGCCAACTACTGGGTGGACGTCCGTACTAGTTGGAGAAATAAAAATGAATGTTGAATGAAATGAGTGGGGAAAAATGGAAGGATGGTGTGAGCAAGGACTACTGTGGCTGGTGTTAAGAGAAAGACGTGGGGGATGAGCAGGGGTAAAGTGGATAGCAGAGAGGGAGTGGAGGAAGAGGGGGGAGGGGGTGTTTGTACCAGATGGCTGCGGTCAAGATTGAAGGGGAAAAGTAAGTTGGAATGTTTTTTGTTTTTTTTCTTTGCATATATATATATATATATATATATATATATACATATATATATATATAATTATATATATATATATATACATATATATATAATTATATATATATATATATATATACATATATATATATATAATTATATATATATATATATATACATATATATATATAATTATATATATATATATATATACATATATATATATAATTATATATATATATATATATACATATATATATATAATTATATATATATATATATATACATATATATATATAATTATATATATATATATATATATTTTGTACCCGTTTCATTTTAATTTATTCAAAGTTCTCCGAAATCAACGGGGTCCCTTCCCGGGGCTTACACTTGATCTCTTTATGACATAAATAGATCTCTGAGTGTTCCATTAAATTTCTCCCTTACGTGCCAAACGCTGAGTTAGTAAATAATTAAGAATATTAGGTTTCATCACTCTAATTTACCAGTTAACTATGTAAACTATGTTATAGTATATCTTTCTTGTGGTCTCTTGGTCTTACCGGATTCTAGGACAAAATGTATCTAGTCTGGTGGAGTATCCACCTAAGTGCTGTTACTTCAGGACACAACACTAGGAGAAGGTGCACTATTTCTCGTATACGTAAGTGAATAGACATACCAAAAATATCTTACATGTGCTGAGTATACTATGTTATTTTTAATATTTGGTCAGGGTTTACTAGTAGGGGGAAGTATCCTTATATCAAGTGGTCCTGATACCCCATTGTACAGAGAGACTGAATAAACTCGAGGGTTGTGTCTAGTAGGTAATTCAAACTATATATGTGTGTGCGTGTTAAGTAAACAATGGAATATATTTTAGATAATATCTTACGTATCTATTTACTCTCATGCGGTTTGCGTACGTAGGATCATTATTAAATGAAAGGTTTGAGTAACCACAGATCTGGCAACATAGAACACACACACAAGTACCAACATTATACGGTTCGGAGCTTTAATACCATGTCCATTTTTTATGAAAATAAACGTATGTGGAACATATTTGACACCTTGAAAACACTGTGGATGTTAGCTAGTGTCTGTGGAATGACATGTCGTCGTCTTAAAGGCTGACTATTGTTATAGCTGCTTCTGTTTTTCTTTATTTTTGTGTAATGGTTTGATTTCTAATAGTTGGGATATACTCCAGCTGTTTTCTCAACCCGGGCTAAAGCGTATTTTTTATTGTTATTAGAAGCAAAAGTAAGACGATCGATTGTTTACAGCGGCTTCTCTGCTACGTGCAGCTGACTGCTTATTAATAACGTTGGGAAGCTGGACATATTGTAGTGGTAGACGTGATAGCATTCAGAAATCCATTAAAGGAGCGATTTGGCACATACTCCCACACACAGATGACCGTAGATCGAATGAGAGACACTATGTTCTTTTGCATCAGACCAATGACACTATATTACAACTATTAGTCACATATGTCATATGTAATACTATTCATTTGTTCTGTATGGGATCCAAGGGTGTACTCAAAATCGGGAGGGAGGGATGTAAGTAAAATAATATTCATTAAAACAAATATATGTTATTTTGTAATCTTTAATTTTATCAAAGAACACCCGCCGCTTCCGGGGAAGGAATGAGGACCTTTGAGTACTCCTTTTTCAAGTTTTGTCCGATATAGTATTATTCCTATTGTTAGTTTTTCATTTTTTATTCTTTTCATATTATGGATTAAATATAGCAAATCGTCATATATTATTTGTATGCATTGATCGTAAAATCGCTGACCACACAATAAGGCTGCATCCGTTTTATTAAAATGAAATATACTCATATGCATGATAGAAGATTATAGAGTTATATCTCCAAAATACTATGTGAAATTATTTTAATAATCAAACATACAAGAAGTACACTTTTATATAGATACTAGACCACCCGTGATCCGTTGGGTCAGTTTGTTATATTAGCTATGGAATTCATGTATGAGCGTGACACTTGTGGCATAAAGAAAATAGTTTTTTTTTACATAACAGAAGCATTTCTATGAAAGTATATTAAAATGAAAAAAGAATATAGATAGATTTCTATGAGTCGTTCTGTTTATTATAATTGTTTTTTTTTTTATTACAGTTACTGAATTATAAGTGGTTGGCCATACTTATAGGTAAATATGCACTGAACAGGTACCATAATACTTATTATAGTTAAATTCAAATTATGATATATCATCTTTTAAATGAAATTATTAGTTGAAAGCACTTGTAGCGGTGGCCAGGGCGATTTGAGAAAGGAAGGGGGTACAGCAGGCTTTCTCGCGTACGTAACGAAAACAGAGGGAGTAGGAGTGGTGAAGTCTATGAGAGGGAAAGTGGGAGGTGGTTTCGTTCACCGACCGCTAGTATGGCTGATATTAATAATGAGTGTTGTTTTTTTGTTTGTTTGTTTTTTAAAAGGGAGGAGTTTTTTTGAAACTGCGACAGACTTTACGAAGTCCTCCCGTTGAATGTTTTTAGCCGTGAAGAAAACAAAAAAACTATTTGATGAAATTAAATGAAATTGTTTATATTAAAAGCGATATAAAAATTTCCAGAATGAAACATTTCATGCGTTCGTTAATCATAATAGAGAATAACGGAATTGGAATAACAGATTGAAGACGATGCTATTTACGTATGCGCAACCGGATGTTGAAAACAGGAAAGCTGAAAGCTGATTGCAAACATACAAGATCAATAGACTTTTAGTATTATATAGATAAATAAGTTTTCTTACATAAAAAGGTAAAGTGAAAGTTAGTGCATAATTTAAACCAAACTAAATGGTGAGTCACTGCTATCTGTAATTAACTTGCTTTCGTTATTTGATTCACACTCATATATATATATATATATATATATATATATATATATATATATATAATCACACAGTAACATTTACCATTGAATATTCATACACCTCAATTCCATTCCTAAATATAATAATCCGACATCAAAATAACATATAATTTATCTCTGTCTATACTAAATCGACAGACAACCACAAATTCCCCAACTATATAGCCACTACCTTCTCAGTATAAAAAATCATTATGTATAATGTCATCATAAGTATCAAACGCATTTGTTCAGACCCTTCATGATTATCCACCACATTTATACATTTAGACAACAAATTCTACCAGATCTACTTCCCTATGAAACTTAAATCAGTTATAAAAAGACAGATTCCACAGACATGCTACAACTCCTTAGATGTCAGGAAAAAAACACACACAATACCCCATGGTCTTTACCCATGGCCAACATACACATAAACTTACACGTTCTCTAACTAGAGATGTTAAAACTTTTAGATTATACCTCTACAAATATTTCTATTTTTAAGAAACCACCCATTATTGCTAAAAATAATCCACCTGATTTATTAAGCAATCGAACCACATCGAAAATAAACATTTACATCACACCCCACGGTATGGTAAGTATATCTGCAATACACCAAGATATTTAGTCTGTCAGCATTTAATCACAAATTCCATCTTTATACTTTCAAATACACGTACACTAATACATCTGCCACACCATACTAGCGATAGTCTCATAGTAATATCTTACATTTTTTGTACAAAATGTCCAAATAGTGTATACATAGGCGAGACAAAATGACGTTTTAAATATGAATTTTATAAGCCTAAACTCGTTATTAGACAAACACATCTGACTTCTAAATAGGCGAACAATTTAAGAAAACAGATCATACACTCTAAAATATCTAATGTATTGTAATAGACACCAATTTCCTGACAGCTTATGCACACAAACAGAAAGATACTTAATGTATAATAAAACTGAATACACACAAAACAAGGCTGAACTCCGGGAGTTTTGAATATGTATAAATATTTTACAGACTGAAAATAATTTCTTTTTTCACTGAAGAAACTAATTCACGACGAAATGAACGCGCACACGTGCATTTTAAAAAATTCAACGGTTTTCTTTGCCAATCGGTAGAGAAATTTCAGGTGAACTAACTCGCAGGTTAAAACAAAAAAGAACGTTGCACAAAGTTGAAAATCACAGTTTATCTAAACGGTTACATTTTAATTTCGTTTTTATCATTTTATGACAAACAGCGGAGGACTGCTCGAACTATTAAAATCATAATTACACTTATTATTTTAAAAGCTTTTACGTCTCCCATAGGGCTATATTTTCGCCGAATGACTAATATTTGTAAAGGTCTTTGCATTGTAGTTAGTCATATCATTTCATTGTAATAATATAATAACCTTAAACTTAAGTCCTTTAATGACGTCATCTATTAAAACAAAAATACATAGACGATCTGTGACCATGTTATTTACTTTTTATTTACTATGACAAACATATATGTCATTGTATAGCAACACGTGTGAATTACTCTCGCTTCTCTATTTGGTTAGCATGAATAGCTTTCACCCTATGTTGATCCACCCCTCATCTTTCTTATACACACACACACGTATATACAAACACATATTATGCTACATTCCAATGATTAAGATTGTATTCACCTTACTGATAATCTTTTCAAAACAAAAACGTTAGTACATTTACGGACCGTTTCGTTCACAGCAGAACATCCTTAATGTGTATGTTAATCCCGGATCTTTCCTCTATAGACTTATCAGAAACCAAAAAAGTTATCCTTCAGGAAAAAATATATATACGTTCACGTAACTGCTGTGATTTCCATTGAACATCGCCCGTGTGAATGTCTTTAGAAGTACGTTCGCAATATGAAGACAAGAGCTTAGTGGTAGCGGTTACGCGTATTGATGTGTAGATGTTATTCCATGATAAATGCCAGTATACTGAAATCATATGCCCTTAATAGGGTTAAGATGAGAATTCATATACAGTAAATGTACAAAAGCAAGGACATTCCGAAATTTTTACACTTTTATTGTATTTAATTAAGGGTATGACTACATGTCAACCAAACCATTTCATTATCACTACAGTATAAATCTCTATGCGTGAGTGGATGAAGTGTGTGAGGTGCGCTGAAGAAAAATTCCTACCAGTAAAATACATAGGCCTGTTGTGCTCGCATACCGTTAATGACAATAAAAGTGTAAACATTTGGGAATTTCCTTGCTTTTGTACATTTAGTGTATATGAATGTTCATCTTAACCCTAATTAAGGGCATATGATTTCAGTATACTCGCATTTATCATGGAATGTCACTACTTTTGTAAAGGCTATGCCTCAATATAATGACATTTAAAAGGTTTTTTGGAATTTTCTGGAAAGCTAAGGGATATGGTAAACTGAAATTAAAATGCCATTAACTAGACCCTAGAACCTCTATCTCTGCCAAAAATCAGCTGAATCCATCAAATAGTTGATTAGATACAGGGTGGCACATAGTACGTACGTACACACGGATAACACAAAATCATGCCTGACCTTTCTGGAGGTCTGGGTTGCCTTGACTAATGATACTGAAATTCTACACACTTATATAACCTATCAAAAAAAATTTGCGCAAAGTTTTAACTAATTTGGTTTATTGGTTTTTGAGTTATGATTGATCAAAGAAATGAGATTTCTAGCATAGGCTGTTTTTGAAGTCTATTAAGAGATATAGCGCTCTCGCGCTTCCCTTGATTTAGATATATATATATTATTCATTGAATCAAAAAACAGGCAGAGAAGAAGAGATAGAATGAAGAGAGAGGTGGAGAACGAACGCACGCCAACCCATATAGACGGACAAAAGCCGTCGGCTAACATTTGTCGCTTTTCTTATTCAACACGTCACTGATATCAGTGTTGAATATTATGTTGCGTCACCAACGTTATTACCTTTGTACACCCATACGCTTCCTTGGTGATTAGATCATAATTACTCTCATGATTTCTGTTTCGTTACTCTCCGGCAATAAAATGTTCTTTTACACGGGGTTAACTCGTTTATTCACGTAAACAATATCCGATATTTGGATCAGCTTAGCACATGACTATCTATAATGTTAAAGTAGGAATACACATAATAATGACCAATTATTCCCCCTGTTGAACCCTGAAATAAACTGTTGTGGATTATAACCTAAACTTGATTTGGACACTATTCTCCAAAATATTTACGCAAATATGTGGCAAACGTGTTACTTATTTAATGAGTGAAAACATAGTATTATCTAAACGAATAAATGCGAAATTGTTACTAATCAACCATAACTACATTAACATTAACACACATCGCGTTTTTCTAAGTATATGATACGTCGTTACGTTATGAAATAACGTATATATATAGTAAACTAAAAATGCGCACAAACACATTTACGTCTTCTCAATCTGCATGTGTATTTTATAATCAGCTTCTAATTAATTAATATTCTGTAACATCAAGTTGTAATTTTGCATTGGGATGTTTACTTATATATACGCAATATTTTCGTCCATGGTAAAGCGTCATATATTTATGGGATGCTGAGAACAGATTCTACACTTTGATCTTAAAAGGGCAAAGAATTATACATTTTTCTTCAAATGCATTTTAAAATGAATGAAAAAATGATTAAATCTATCATCATATTATCTGTTAATGGAGTGGGTAGTATAGTATAGATTATATTGTCATAATACCGTCCTACCAAGAATGACCTCCTCCTATTTTAAGGGGGGGGGGGCTAATTATGTTCAGGTGTTATATCATCCTATGTGTTTTAATGTCATGAGATCATTTTCCCAGGGACTACATCATTTTTTAGGGGTTGGGGTAGTGTAATATGATTTACGTTTCCATGATACTCATTGACATTAGCTTCTCCTTTTATTGGGGGAGATCCTCCCAGGTTTTACCTCTTTTATTTTTCAGGGGTTATTGTACTATCCGTTTTTAGGTGGTGGGGCAGTATAGTATTTGCTCGATACCACCTTCCTAAGATCATCTTCTCCTTCTTTGAAGGTAGTAGTGTACTATCTATTCTGTTTTATTATCTAGTCTCGACTATCTAGGTTACCCACTATATGCCGATTATCTACATCGTCCCACGTCTAAGTAAGCCATGGAGACATAACTTTCTTAAAACTTCAAATACGTGTGTACGATATGTATGATATGAAATTTAAACCATGTGTAGATGTCTATGTATAAGACACGAATCTAGAGAATTTTCCCACATTTCAGCTTCTTCCAACAATATTAGGGGACGAAACATAAGGAGAGGGTAGTAAAACAGTAGTAATATAGTGTTATGAGTATCGTCAAACACTACATATAACTGTTCTTTATTTAAACCTGGGCCACACATGGTCTTCCTGTTTTTATATATATATATATATATATATATATATATATATATTATTTTGGTACAGAAAAATTAGTACAACATTCGTACCATCGGTTTCAAGCACAGAAGGAATTAGCCATCCGGCCTTCTTTAGCTTCTGTTGTCATTTATATATATATATATATATATATATATATATATATATATATTGCAATTAATGGATAAATATTATTGAGTGACTATATTATTTAGATAATATAGTAATGTATCAGTATCAATGTTAGTGCAATGTGTTCGTACGTGTGTATTCGACCGTGGATGGTCTTTCCGCTAAGTTGTATGTATGTGTGAGTGATATTAAATAAAGGCTGACATGTGTGTGTATGTGGGCTACGATTTTAACTATGCCATGTTTTGATGTGCTAATAATAGCTGGTGATAAATGTATATACTTGTTTGCTGGTGTGTAATGACTTGTGTGTATAAATATATGTTCTGTTTGTACGTGTATGTGACTATCTAGAAATACCATGTCTTGCGTTACAATTTATGTGGTATTTCTAAGTGATGTTAAATACATATGCTTGTTTGCAGGTTTATGTATAAACAATATATGAGTTCTGAAATGTGTTAGTTTTAGAATATTATAGGGGAATGCGGCGAGTTGAATTGGGACTAGTCGATGTTGGGGAAAAAAGTTTACATGCTTAAAAAGTCTCCCACCCTCACACCACAGTTATAAACTTTAAAAAGAAGTACAGTGCCAGTCGTTGCTATGGATAGCTATATTTCTAATTAGTTTCGGACAATTTTACAATAGTTGTCATCACTATCAGTCCCGAGTTGTACACTTCAGCACAAAAACATGAATTAATTTGTGCAGACTGCTGTATTGTTTATATATATATATATATATATATATATATATATATATATATATACAGGGTGGGCCAAAATAAGGGTCCTATCTTTAAATTTGAATAACTTGAATTTGAATAACTTCCACAAAATAAAAGTTAAACTCACCAAACTTTATGTGTGTGTAGACTGACCCTTCCGAGATTTTTTGAAATAAACAAAACAAATTTTAGCCGAAAAACACTTCTTAAAACTTACAAAAACTAAAGTTTGTTTTTTACACTGTTTTGAGTTTTTTAAGCAAAAATAATGTTTTCTAAATGAGGGTACGTTCCTTAGGGCTAATACGGCTCATGCTTGCTTTGGAAGGGGTCCTTTACTTATTCTACAAAAAAAAAAAAAAAAAAATCAATAAATTAAAAAGGTATGCATTTTTAAAAATAGGACCTTTATTTTTGCCCACCCTGTATATATACATACATACATGCATGCAGAGAGAGAGAGAGAGAGAGAGAGAGAGAGAGAGAGAGAGAGAGAGAGAGAGAGAGAAGGAGATATACAACGATAGAGAGAGAAGTATACCCACACCATAGTTTTATGTGAAGTATCATGACAGACTCGAGTTTATTCCAGTATTCCGAATAAAAATTAAGAGATCTGCCTTTTACAAAAGATGGATTAATTGAGTTGTTAAAGCGAGCAAAAAGTACCGATTTGCATCAAATGTGGTCATATTTTAAAGACAAAAACAATAAAACAGAACGTCTTACACTTGCTGATATCATTTAACATTTATATTTGTGTACATCTAGTGAAAAATGTGACGAGACAATGTATGCTGAGTTTAATCTTGAATGGTTAGAGAGTTGAATCGATCACTATTTATCACACTTGAGAATTGATTGAAGGGGATCAGGAGTGTAATGAATTTACATATATTCATGTATATATGTATGATTTACATATATTAATATATGTGTTTCTGAAAGGTATGGTTAATTGATAAATATCCGACTGAATGCCTAGATATAAACGGAATAAGAGTAACAAACAAACAAGAAAATATGTCGAACAAAAGTCATTAAGAATCGTTCTTATTTCGTTTCGATATTTCATTTACGAAATGTTGTCAAAACATAAATTTATTAAAACGCGTCCGAGCAGATATACATAAATTTTAATACAGCCCCTTACCGAATACTTAATGCCAAATATGATGGTCAAACAAACAAAAAAGTGCTATCCTCTAAATTTGAATGGCATTTTTTTAATGTTGGAGAATATTAGTTTTATTAAAATGTTGACACTATCTAAATTCTGAAATTGGAGGTTGTGCCTAGATTGATAACGATCGGTTAATTAGTTTATGAGTGAATCTTATACATAGAAACATATCTATATATATACACATAACTAACTTTATCAAGGGAGGCGCGAGAGCGCTCTATCCCTTAATAGACTACACGAATGGCCTACGCTGGAAATCTCATTTCTTTAATCAATCATAACTCAAAAATCAATAAACCAAATTAGTTAAAACTTTGAACAACATTTTTATTTGATAGGTTCTATAAGTGTGTAAAATTTCAGCATCATTAGTCAAGGCAACCCACAGATCCAGAAAGTGTAATCATGAAATCATGTTATACGTACGTACGTACGTACGTACGTACGTACGTACGTACGTATGTGCCACCCTGTATCTCATCAACTATTTGCTGGATTCAGCTGATTTTTGGTAGAAATAGAGGTTCTAGGGTCTAGTTGATAGCATTTTAATTTCAGTTTACTATATACCTTAGTTTTCCAGACAAATTCCAAAATACTTTTAAAATGACAAGTATTCATACACTTTATTCTATATCTTATCGACCATTTGATGGATTCAGCTGAATTTTGGCAAAGATAAATGTTCTAGTGTCTAGTTGATGGCATTTTAATTTCCGTTTACCATATACGTTGATTAGTCAAACAACCAACTATATCAGTTATGAGAAGGCATTGTATTGAGGCATAACCTTTACAAAAGTAGTGACATTCCATGATAAATGCCAGAATACTGAAATCATATGCCATTAATAGGGTTATGATGAAACTTCATATACACTAAATGTACAAAAGCAAGGAAATTCCTAAATGTTTACACTTTTATTGTCATTAAGGATATGCGAGCACAACAGGGCTATGTATTTTACTGTTAGGAATTTTTCTTAAGCGCACCACCTCACACACTTAATCCACTCATGCATAGAGATTTATACTGTAGTGATGTGATAATGAAATGGTTTGGTTGATATGTAGTCATACCATTAATTAATGACAATAAAAGTGTGACAATTTGGGAATGTCCTTGCTTTTGTACATTTAGTGTATATGAATTTTTATCTTAACCCTATTAAGGGCATATAATTTCAGTATACTGGCATTTTCATGGAATCTAAATAGAGTTAAATAAATAAATAAATCAATATATATATATATATATATATATACATATATATATATACATATATATATATATTAATATTATATATATATATATATATATATATATATATATTAATATTATATATATATATATATATATATATATTAATATTATATATATATATATATTAATATTATATATATATATATATATATATATATTAATATTATATATATATATATATATATATATATATATTAATATTATATATATATATATATATATATATATAATATTAAATTATATTTTTAATATTTTACGTATATACGACGTCGTTTCAAGCTTCCGGCTCTCATCAGCGCAGAGAAATAACAACCTCGGATGATCAAAAGATGTCAACACGATTCACCGAGACACCTTTAATCTGTAAGCATTCGCTTTTGTCCCATAGGCCACGGGAGATTGTCACATGATAATGGAGCAATTAAGTAATATAGTTATACTGAAAGCGGCGATTATAAATATCAAGATATTCGATAGTATTCAATGGCAGAGCTAGAGTCATATATATGTTTGTATTGATGTGTGCTTTTTTGTGTGTGAAAGGTATGTTTAAATTGTAAATATTTAACAGAATGCACAGGTATAAACAAAAATAATGTTAATAAACAAAGAACGAAACGAATTAATACAGAGTCATATTCATTTTATGTGTATATTTCAGTTCATTTACGAACATTTGTGTTCGAGCAAATATACAAACACGTTATGTATTGCTGCTCGGATGGTATACGTATAAAAGTAAAAATAAATGGATAGACTATAGTCGAGGGTGTTCGGAAGGCTTTCTTTTTCTTTGAAATTGCACCGAAACAGTGAGATGAGCGCAATTCTAATGCTCCACTTTTTCTTAAACTTTCGAAGTGGACAGAAAGGTGGCATCAAGTACCATTTATCGAGTCTTTGGTATTCCTGATATGTTTCTAAACAGGCTAACCATTACTGTTAAATGGGCATTTCAAACAACAATTAGAATTGTATCCTTAAATATGGTAATATCCTGTTTTAATGTTAGGGAATATACCTTTTTATTAAAATGTCGACGATTATAATTCTGACGATCAGACATTCCGTAAAACTTCAGTAAACTTTTTAAATGCACCATATTTAATTATTCATTATTATTATAAAGTGTTATCTGAGAATGTATAAAACTTGTTATGTGTATCATATCTGCTGTCTTGATTTCGCTTTGTTTCCATTTCGAGAAGTTTATCTTTCATGTAATCTCTCTCTATCTCATATATATATATATATATATATATACATATATATATATATATATATATATATATATATATATCTACACACACACACTAGAAAAATACCCGTCCCAGGGCACGTAAAATCCATCCATGCAACAGATGAGTTTTGCACTTTTTGATGTCCCCTTATAAATATTAAAATCAAGCAAACCTTATTTCTAGAATCCTTATTCTTATTTTGATCAGAATTCATTACATGATTTTTATTCTAGAAAATGTCTAAAATTGAAGGATTACGCTTCAAAGGTGTTAAAAAGAAATTGAAATTAAAGGAATCTTACTTAATCGGTGTCAAATAACTGCGGTTCAAGCTCAATTCAAATCTGATGCATTCGAATTTCCAGATGCCCATATTATTCTCTATAAAACTCTTTACATACTCAAAAGTAGCTGAAATTCATGTCTAATATATATTTCTTAAATTCTAAATAATTAGAAATATTTGAATTTTTAGAAAGTGCGTCCTCCTATTTTATCAGCTTTGCATAAAAATAAATTAAACTAAATATAGTCCATATATGGACCGATTACTCCTAGCAGATATTTCAAAAACGTATCATTATCAGTGAATTAATTTATGAGTTAGTTCTTTACAAGAAATATATAAGCAAATTAATATACCTAATTTTTTAAAGAATTATAAATACTTCTATCATTCTCTCCTTCACCTCTCTCTCCCTCTCACATATATATATATACATACATATATATATATATATATATATATATATATTAGACACCCATTTTTGAAATTAACATACAACTCATAACGATTATTTTTGTATTTGATTAATCAGTGATAGACGAAAGATTTCTAATTATTTATATGGAGAATAAAGGAACACATCCAACGTGTTACATGTGTTTATTTACTGATGTTCAAGCCTTCGACCTACACGAGACATCATCAGGATACGGATAAGATATTTCAAACTAATGTAGATTGAAAGCTTTAATGAATGCTAATTCGTAGGAAAATAACGCCTTTAGATGATAATACATAGGTACTAAAATTTCCTTTTTTCCGTGGAAAAATGAGTGTACCACTCATTTTTGAATCAAATTTAAATAAAATATCTACAGAATACACGTTTCGTATTCTAATGATGACAGAAGTAAGTGAAAAGCTCGGAATAAGTGAATCATCGCATAATTCTTGAACTCTACTCTTCACAAACCTACCACTATCAATTGAGAGTCGACGCATCTAACCACTAGACCACGGGACGGGCGATGTTAGTAAATGTTATGTACAATGTTTTTATATTAACATTCACTGATACGGCTCCCTTTTTTAACATAGAAAATGGG
>OY744522.1:162143362-162158362 GCA_963556195.1 Sepiola atlantica | reverse complement strand
CAGTATCCATCGGAACAGATACTACACTTTGATCTTAGCCAAAAGAAACCGTTCATTTACTTGTGCAATAGCATTTATATTTTTTTATTTCAGTTGACGCCACACGTTAGTTTGATCTTCCATCGATACCTTTGGTTTCACACAAACACTCGAAAATCTTTAATATGTAAACCACTATATATATATATATATATATATATATATATATATATATATATGTGTGTGTGTGTGTCTGTGTGTGTGTGTGTATAAGGCTATAATCAAAGGGCAGTATATGTTGTGTACTTAGTCAGAGGAGGAAAATCCTTCTAGACTGAAGAAACTTTTATTTTAATCCCAATTCAGAGTATATATTAATAAATTAGTCAAGATACAAATATATTGAGAAAATGGACATGAAACAATATTACTTCAAAAGTTATTAGTATATATATATATATATATATATATATATATATGTATATATATATTTACACAAAAATAGACACAGACACATGTCTTGTTCAAAAATAAATATAATGCTGATAACAAATATGTTGCAGGTAAACCTAATAAATTATATCCGTAATAACATTTATTTATTGCAAAATTCCATTATATATATATATATATATATATATATATATATATATATATATATATATATTAAAAGCGCGCGTAAAACTTACCTGTATGAAGACACTTGCGATGAGAAGGTGCTTGATTTTACACAACGCTATATCCATCCTGTATTGTTTCTTGTTGGTATTTTTATAAAAATAAATTTATATATATATTATATATATATATAGATATATATTTCTCTTTTTTTATTACGTTTATCTTTTGAAATATTTATATTTTTATTTGCAATAAAACATTGGTTGTTACCTCTCTCCAGCTGTAAACATAACAGAAACTCTTATCATTAGCAGATGCGCGTAAAATAGTTTGTTTACTTTTCTCGTATATTGCTGGACAGAGAAGTCGTATACAATATGTAGATATGCTTATATAGATATATGTGTGTGTATATATATGTTCATGTGTAATATGTGTGTGTGTATATCATTATATATATATATATATACATATATATATATATATATATATATATATAGATAGATAGATAGATAGATATAAATATATATATATATATATGCTTTTTTTAGTTGGTGTGAATGTTGCTTACAAGGTGGTAGTAGAATATGCCGATGGTTGAGCCTGGCTATTACGAACTGGTATCAGTTTTATGAAGAATAAGAATTAGAAAAGAAAGACGATGAAGAAGGCGAAGAAGAGGAAGAAGTTGGACCATGAGGAAGCAGTGCCGCCACTACTATTATCACAACTACTACAACTATTATAACTACTACAACGAATATTACATGAATGTTTGGCACGAGATTTTCGCGAATGGAATCGGCCTTTGCTGACTCTTCGCCTTCGCTCTTCTCTCTCCTTCTCTTTGCCGGTAACTTTCGTTCATTCTTGGAGTTTTTGTATACCCAATATTTTGTTTATATTTTAGTTCCATCTGACCGTGGGGCGTACGCGCATCAACTACCCTGTGGTATTTACCCGCTTCACCGACTTATCTATCTATGTATCTGTTTATCTGTTTTCGCCTGTCTATCCTAATATTTATATAAACAATAACAGCTGGCGAATATTATATTATATTATAGTATGTTATGTACTAAGCCGATTTATTGTTGATGTTATTGTTACGCGGATAATACTTATAAACAAGCGATTACTCAGTCCGCGGGGCTAGAAATAATCAAAGATGAAAGCAAAGTGAAAAATGAGACTCGTATAGATTACAAACCTGTGCATTAGAAGAAGGGCTGCCTGATATGACCGTCGTTTCGAACCATTTGTCTCACGAACCATACGTCTAGAGCGAAGTGAAATTGTCATGGACGTGTCTCATTTTACACTTTCGGGTATTCTTTTCTTATTTCTAAACTCCTGGACTTTATAATCGATTGTCTAGTAGTATTATCCAAGAAAACAATAGCATCAACGAAAAAGAAAAAAACATAATATATAAAGTACTATTTACCGTCAGAAATATATTTTCTATATTAAACAGATATATATATATATATATATATATATATATATATATATATATATATATATATATATAGAGAGAGAGAGAGATATAGAGATAGATAGAGAGATAGATAGAGAGAGATAGATAGAGAGAGATAGAGATAGAGAGAGAGAGATAGAGAGAGAGATATAGAGAGAGAGATATATAGAGAGAGATATAGAGAGAGATATTCGGCAGTTGATATTGTTTATATAAATGTTGAGGCACAAACCATACCAACCAGGGGTGGGTGTCTGTTCCGATGGATACTACACCCCATAGACCGGTATTGTCTTGACCTTCGGGTCTTGATTTACGCCGGTCTATTGGTCGTCTGTCCTGTGCAGTTCTAGGAGGTGCACTTTCCCAGGCTTTGCCTTCTCACCCTTTTAGAAAGGGTTAGTTTATTGCTTATCGCCTGAGGCGTCCCTACCGGGGAATGCTGACGGGGCTGCCCAGGCAATTTTTAATGGCCAGAGTGCTCAAATTCCCGAGCGCTGGTTTTTCAAATCCCAATTTTCCGACCTTGTGTCACATCTTACCTTGTGGGAGGAAGATAAATAAAACCATATCAGCTGCCGAAAATACATATACATATATATATGAAGAGTACGCGTCACATGACGGGTAAATGTAATACTCCGAATATACCGATATTGCAACATGTTTGTGTCCCCCGTACGGAGAATAAAATTAATACATTATGCTACTAAACCTCATGTCTTAATTCTAATTTTGATAAAAATTCATTACATGATTTTAATTCGAAAAAATACATAACATTTGAAGCTGAAGGGATCTTAAGAATTGTTTTAATTGCTTTCTACTTACTATGGGTCAAATTTAATGTTAATCTGAAATATTTGTATTTTTGAAATAAGAGTATGTTCCCATCCTATGCCATTATAAACACTTTAAAATATTAAAATAACTGATTTGCGGAAGATTAATTAATTTATGTCTTATATCTATTGTTTCAAAGTTTTCAAAAATTTTTAGTATTTCAATTTTTACCAAAGAACTTCCAGCCCATCTTTTCCAATTTTACATAAAACTTTACAAAATCAGAGATATCATCGGATCTGATATTGTTTCTATAAAATGTCACTTACTCCCGGCTTTTGCTAATCACTTAGTTGTTACTGAAACTGGCGAGAAAGCGATCGAGTTTCAATCTGGCCTCAAAACACTTGCTAATCTAGTCAAATTGTTGAACGGTGATACAGCGAATCATACTCTCTGCCAACTACTCAAAGTTTTAATCAGACTCGTGATACAATGGATACTACCCGTAAAGGTTCCTGCGCGAAGTGTATATGCCAAAGAAAGTGTTACAAACTCCCTAAACTTACCTATCAAGAATCGGCATTTCTGAAGTAAAAGTCCAGTACGGCAAGAGACAATACAATAGTAAGCTTGACAAAGTATGTTATAAATGCATCAGAGCCTTCAATGTCGCCAGACAGGATTACCAAGAATATAATTCCAAAATCTATAATGATCGGTTCATAAAAATAAATATCAAAGAAAAAGTATATATATGAACCCCATCAATGTTAACATTTACCAAAGGAATAATTTGCTCATGTAACTCACCGTATTTTTCACAAATATTGCAACATTCGTAATGATCGGTTCATTGTTGTTGGCATCCGTCTGTCTCAGGAGATAATGGGCCCAGCGCATCAGATTTGTCTAATTGAAATATACTCCTTATTTCCTGAAACTAGTGTCGAAAAGAATTGAATGAGACCACCCGATAAGATACCACAATCTGTCTAAGATAATTCATAACTAGCAGCATGTTCTCTTCAAAGGTGACTGTAATCAGCGAAGAGGTGGACCAATTCATATATACATCAGAGCTTACCAAAACAGTATCCTTCGGAATTATTCAGATGTTGATTGATAATTTGTGCTATTTGAAAGTATATTCAGCACTTTTATCTTTTCTTTATCCTATCTAAAGGTAAACAACTTCGCTCTACCTTTCTAGCTATAACACACATCGCCGATGTTTTCAACCTTATTTCTAGCCAATATCTTTCCTTGACCCACCCTCTAATTGTCTATTACCTCTATTACATTGTATAACTGGAGAAAGATTCTATAAACTCAGCACAAATCCATAACCAATGCGTAATCGAATATCCAGTTATTGATGAACCGATTGATTTGTCTATTTTAGAATTTTTCCTCCGACAAAAAATCAATTTCATTATCGATAATCAAAGGGGTTATTATAATAAATTTGCCCAGCCAGACATTGGTCGTTATTAACCTGTCCCCCAAGTTATTCATAAGTTGCCATAATAGTTATCTAGACAAACAAATGAGACGGCATCCGATTATAGACTGTTATATATTCCCTCGTGAACTTCCAGGGTTTTTCTAATCTGGTCCTCGTAGCTAACCAAAATGCATTGATGATTGCTGGAAGATAAAATATACTTGAAAAGAACAACGAAGCCGATTCAAACAAACAACAAATTGTATCTATACTTTTCACAATTTTGCCGGCAGTGTTATTGGTAACAGAATAGAACTTACAATTAAATAAGTTTTTCATAAGAACACATAGCCAAGGGTAATAAACTACCTGACATCAACTCTACTCAATCTTTTAGTCAAGATCAAAGTGTAGTATCTGTTCCGATGGATACTGCACCCCATAGACTGGTATTGTCTTGGCCTTCGGGGCTTGATTTACGCGGATCTATGGGTCTGCCCTGTGCAGTTCTAGGAGGTCCACCCTCCCAGGCTTCGCCTCCCCTCTTTGGGGAGGAGTAAGTTTATTGCTTACTGCCTGAGGCGCCCCTACCGGGGAATGTCGACGGGGCTGCCCAGGCAATTTTTAAACCCCACTTTCCCGACCCGACCTTGGGTCACATCTTACTTGTGGGAGTAAGATAAAAACTGGCCTTGTGCCTAACTCCTGGAGAAGAGTAAATCAATACTTAATCTACCTATTATAACCAAGCGCCATCCCTCTTAACTCGTGGCATACTCACACCAATTAGAGCCTCTGAAATCAGCCAGCCCTGAGGAAAGTACTGATAACTTTTCAGTATAATACCCTGATGATAGATATAGATCACATTTCAGAAAGTGTTATGAATATTACTCCTCTTTATATTAAATACTAAGAAAATTGAGAATATAAACAGTCACAGAAATAATAACAATGTATCGCTTGATGAACATTTAGGTTTAGGTATTGAAAATTCAAATCAAATTAAACCTACTGCCAAAACTATTCATGAATTTCTGAAAAATGAATTTCTGAAAAATGAATTTGTGAAACATGTTGAAAAAAGGACTCAGTCTAGAAAGATTTCTGCTTTACTGATTGGGAACAAAACGGTGAAGGGTAATATCAGAACATATACTACGCTTTGCTCCTAGCAAAACGAGAAGGAATGTTGGTTGTTTATTAGGAGAATATTAGTATTATACTTTTAATAATGAGCACATTTCGTTTAAGAGTACTGCTGTTGATTATGTTCCATTTTATAGATTGAGATTCCATGATTTTGAAACTCGTGACTGTTAAAATGCTGATTGCGAAACAAGTCGACAAAGCGATAAGCATATTTCAGAAATTGTGCTGGTACAGTTTGTGACCCATGCTGAAGCCGACTTTTCGTCGACATCTTTAAGTGGTTTATGTAAACAGCCGGAAGATGCCAACGTGTGGAGCCAATCAGATTGCAGCAGAGGATAATTTGCAATTGCGAATTGAGTAAATCATAAAATTCATTAAGTTAAGACAATTGATTAAAGCGGTAATGCATTTGAGCGTTTTAGGACAGACTATTCAGTCTCCCAAAAGAATAAATAATAATACAAACTGCTTATTTTTACCTTAACGCTAACACTTTACCCTAAAAACAATGTAAAACACGGTTTTTCTTTTTCATCCAAACCCTAATTCTTCACTCTAAAAAATATAAAAATATGTGGGATTTTTTACTCTAACCCTAACCTAACCCTAACCTCGTAGGTCTGGTTCAAAAGCAGTACCAGTAGAAGAAAAAACAATTCACTGAAACCAAAAATATAATTAAACAAACCTTTCTTGTGAAAATAAAAAAATTATTGTCAAAAAACAACGGTTGTTTCATTATTTTTTCTTCGCCAAAAATAAATATTTTTGCACAAAAGTTTACATACGGTGATTTTTTTTGTTGTTTTCCTTTAAATGGTGTGTCATTAATTACTCCTGTCTGATAGCGTCGACTCGTTCAGATTTTGAGACCGAGAACTTTTCATTCGGCATCTTCTGGCTGTTGAAGATGTCGACGAAACGTCGGTTTTAGCATGATTCGCAAACTGTACCAGTACCAGATACATCAATCAGGAGATGATTGATGAAGAAGCTGATGAGTGTTTAATTAGTGAATGCTTGGTCCATCTCTGTGAGACCAATAACGAGTGCCCTAATGAAGAATCCAGGCTCTTAGAAACTGTGAAAGTGCATAAAGCAATTTGATCAATTGTACATACATGTAAATGAATTGAAATGAAAAAATGAAGAATACCATGATATTAACAGTACCTGATTTGTTTGTGGTGGGTAATCTTACTGCATAAATAAACTTGAACTAATAAGAAAAAATACGTTATGACGATGAACGTTAGTGAATCATGTCTACAAATTACTAGCTGTTATTGGTATTGGCATTTTGGAAGGAAACTTTTAAAATAATCGGCGGACAAAGACACAAGCAAAAGAGGTTTGTAATTATTAGAGAGTGTTGGCAAGGAAAAGATAAAGCTCACCTTTCTGAATCCAACATTAAAAAAAAATTTAAATATTTAAAATTTTACTGAAAGAATCGAAAAGTAAAACTCAATGTTTGTGACGTTTGAAAACAAAGAAACTATTTTGAAAAATTGACTGAATGACATGAAAAAGTTCCTGAAGACCTTAAAGAAGATTTGATTTTGTCGTTTTCTATTTCGTTCAATAGTCGATTGTATTAAAATATGGGAAAAGTCGCTTTACATTTTGATCAATGTTCTTGAACTTGAAACAATTAATGAGAAATTAACAAAATTGAATATTTATGAACAGATTTGAATATAAATAGTAAAATAATTTCATAGCGTATTCAAAGAATAGCTTCACAAATTTTGCCTTCTAAGCTAATTTGCCAATAGAAAAATCAAAGAACACGTTTCTCCGAAAATCGTTGGGAACTAAAAATACAACATTTTAGAAATCACTGGTATATATAAGAAATGTTAGGGATGCACGTAATTACTTTAAGAAAACAATTACATTTTTTAAGTCACATCATTTTACCGAAGAATTGATCTCAATGAAATTGTCTTTGCGGGACAGAACTGCACAAAAGATTCTGTTCATTTTCAAACTCATTGGACCATTACAGATGCTGAAGGATTTTATGCGAATCATATAATTTCACAAATGTATCACGATATATCAAATGCCAAATGCATTGGGACTGTCTTAATAAATAAATTTGAAGGAAATTTGATGTAAGATAACAATAACTAATTAGATAACATGTAATTTCCCACTTTATTTCCTTAAAACAAAAATGAATTGGTATAAGATAGAGAATTTGGGAATGCCAAGTTTCATATGTTTGTTAGAAATATACCTTTGATGCCGTGGTGCTAGTGCGGCCTTCAATGTATAAATATTGACTCTGTTTTTTTATAATACTATTCTTGAAAAAGGTCTGACTCCAGGGGAATTATTTAAATACATTTTTAGCTCTTGTTAATCTATATTTATTGATATTAGACTTTTCTTGTCCGTTTGTTTCCCTATCTCTATGTGTGTTACCTACATCTTCCGTCGGATCATCATCTAAATATACAATATATGTATGTATATATATATATATATATATATATATATATATATATATATATATATATATACATACGAGCTAATATATGCTCCCCCAGTCGTATATTTTTGTTAGCCTGGCAGAGTGATATCATGGTAAGCACACACATACAACACTGATCCTCAAAAGAGGAGGTCATTACTGGGAGGAAGGTATTTACTAAGAACGAACACTACCCGACCCAGTAAAGGACGGGTTAATGCCTGCGATGATGCTATCATGAAAAAAAAAACAGATACTACACTACAACCCCCACTAGAAAGGAGAAAGTAATCCTGGGAGGATTGTATCATGAGGAACGAATGTATAATATACTGGTCCTTCCCCGTAAATGCGGTAATGCCTGGTAGAAATATATTATGATGAATGAAAATATCTTACAAGGGAGGAGGTAAAGGTTAGGAGATCACTCTTCCCTTATCCACAAAAAGGAGGTGGTAATGGCTGGTAGGATAGTATCATGATTAACGGAGACATATACTACACTACATACACAAAAGAGGGGGTAATGCCTGCTATGATCACACTATAGCAACAGAACGTATATATTACAGTACCCTCTTCAAAAAGAGGAAGTAATTTCTAGGAGGATCCACCATAAACGAGAAGGTAATGTCTGCGAGTATTGTATGCTGGAAACAGAACAGATACTACACTACCCACAACCCCCAAACAGAGAGAAATTAGTCCTTGAATAGTGGTCTAATGATAGCAGAACAGATACTACATTACTCCCTCCCGCCAAAGGATGATGTGATACCTGGGAGAATAACCCCCACCCTATTAAAAAGGAGGAGACAATTTTTCGGAGGACAGTTTTATCACACCAGAACTAATACTACACTACCCACCTTCATAAAAAATAAAATAATAGATTAAATTATTTATTTTTTTAATTTAAAAATGTCCGGTTCTTAAGACATTATTCTTTACGATTCCTTGGCTTTTCAACTTAGATCAAAGTGCAGTATCTGTTCTCAGCATTGCAGCAACATCAGACGTTTTACTATCGACATAACTATTGTGTACATATAAAAAAATATGACAATGCAAATTACAAATATACATCACAGAATATTAATGCATTAGAACCATTTTATGAAATAAAAATACAAATTAAGAATACCTGCAACAGTTTATGGGTGTTTGCTGATTACTATATATACGATATTTTAAAATTGTATGTCGTAAAATAGCATTAAATAAGCAAAAACTCTTTTGATTTTAGTATATCTAGGATGTGTGGATAAAACTTTCGCATTTATTCTTTTAGATATATCAATATAAATCACTAATTATTGTCTTGTGTGTGTTAACTTTTTTTATTAATTCGTATACATATATATATATACATATATATATATATATGTGTAATAGTGTTTGTATGAATCTTGATTTCATACTAAACAATTCCTTGATTGCATTTTGTCCTTGTTCTATTGAATTATTTGTTTACATTTATTTTACGACGTATCAATCATGTTTTACAAAATAGCAATATCTCATCTGAATGATACACATTGCTAGTATACACGTTTTAGCGGTAAATTCTGAGTTTTTACTTTTCAAAATTCCATTAGTCCGTAACAGAACCAAATTGATCGTAGAAGATTTTAATTTGGTATATCCAATCACATAGTCTAACATTTGATATATTACACAAATCACATCCTTAGATTATTTTTAGCGTAGTGTGGTGTGGTTATCAAATACATACTATGCTACCTGATGGATCTTTGTTGTAGGACTCGATTAAAAAAAGAAGCCCCTGTTATCGAAAAGGGGTTACTTTTTCTCATGTTGGCCGGCCAGGACCGATTTGTTGATATATTCAGACCAAAAGATATATTAATTCGTTCCCATCCACAAAAAGCATAACGTTTCCCCGTTTCTAATACCTAATATGAAAATACGTTCGACTAATGTGTGGCGTACGTATGCATCATTTATGACATACAGTACACCTGTGCGATTTACAATTAAGGATTTCATATTCATACTCTCAGTTAAAATGACGATAGAAAAAGGTTTCACATTGTGTATGTATGTTCGGTGAAGTCGGGAGAAATCTTGCGCTGCAAGTAAATATCGACCATCGTTGGATCAGTTTGTTTGGCTAGCACGTCTTAGTGGTTATTTTCACTGTTTTTCATTATTGCATTGGTGTAATATTTCGGCTATTGTATCTAGTATTACACTAAATATGATTCAATCAATGTATATTTCCCAGAAGCTTCTATTTTAAATATTTAATAACATACAAAAATATATGCTAACTTTTACTTTTGTTCTCGAAATATTGTTTTAAATGTTCTATTTAAACGTGATTTTTAATTCACTAAACCAGTCACTTATATCGCTCGTAGGAATCTAAGAATTTGCTTCGCCCCCAACTATGTGTTCAACCACTCTCTAATATCTCCTAATGTATCTGTCGGAATTTAAAGATAGAGTTATTCTTCATCTAGTTTTACACAGTGTGTGTATACACCGTGAACACGTATATAAATTAGATAAAAACATCATGAGTTTCTTTATTTTTGTATTATCTATCAGGATAATACGCAAGTTTTCTATTGGTTTTTCGAAACGTGTCATCATTTATCAAGGCCACAAAAATCACTCGAGGATAAGGACACTTGTGTTGGACAGGTAGACGGTGAGACGCAGAGGGGATTTTTAACGATGGTTCAAACTAGTAGAAAAAATGATTGTTCAAGAAGACGGCTCAGCAAGAATTTGTTAACATTCGATTTTTAAAAAGCAATGTTATAGTTAGCCAGGAAGCATCACCGTGGTACTGTGTTCCACAAACAGGCAATTCTTGGAAATAAACTTTGCTCATGGAAGTTCTGCTTAGTTCTAGGTACACAGAGTGGGAATAGGAATTTACTGACAGTGGTTGAAGGTAGACGAGTTTTTACTGTGAATGTTTACAGGGTGGGACATAGAAGAAAGGTCAGTCGGGCACCTGCCATAGAAGTAACGCTAGAGTAGAGAAAGAGTAGATAACTCTCTTCTGTGATAAAGAGACTCTAGGGTGGAGAACTGGGCATAGCCCACTAGATTTCGAAGTCGGTTTAGTACGCTGTCAAGGCAGGAAAGATGGCTCTGAGTTACACATCTCCACATGTGGCAATAGTACTCCATCTTAGAGCGCGTTTGACTTTTATACAGTTAAAGGATTGCGCCAGGAGTGAGACACTTTCTGAAGCGGTGGAATGATCCAACCAACGAGTCTCATTATTTCCAGTGTTGCAAGAAAGGTTTCTTAAAAGGTATATTACAGTTTATAAATATTCGATGAAATCAAAGATGGACAAATAATGGAAGTTATTATGACCAAACGGGACATACGTTGTACCTAATATAGATGGAAAGTTACAATCGTAACGTTTTAATAATAGAGTAACGTAACGTACACCATGACGAGTGTTTCTCCTTTTTATTTTCCTCGATTGTTGACAGTTATGAAATGAAAGTTCATACAACTTAGTTTCTTGTGACTAATTAATTCTTTGGACCCAGTCTCGCTTTTGTCTGCTCAATTGAACTCTTTAAGAATGATAAATACATACTAGTTCATATCAGCGCCTTGAGGAGTAGAGTTACACTTACTGGGTATATTCCTTGTTATTGTTTCCTCGTATATATTGCTTTATAGCTCGCTATAGAAGAACATATTTATTAACTTCAATAGAAAAAATACGCTACTTAATAATAGACGGAGAAAGTCATTTAGTATGCTAAATGTATTTACGAATTGTTTATATTGCCGAAAGCATTAGAAATTATGGTGTTAAGTAATAATAATACGCTTTAGACCAATGTCGAATACCCTTTATGTCCAATGTTTTGCGGGTTGCCCCAAAATGTCCATTCGGTAAAGATATTTATGTTATATTTTTTATATCATCATGTAATGTTAATTTTCTTTAAATTTATAAAACACGTATCTAAATTTCAATAATCTTTAAGACTCACATGAGATTAAAACTCGGACATTAACATCGTAATAATTACTGCCTTAATAATGTGTATTCTGCCTATTCCGTTTTGTCAAACAATCACATGTTTCTATTTGCGTACGAAAAGAAAACAAAACATCACTTTATAATAGAATATAGATTACGAAGAATATTTACATTATTAATACTATCTAATCTTTTGGTAAATATTGCTAATGATATTTGTTTAAAATGCCCTACATGATGAAAGTGTGTGTGTTTAATGCCGCCTGTCTTGGTCATTTGTATTCGACAGGACACTATCTCTCGATATGTTCTTGCTACGTTCTCACTTATCGGTGCGTGTAAAAACCATTATACAACCAGCTTCTTGATCTTACGTGGATACAATCACTCGGACGCCGATGTTGAGTTTTCAATAAACGTTTATAACGAAGATAAAAACAGGCAGAGAGACAGACTACTTTCGTACAAGTGGAAAAAAGAGAGGCACACGGATAGATAGACGGGCATCTCGTTCCGTTACACCCAGTGATCCTTACTTGAAGTATCGCCAGACAAGAGACTAAAGTCTCTGTCCAGAAGTCACGTGAATTCGGTGACTTTTTTTCTGGAGTCATCTTTGAACCTTAATGTGCCACTCAAACCTTCCATTAAAAAAGGTCCTCGTAATATAATATTTTCAGTACGAAGTTACTAACATTGTTTAAACCATAGTTAGCAGACAAAAGAAGAGTTATACTCTGCCTAAATGTAACATATCATGCTTGAAGTGAAAATAATATTTCCAGCTGGATCTTGAACTAGCATCGGTGCCTTCATTATTTGTGCCATAAGCAAATCTGCTAAACAACCCACACTGAAACAAAACAAAAAACTTTTTTTCCAAATGCAACCCATTTTAATAAGCATTCAGCAGTCTTATCAACAAATTAATCTTGCAAGAATATTATCCGCCCTATACGAGAGTTTACAAGAGGATTCACATCCCATTTTTCAATATATAATTGCAAGTAGAGATAATAATCAAATATAGATATTTAGGGGGTTACTAAAATCGGTAAATACATGCACGATACAAAATTGGCCCGGCCAAAGGATAAGAAATCTTTCTAAACTAGAGCAATTTTTATTTTTGTCTCACTTATAGTGCATCATTATGAGAATGTTCATAATCCCACATGAAACCGAGGTGGTGTAACATCTAGCCCTCGTTGGGAAGTAGTGAATAGGGATACGTCCACGCAAAACTTTTGACAACTATTTGTTATTACCAATCTGCTCAAATCTGAAAGTAAATAAACATGTCAAATACATAATTTCATGAACATTTAATCGTTTTGCTTAAATATTGAACGTTAAAAATGCAGTGAAAATGAAAGTTTTACGGTTTAACATTTGACAACAACCACAATAGTCAGTGTGTAACTGTATACCTCCGCTCGACAAAATAAAGATTGGCCGAAGTTTTATCTAAACCATATTTCACCGTATTGTATTAATTATTACCGAAGTTATTCCATGGAAACATAGATAACTCAAGAACATATCTATCTGATCAAGCTGTAATTTAGCATGGTAGGTTACTGTTATCAAAGAGCACCAGGTCCATACTTCACATTTAGAATATCAAGAAGTTTATATTCTGTCAAAATTTCAAGGTGATATTAGAGTCAGAATTTCATTGTGTACAACATTGGCCATTCAGCGAATATCTACTAAAAACAGAACCGAATTGATCTTCAAAAGTATGATTTTTACCTGTCTCTGACCATGACCTTTGTTCTAGATATCTTAAAATTAAATTAGTTCTTAGTTAGACAATGTTCAATATTTTTACTTAAAGAAACAAACTCTGACATACTTTGCTTTATCATGATAATAGATATATCGTATAATGTATATTTATAAACATTGAACTACAGAAGTACGGTTGTGTTTTATTACATCATCTGATTGCAAAATTTCAAATTCTATGATCCCTTTTATAAGCATACCTTTATATTTACAGGGTCCATTCTTCTTAAATCCATGCGTGATTGTTGATCTTTTTAAAATATTCATAACTACTATAACCATTTCCACGATAATTTCAGCTGCTTTTTGGGTTCACGTTTTCTTGAAATATAATGTTTTCATTGTGTTTTATTTAGTAGTTATACCTAAGTTAAGTTCATTTTATGTCCACAGTTTGTGTCAAAATCGGCTGCTTCGATTACTAGATTTGTTTTATCTTTAAAGTTTAAAGATTATTTTATAGTTTCTCGCTTTCCTGCAAATTGTCTTGTTTAGGGATCTAATATGTCGGAGAAAGACTAGTTTTTTTTTCCTACTATACCATGATTCTCATTAAGAGAGATGTTTGTTTTTTTTTTAATTTGGTTATTGTTCTATTTATATACTAATGTGTCTACATTTATTAGCGGTGTGTGTTATTGCGTGAAAGCAGACGGCTTCAACTACGGAGATATGAGTGTAAACTTTTCATCAGAGATTGTAATTTTTATTTCGGATGTTGGTTTATGTTATAGTATAATCTTTAATTCGATATGCAATCGACCACTCAAATACGTATATAATACTTTGACTGGAATCCACTCATGGAGTCGCGTAGCAGACTTCAGACCGTTATATAGAAGTAAAGGATCCGTTATCAACAATCAGTCTGACGAAGACTATGCCAACCCGGTGGGTTTTTATACGTCGGGCAGAAGTATTAGTCTTGGGTTGTCCGAGAAGATCTACTCTCAAAAACGCAGCCTCTCATTTTTGGAGTTAAGTTAGGTTATTGCTAACTGCGCAGGTCGCCCCGACCTGGGAATCCCGACGAATGCCAATGCAATTTTTATGATGCTATGGTGCTTCTTCTTTAGGGGGCTAACTTATCATCCCCAACATCCGGCCTTGTGTCAAGTATGTAAATACCGAGTCGAATAACAAAAGGTAAATGGTACGAATTGTATTAATTCTTATTTTCAAAATGTGTGATTGTCTTATTTATTCATGATGTCTTTTCGAGTGCATAACAGTCAAAGATTCCGACTTTCTCCAATATTAATTGGAGTTT
>OY744522.1:162125862-162133362 GCA_963556195.1 Sepiola atlantica | reverse complement strand
ATACGCATACCTATGTATATACACACATACCCATATACGCATACCTATGTATATACACACATACCCATATACGCATACCTATGTATATACACACATACCCATATACGCATACATATGTATATACACACATACACATATACGCATACATATGTATATACACACATACACATATACGCATACATATGTATATACACACATACACACATACGCATACATATGTATATACACACATACGCATACATATGTATATACACACATACACATATACGCATACATATGTATATACACACATACACATATACGCATACATATGTATATACACACATACACATATACGCATACATATGTATATACACATACATACACATATACGCATACATATGTATATACACACATACACATATACGCATACATATATATATATACACACATACGCATACATATGTATATACACACATACACATATACGCATACATATGTATATACACACATACACATATACGCATACATATGTATATACACACATACACATATACGCATACATATGTATATACACACATACACATATACGCATACATATGTGTATACACACATACACATATACGCATACATATGTGTATACACACATACACATATACGCATACATATGTGTATACACACATACACATATACGCATACATATGTGTATACACACATACACATATACGCATACATATGTGTATACACACATACACATATACGCATACATATGTGTATACACACATACACATATACGCATACATATGTAAATACATACATACACATATACGCATACATATGTAAATACATACATACACATATACGCATACATATGTAAATACATACATACACATATACGCATACATATGTAAATACATACATACACATGTACGCATACATATGTAAATACATACACATATACGACTACATATGTAAATACATACATACACATATACGACTACATATGTAAATACATACATACACATATACGCATACATATGTAAATACATACATACACATATACGCATACATATGTAAATTCATACATACACATATATGCATACATATGTAAATACATACATACACATATATGCATACATATGTAAATACATACATACACATATATGCATACATATGTAAATACATACATACACATATATGCATACATATGTAAATACATACATACACATATATGCATACATATGTAAATACATGCATACACATATATGCATACATATGTAAATACATGCATACACATATATGCATACATATGTAAATACATACATACACATATATGCATACATATGTAAATACATACATACACATATATGCATACATATGTAAATACATACATACACATATATGCATACATATGTAAATACATGCATACACATATAAGCATACATATGTAAATACATGCATACACATATATGCATACATATGTAAATACATGCATACACATATATGCATACATATGTAAATACATGCATACACATATATGCATACATATGTAAATACATACATACACATATATGCATACATATGTAAATACATACATACACATTTATGCATACATATGCAAATACATACATACACTTATATGCATACATATGTAAATACATACATACACATATATGCATACATATGTAAATACATACATACACATATATGCATACATATGTAAATACATACATACACATATATGCATACATATGTAAATACATACATACACATATGTATATACATACATATATATATATACATACACACATATGTATATACATACACACATATGTACATCCATATGTATATACATACACACATATGTACATCCATATGTATATACATACACACATATGTACATCCATATGTATATACATACACACATATGTACATCCATATGTATATACATACACACATATGTACATCCATATGTATATACACACATATGTACATCCATATGTATATACATACACACATATGTACATCCATACGTATACACATACACACATATGTACATCCATACATATACGTACATCCATACATATACATATGTATGTACATACATATGTATATACATATATGTATATACATATATACATACATACATATACATATGTATATACATATATACATACATACATATACATATGTATATACATACATACATATACATATGTATATGCACACACACATATACATATGTATATGCACACACACATATACATATGTATATGCACACACACATATACATATGTATATGCACACACACATATATATATGTATATGCACAAACACATATAGATATGTATATGCACACACACATATAGATATGTATATGCACACACACATATAGATATGTATATGCACACATACCTATAGATATGTATATGCACACATACATATAGATATGTATATGCACACATACATATAGATATGTATATGCATACATACATATAGATATGTATATGCATACATACATATAGATATGTATATGCATACATACATAAAGATATGTATATGCATACATACATATAGGTATGTATATGCATACATACATATAGATATGTATATGCATACATACATATAGATATGTATATGCATACATACATATAGATATGTATATGCATACATACATATAGATATGTATATGCATACATACATATAGATATGTATATGCATACATATAGATATGTATATGCATACATACATATAGATATGTATATGCATACATACATATAGATATGTACATGCATACATACATATAGATATATATATGCATACATACATACATATATGTATATACATACATATATGTATGTATATACATATACATACATATATGTATGTATATACATACATATACATACATATATGTATGTATATACATACATATACATACATATATGTATGTATATACATACATATACATACATATATGTATGTATATACATACATATACATACATATATATATGTATATACATACATATACATACATATATATATGTATATACATACATATACATACATATATATATGTATATACATACATATACATACATATATATATGTATATACATACATATACATACATATATATATGTATATACATACATATACATACATATATATATGTATATACATACATATACATACATATATATATGTATATACATACATATACATACATATATATATGTATATACATACATATACATACATATATATATGTATATACATACATATACATACATATATATATGTATATACATACATATACATACATACATATATGTATATACATACATATACATACATACATATATGTATATACATACATATACATACATACATATATGTATATACATACATATACATACATACATATATGTATATACATACATATACATACATACATATATGTATATACATACATATACATACATACATATATGTATATACATACATATACATACATACATATACATACATACATATATTATATACATACATATACATACATACATATATGTATATACATACATATACATACACATATGTATATGCATACATACACATATGTATATGCATACATACACATATGTATATGCATACATACACACATGTACATGCATACTACACACATGTACATGCATACTACACACATGTAGTTGCATACTACACACATGTATGTGCATACTACACACATGTATGTGCATACTACACACATGTATATGCATACTACCCACATGTATATGCATACATACCCACATGTATATGCATACATACACACACATGTATATGCATACATACACACACATGTATATGCATACATACACACATGTATATGCATACATACACATATGTATACACATATGTATATGCATACATACACATATGTATATGCATACATACACATATGTATATGCATACTACACATATGCATACACACACATATGCATACATACACATATGCATACACATACATACACATATGCATACATACACATATGCATACACATACATACACATATGCATACATACGCATATGCATACACATACATATATGCATACATACGCATATGCATACACATACATATATGCATACATACACATATGCATACACATACATATATGCATACATACACATATGCATACACATACATATATGCATACATACACATATGCATACACATACATATATGCATACATACACATATGCATACACATACATACATATATGCATACCTACACATATGCATACACATACATACATATATGCATACATACACATATGCATACACATACATACATATATGCATACATACACATATGCATACACACACATATGCATACACATACATACATATATGCATACATACACATATGCATACACATATATACATATATGCATACATACACATATGCATACACATATATATATACATGCATACACACATATATATATATATATATACACATATATGTTTGAATACATATATATATATACACATATATGCATAAATATGTATATACATACATACACATATATGCATACATATATATACATATATGCATACATACATATATGCATACATATATATATATACATATATGCATACATCCATATATGCATACATATATATATATATACATATATGCATACATCCATATATCAATACATATATATATACATATATACATACATACATATATACACATATATGCATACATACATATACATATATGCATATATACATATATGCATACATATATATATATATATACTTATATGCATACATACATATATGCATACATACATATATGCATACATATATATATGCATACATATATGCATACATACATATATGCATACATATATATATGCATACATATATGCATACATACATATATGCATACATATATATATGCATACATATATGCATACATACATATATGCATACATATATATATGCATACATATATGCATACATACATATATGCATACATATATATATATATATATATATATATACATATATGCATACATACATATATGCATACATATATATACATACACATACATGCATACATATATATATACATACATATATGCATACATATATACATACATATATGCATACATATATATACATACATATATGCATACATATATATACATCCACATATGCATACATATATATATACATACACATATATGCATACATATATATATATACATACACATATAGGCATACATATATATATATATATACATAAACATATATGCATTCATATATATATATACATAAACATATATGCATTCATATATATATATACATAAACATATATGCATTCATATATATATATACATAAACATATATGCATACATATATATGCATACATATGTATATGCATACATATATATATATATGCACACAAACATATATGCATACATATATACATGCATACATATATACATGCATACATATATACATACAGAAACACACTATGCATATACACATACACACATACGCATACATACATACACATACACACATATGCATACCTACATACACATACACACATACATACATATACACACATATGCATACATACATATACACACATATGCATACATACATATACACACATATGCATACATACATACATATACACACATATGCATACATACATACATACATATACACACATATGCATACATACATATACACACATATGCATACATACATATACACAAACATATGCATACATACATACACAAACATATGCATACATACATACACAAACATATGCATACATACATACAAATACATATGCATACATACATACACATACATATGCATACATGTATATATATACATACATACATATACACACATATGCATACATACATACACATACATACATATACACACATATGCATACATACATATACACACATATGCATACATACATACACATACATACATATGCATACATGTATACACATACATACATACACATGCATACATGTATATATATACATACATACATACACAACTATGCATACATAGATACACATACACATATATGCATACATACACATACATACACATATATATACATACCCCTATATACATACACATATATACATACACATATATACATACACACACACATATATGCATACATACACATATATGCATATATACGCATACACATATATGCATACACATATATGCATACACATATATGCATACACATATATACATACATACACATATATGCATACATACACATACACATATATGCATACACACACATACACATATATGCATACACATATATGCATACAAACACATACACATATATGCATACACATATATGCATACACATATATATATATACACATACACATATATGCATACATACACATACACATATATGCATACACACACATACACATATATGCATACACATATATGCATACATACACATACACATATATGCATACACATATATGCATACATACACATACACATATATGCATACACACACATACACATATATGCATACACATATATGCATACATACACATATATGCATACACATATATGCATACATACACATACACATATATGCATACACATATATGCATACATACACATACACATATATGCATACACACATATACACATATATGCATACGCATATATGCATACACACACATACACATATATGCATACACACATATACACATATATGCATACGCATATATGCATACACACATATACACATATATGCATACACATATATGCATACACACATATACACATATATGCATACACATATATGCATACCCACATATACACATATATGCATACACATATATGCATACCCACATATACACATATATGCATACACATATATGCATACCCACATATACACATATATGCATACACATATATGCATACCCACATATACACATATATGCATACACATATATGCATACCCACATATACACATATATGCAAACACATATATGTATACCCACATATATACATACACATATATGCATACCCACATATACACATATATGCATACACATATATGCATACATACATATACACATATATGCATACACATATATGCATACATACATATACACATATATGCATACACATATATGCATACATACATATGCATACACATATATGCATACATACATATACACATATATGCATACATATACACATATATGCATACATACATATACACATATATGCATACATATACACATATATGCATACATACATATACACATATATGCATACACATATATGCATACATACATATACACATATATGCATACACATATATGCATACATACATATACACATATATGCATACACATATATGCATACATACATATACACATATATGCATACACATATATGCATACATACATATACACATA
>OY744522.1:162113362-162118362 GCA_963556195.1 Sepiola atlantica | reverse complement strand
CACCCCAAATGATCGCCATGCTATACATTATTATAAACAGAAAAAAGGTCAATGTGAAACTATTTACACTGATTATATACTTGATAAACTTCCGCAGCTTTTTCCAGAGTACTGGTTAGTTTGTCCTATTTTAGTGTTCTTGAGGTGCAGAGACGTATCTGTGATTTGGTTGGCCCAACCCTTTCTTCTTTTTACATCCTTTTTCTCACAGGCGTGATATTGCTAGTCTCAGTCTTTTATGTAAATACCGTTGTAGCATGGGTTCATTGAGGTTGTGTGGTCTATTCTTGGCTTCCTTTGTTCTAGCTCGTTTCGTTCGTTGGTCTGATTGTCTTCATCGGTTCGCTGTTTTGATACCTCATTGTGGTACAACTTCTTATTCTAGTAGCTTCTTTCCGGGAGCTGCGGTCCTGTGTAACTCTTTGCCTGTTGGCTGTTTCCTCCTACTTATAGGTTTGATCTTTTCCGGACTAAGGCCAATAGCCATCTCCTGTCTTTGCGTTGGTCATTTTTTGTTCTTGTTAGCCCCTTTCATCAAGTGGCTTCATGCCTTGTCTTGAAGGGTTTTCCTAAAATGAATTAATTACTCTTCCGGTAAAGAAATCCTGATGTTTATTAAAGTGAGCGATCAAATAGAATGTTCTATTTGAAATATTACACAAATAAGTGGCCATAGGTTAAGACCTACCATGAGAGTTTATCTGCGAAACAATTGCCCCAACTCCCTAAAAGGGTCGAAATAAGCGATGTCGTGAACAAAAAAATAACTGGCTGATTACTGTTAAATCTGACCTCGAAACCTGGGTCCCCGTGTTCACGGGGTTCGCCGTTGAAACCGCAAGTTGTTAAATATCACCCATTGTTGACTTCAAATACTCTGGCATGGTCAATCCTCGTAAGGGACGCAGATGGATGGAGACAGATCACCTCACCCCAGGGGGTAAATGATGTTCCAAATACAAGCACGAGTAACAAACTGTGTCTAGCTCTCCTACAATACTATTTTTATTTTTTTAATTTTATTTTATTTTGTTTTTCATAATATTTATTAATATATTTAAAAAAAAAAAAATTTTCTATTTTATTTTATTTTTTCATTATTTTATTTTAATTATTATTGTTATTTTTTATTGTTGTTGTTGTAGTAGCAGCAGCAGTAATTCTATAATGAGATTTGACCACTACCACTAAATAACTTTTCAAAGTTTCATCTTATTTACCTTAGAACTTTTTATGCAAAGTGTAATGTCGCCCAATAATTCTGGGGCGAACGTAATATTTATTAGTAGTATAAATATGTAGAAGTAGTATGGAGTGTTTATTGTGTTCGTAAGAGCAATGTTAGTATTCGTCTTATTAGTAGAACATTACTATTTTATTTGAGTACGAAAATTGTCATTTTCCGACTATTTAGAGGCAATTGTGGTGAAGTTGATAACGATGCACACTGATGACTTGGGTATTCAAAGTTCAAATACAGGCGGATCCATTGCACTAATTTCAACGATGCATGTTAACAACCTTCACGTGATTACTCTCGTAAATACCAAATCCTAGAAAGAATTGGGTAAACCAATGACAACAGCACCAAGCCGGTCAAAATGTCGCACCGTGTTAATCCATATACTTTATCCGACTACACAAATATGTTCCATGTCACCTTTAGTGAAATAATGTCGTGTAGTATGAGACCCTATACGTGACCGAGTCAAAATAAATACCTTATTATAATATAGATTGTACATAGATTTTTGCCAACATGAAAATGGACATCTTATCTTCGTGTTCTTGTAGTTATACGCCTCTCAGTTAAATAGGTGAAGTCTATCATTTAAACAGTTTCGGCTACTGCTTTTGGCTAAGATAAAAGTGTAGTATCAGTTCCGATGGATACTGCACCCCATACTGGTGTTGTCTTGGCCTTCGGGTGTTGATTTACGCCGGTCAATGGGTCTGTCCTGTGCAGTTCTTGGAGGTCCACCTTCCCAGGCTTTGCCTCCCCTCTTTGGGGAGGAGTAAGTTTATTGCTTACTGCCTGAGGCGCCCCTACCAGGGAATGCCGACGGGGCTGCCCAGGCAATTTTTAAACCCCACTTTCCCGACCCGACCTTGGGTCACATCTTACTTGTGAGAGTAAGATAAAAACTGGCCTTGTGCCTAACTCCTGGAGAGGAGTAAAGCAATACTCTATAAGTTAGCTTCAATTTCGAACGCTTACTCATAGCCCACAAAATAGTATAAAGTTAAGAAATACATAGCATTAATAGAATCCGCAAAGACAAACTATTATTTCTTACGAAATCTCACGTCTCTAAGTTTAATAGCATAAAAGTGTGTTAAACATGTCTATCGTTTTTTGTAAATTATGTTTGCTCTAAACAAGCCATATTACCACTGAAACGTATAAGACTACTGTGATTAGGGCCATATTTATAAGGAAACAACCTGGGTTAGGAAATGGGCAGGAAGATGTTGCTTCAATTTAGATTTTAATTTTTGCATGTTGGTACGGTCAGGAAAACAGGGTGCAGAAAAAGGTTCTAAAAGCAAGCGGGCCAAAGAAAGAAGCTGTTACGGTAGACAGTCTTCCGGCATTCTAGGGATCCCTACAGTTAAGGTGTAGGATTTTGCTGCTAGTTGTCTGGTCAGGTGTAAAATCCTACAAGAGATAAGTCAATATGACAGACATGCATTTAAAAGGATAGATGATAGGATCACAGAGACGACTACTAGCCGACAGTCTGCCTATCCCTAGGGTGGTGGAGTATTGGCTCGTTTTTTGTAAATTATGTTTGCTCTAAACAAGGCATATTACCACTGAAGCGTCAGGGGCTACTGTGATAGGGACAAGGTTGATAGCAGTAAAACTAGGTCAGCAGTCGGACAGAAAAAATATTTGTTCACATTCGATTTAAATGTCGGCATGATTGTACGGTCGAAGATACAGGGAGCAGGGAGGTAATTCCAAATATAAGCAGGAGAAGGAAAAAAAAAGCTATTAGAGTGGAAAATACTTCCGGAATCTAGGAACCTCCACAGCAACGGGATGGGATTTTGTTGCTAGTCCGGTGGGTCGAGGGTTTATTCATTTAGGGTGTACACGTGCAGTAAGTTCATCAGAGCACATTCTATAAAATGTTAAAAAAACAAAAAGAAGCACAAGGATGGAACACCGCGACGATGCGGCGATGCTGCAGGAGTTTGACAAAGTGCGGGACGTATTAAGTTAGAAATTATTTCTTGAACCCCGTCCAAGTGACATCACCTACGAGGTTGAATAGAACATAGAATTTATATAAACGAATGCGAATGCTATTACACATTTATTTTCGTATAACTGAAAACCAATGCATTTGGAAATGTTTACTAATATATTTGCCAAACGTACGACGAGCAACGAATGAAATAGAATAAATCAAACTGTCAGGTTTTAGTGAGGCAACTTGTCTGGCAGTAGTATATTTCACATGCCAGGCATATTACAGGCATACACCACCAACGAGTCGGTTTGCTATGATTCAGTTTGGCTGGAAAACTGTATAAGAAAGCACTTGCATTTCACTCTAGCTCTACTAACCTGGCGTTTCCTGGAATTAAGTAAACTAATTTTTGCTTTCCATTTTTATTTGTTTGCACATGCAAAACAAAATTATTCTACTAGTGGTTTACTTCTTATCAAGGGCCGGGGCTATTCGAGGATAAGGGCTTGAGATATCTACATTTAAATTGTGATCATCTTCACGAGAGGACCGGAAACACTGGGCGGGATGTGCACTAGATTACTTTAAAGGAATTGATTATCTAAGAGGACGACTCATCAAGTATTTGTTTACATTAGAATTGAAGGTGGTCATGCTCTAGTCGGGTGGGAAGCAGTATCGTGGTATCTTTTTCTACAAATAATATATTATTGGAAAGAAAATTTGTTCATAAACGTTTCGTTCAGTTTTGAGTGAAAAAGAAGAGAGCACGATAACAGAATGTGTTTTGCTGTTGTTGTAGTTATACGAGTTCTTGTTATGAATGCTTTACAGGGGGTACCACTGGTTGGAGCTCAGTCGAGCACCTACCATGAAAATAGCAATATAGTAGAGAGAGGTTTACAACATGTCTTTTTACGTGAAAGCGGCTGTAGGGACGAGAATAGATCATATACACAAAAATAAATTATAGTTGTAAAGTAGTGGTAAGATATGAGTTATCCTCCTTGCTGATTTTGTTTGTAGGTGATTATTGAAATATAGTTGATACTATCTATCATATGGGCTCGTCTAAATATTTTTTAACACGTTATATTTCTTCGATTTGATCCGTCTTTCTATATATAGACTTTTTTTCGATTTTAATTCACAATTATCTGTGGTTTGTCAGCGGTATATGATTACGTGGGTTGGTTTCCGCACCTGATGATTTTCCTTAATATTGCAGCTGTTTTCATCGGGGCCGTGCATTTTGATTTTAATTTCTGTTTGTCACTTTTCCATGGTTTCTAGAACTGTTCATTTAGCTCTTACAATTATTATTATTATTATTATATTATTATACATTTTTCAATTATACAGACAAATATAAAAACAGGTGTAAAGGAGACAACTCTTGTTATATTATTCAAATAAAATACGAGTTATACCCCTTTTTATTTTCATTTGTAGGTGATTATATTAAAATGTGTCACAGTATGTGTCGTTTTGGCCGATTTAAGTATTTTTTTTAGGAAATTGTAGCCAGGTACGTCATTATATTGCTATAAAAATGCTACAACAATAACAAAATAAAAAAGGACTAGTCAGAAGTTAAGTTTCATTAGTCAGCTTATATGCTATTTAGGCATGACTTTTATAAATCGAACAACATTACTTTATACATTAGATGCTAGCAAAATAAGCGCAGTTTCTTGATTTTCTTACAAATATTGACCCCTGATCAATAAGTAACGGATGTTGTTTTTTAAAAAACGCTCGGTTGCTCTTAAACTTGCATGTTGTATTTTTTACAATGTA
>OY744522.1:162060862-162108362 GCA_963556195.1 Sepiola atlantica | reverse complement strand
TTTACTTCCTCCCACGAGAGCAGAGTTAGACACACTGTCAATATTTAACGTGGGGAGAATCCAGCTCCCCCAAAATGGGCATTCTGAATTGGAACACAAATTTCAATTGCCTCTGTCTAGAAGGATGTCTCCTTCACTGACAGAGAACATAAACACTAAGTTCAGATTCAGTACAGATACTACATTCTGCTCCTAGCCAAAAGGCCAAGGAGTTAACATGTTGGTAGTGATGATGATGATTTGTCATAGAAAAGAAATACACCTCCTCTAATCTTTCGAAATTACAAAAAAAAGTATTTTTCTTTAATATTATTTATGTATTTTTCTTTCTTTTATAATAAAGGTGAAAAGTACAAAGTCCCAATTAAGAATTACTCAGTAATATAAAAGTGGAGTATTTGACCAATCGACCCTTATGTTCGTTCATTTCATTATATAACCAGTTTTAATGGTGGAATTCATTTTAACTTTTATGCTGAAACAACATAAAATGTATCGATGTTGAATATCTTAAAGAATATATCAATTAACCTTTTGTTGTTTATTTCCTAAAAAATAAGATTAGACGTTGTTTATGCACACTAATTTATCCCATATTGGAAGATATCAAATAACACTATGACAATCATCATTTATTCTAAATTTCCTCTAAATTACCAAAATGTCGAATGAAAATTACTTCTTTGGTTTATGTAAAGAACACTACAGCATCAGTAATTGCGGTCCAGAGGGCGGGTAGTTTTTGCTAGTTATGTATATATATATATATATATATATATATATATATATATATATATATATATGCTAGCAGGACCCGTGGAGGAATATAAAAGTATGATTTACCTTTAAAAAATATTACATTATCACTTTTAACAAAAATCAGAAGAGAAACCACTGTAAGTTATGTTAGGTGATTGAAATAGGAATTCACCGCCAAAAATAAGTATCATAAATTCTATTAAATATTAATCATCTTAACGTAAATAACTCGTGAATATATATGCTTCGGCTTTGTTGCTGTCCGTCTGGACATACCAGTAACCCTAAATTTTTGTCAACATAAAACAACTCAATAAAACAGAAAATACTTTCGACAAAAATAAAAATAAAATAATTTGTGATTTATTTGCGCTTGATTTTTGGGGTATTTTTTTTTTTTACTATCACACCCGGCGTAGGTACCCCAAAATTACAAACAAGATTCTACTTAAGAGGGGGAGGAGCGATTTCGTGTAAACTGGCTGACGAAATAGCCGCAAAAAAAGAAATAAAAAAGAAGTATTTTCACTTTTAAAGTGAGAGAATCACTTTTCTATATACATTTAGTAAATTGAGACCAATTTCGGGACATTTAGCGGTAATATTGAGACGGGAAAACAAATTATGTTTTCAATATTTTAGGGGAATCAAAATGTGTACAAGATTGAGGTGGGTTAACTAAGATTATAGTTTTATATTATTTTTTGTGAGGGTCGGGTATAGGGGTGCACATATATTTCCTACGATAAAACAAAGTGCGGAAAGAATATTTAATGTTTTAACATACATTTTTTTGTAATTCTAGCACACCCTAAAAAAGTGTGTGTGCGTGGAATGGAGAGGGGTAGTTAATTTTTTGGTGTGAGTTTTAAGGAAGATGTATCCAGAAATTTGCATTCGTGACGTAAGTAGTTCCAACCGTCCGGAGAAAGTTGAATAAAGTTCTAGTTCTTCTACACAATACGAACTTAAGTAAACTGACTTTGGAAACCAAGACTCAAACTAAATTGAGGGTTTCGTTAGTGTGAGGGTTAGGGTTAGGGTTAGCTTTGGGTAAAAATGTAAAAAAAAGCAGTTACGTTCGTATTGTGTTGTTTGTTCGATGCAGTTTGTTATTGTCACTTTTACTTAGTCAAACACAAATATTTTCTATCTTTTTTTTTTGGCAAGTGAGCACTAATTTAAGAATTGAAATAAAAATCTGAAAAAAATATGTAAAAATTAACTCCCCTCCCTTTATATTTAAAATGAAATAGTAATTAATGTGATGAGTAAAATAAAATGTCCCTGTCCCAATTTTCCCGTCTCGAAATGGATAAACCATTCGGTCTCGATTTACCCTTAACTGGTACGGAAGTGGATGCTCATGTTCCGTTAAATTTATACATGCAAGTTATCACCCCCTTTAAACTCTAAATTATTTAATAATTGTTTTTGATGTAATTATTTGGTGATATTTTTTTTCCGAATGCGCACGTGTACTATCAAATTTAAAGTTGAATTATAAGACTTTGAGGAGGCAAACTACGCCGAGTCGATGGTAAAGATTTACAGATTGTTGATTTTGTTTATTACAAAACAATGTTCCTTAAACGTGTTTTAAAGAAACAACGTCCATTTAAAATAAAAAACAAGTAAAAAATTCCCTCTGCAAGAAGTAAGGCTAATACATTTTAATACGTTTTAATTGTTCTATCACAAATAGATCACAAATAGATATGCTAAGAATAAAGAAACGTTTTTGATTAATAACCCAGGTCTATTTTCTGTTTTGTAAGAAACAAAATAAAGAAGTAAACGCCAATAGGTCACAAATGGATATTTTTATAGTTTTTCCAATTTGTTACTTTTATTTTTATTGGAGTTTGTTTATTGTCAACTCGTTTTAACGAATTGTGTTATTAAGTGTGTAGAAAAAAAGCTTCAGAATTTCTCTCGAATGTAGAAGTCTACAAAGTAAACACCGTTATCGAACCATGTTTCTATTAATATCTCTTTTAAATAAGTATGGTTAGCACGGCGTTTTCTCAGTCTCATAATGATTTTCGATTTTAAATTTATAATTTTAAAATGCATATCTTTTGACAAATAATAAAATAATTTGGAATTTTATTTCATTTATTTTCTGTATTAATCAGATTTCCAATCATTAAGGAAGGTAAATTAGCAAGTTTAATGACTATTAGTGAAATAGTTTAACCCCGCTGAGAGTAACAAAAAATGTTTGGAGATGAGTCGCCAGGCTGGAACTAAGGAAGAAGATAATTGATTTTTCTGGTATAAATATGTTACGTAATTTTATATAAGAGATCTGGATTGACTATATGTTGCTGGTTAGTGATGAAACGTATCTGACTGGTTTTTCTTGTGTTTTATATTGAAAAATATATTGAAAAAAATCAATGTTAATACCTGCTATTTACGGAAATGTTCTCTTCGCGTAGGAGTCAGGCGGGGTAGCCATTTTAAATATGATTTTATGTGTTCTGTTTTCTATTCTAGCATACTGAATAATGAGTGAAAGTATTTGGAATATGCAGATTGCACTGCTAAAATGAGACCATTTCGATATTCTCATATTCTGAGAATATGCTCAGGTCACCAGTTAAAATGTAAGAGTAATAGAAAGAGCGTTCGTTGTTTATTGTAGAGATTGAGTGTTATATGCAGAGAATAGATTGATTAATTAAAATGAAAAACTGAACGGTGAATCAATAATATTTATATCGATGAAGGAATTGACACGCTGATGTGAGTGGAGTGGGAGGAGTTGCTACCTTCTGTGTGTGATCACAGTTTTAAAAGTAGCAGTGTATTCGGATTAAATGTAATAATTTGAAAACAGGTACGAAATATACGCGTAGTTTCGTGAAACACGCTGTAGGAAGTGCTGTAAGTGTTAAATAGTTGTATATAAAATAGTCGTATATTTACCTATTAAAACTGTAAAGGCAGGGGAAAAAGTCGAGATTACTTGATATAGTATATTAAAAGTATCAGTGCCTCGGCGTTGTCTGGACAAAATATAAAATAGTAATTTAGTTTTTTAAAAATAAGAGTATTCATTCTGAGAAAAAGTCAGAAAATAACTCATTTCACTGTCGGTAATTTGAATGATTAAAATTAGATTTAGCATGTTGTTTTTAAATGAAGTAAAAATAATGGTAATAAAAAGTATTTTTATAAATAAGTAAATAACATCGATTTATCTAAGTTTTGGGAGGGGGCGAGGCTCTCTACTTATAGTTGTAAATAGTAGGTACCCCCTTCAGCGCCAGCATTTTAAAAATAAATATTCTTTAAATAAGTATTTTTTGTTTATAAGCAAATGAAATAGGTTAGTGGGGCTGGGCCCTTTCCACTATAGTTTATAACAGGAGCTAAACCATCTTCAATATAAAAAATGGGTGCTCTTATCTATCTTGAACCAGCTGTCGTGACGTTCGACTCGGAAGCGTTCGGCTGTTCTACGCAAACGGCCGAGAGTTGCCGAGCTGAAGCGGCGAGCAGCCGACATTTTCGATACCGTGCTGCGTCCTATGATAATGTTTTGCTTGTTTTTTTTTGTTTTTTTTAGGGTTACGGTTAGGAATTTTTTAAAGAAACAAACAAAGAAAATTAAACATATTTACATGAATTTTTTGGAAGAAACAGGAAAAACATAACGAGGTTACTGTTATAAAATGAATACTGTATTTTTATTTACAAGGAATTTTTTTGAAGAAACCAAAAAAACAAAAACTCACCAAAACTACTGTTAATACGACATATTTTTTTGTAACAAAGTTATCGGCTGCTCGCTGATTGGCTAATCGCAATAGGCTCGTCAACACTCGGCCGTTTTCGTAGGGCAGCCGAACGATTCCGAGTCGAACGTCACGACAGCTGGTTCAAGATAGATAACAGTACCAAAAAATGTGTATCACTAGTTCCTTTGCGTGAAAGGATGACAACAAGAACAACTACTACTACTAAAATAACGTGAACAAAATAGAAGAAAAGCGCCAGACCTTGAAATATAAAAAAGAATAATAAATAATTATAAATAAAATCAAAATAATACAGCAGAAAAATAAACGAAAAGCTTACCGAAACAGACGTCTTAAGTCTTAACGGATATTTGTTGTTCCTGCAGGAAAACGAATATGAACCGTTTGGAAATGTAATCTAGAAGCGTATTCTGGTATTCTCGAATGAAATACAATTTTTAAATAAGTAATCTAAATTAGTTTAATTTCTCCTGAGTGCCCCGGTATGTTATTATTTTGTTGTTACATGAATCGCATGATGTTGAAAATTCGAAATGAACGTAAATAGAAAAAAAGTCATTGGGTATAAGTATTTATAATGAACTGAGAATGCTAGTATTCTAGAATGTGGAAAAAAAGGGGAATTATATAGTCGGTAACAGTGAAAGAGTGTAGCGTGAAAAATGAAACAGTGTTAAGGGAATTAATATACAACGATCAATTTGTCAACAGAGATACTGGGGCCAAGAAGAGTAGATCTTATGATGTGAAATGATGACCATCTCGTTTAAAGTTTAAGTTAAGAGAAAAAGAGGGAATCTTTTACAATAGCCCTCAAACTCGCGAGGCGGGTTCAAAAAAGTTGTAGTACGTGGTCAAAAAAATGAATATGAAACAAATAAATGCAACGTACGTCGAGACTGGAGATTTTCCTAGTTAGCTATTCCATTTGTGTGTATTTTTACGTAGGATAAAAGTGTGTTTTATTAGACATGAACAATTTTTTTTTCTAAGCACGAATTTCTACTGACTAACATGGCGTCGACGGTATTGTTTTGTCAGCCTCGCTTTGGGTTCGTTGGTTTTTTTTACCGGGACTCATAATCAAAGCGGCGTTTTTTTTGTTTTTTTTGTTTGCATTTTTGACATTTAAGCCTCGCTTTGGGTTCTCGTTTTTTTTTACCGGGATTCATAATCAAAGCGGCGTTTTAAAAAAAAATTATTTTGCATTTTTTAAATTTAATTTTATGAAACGGACATTTTAACAATCATTCTGGTTAGAGTTAGAGTTAGGGCTGGAGTTAGGGGTTAAGGTTAGGGCAGGAGTTAGGGTTTAGGGTTAGGGCATGGTGTTAGGGTTTAGGGTTAGGGCTGGAGTTAGGGTTTAGGGTTAGGGCTGGAGTTAGGGTTTAGGGTTAGGGCTGGAGTTAGGGTTTAGTGCTAGGGATTTTTAAAGAAACAACATAGAAATTTAAACATATTTACATGAATTTTTATGAAAAAAACAATAGGAAAAAACATTACGGCGAGACGAATGAAAATAATATGTAAATAAAAACACAATGACATGTAAATAAAAAGAAAATGATTTTATTCCTTTTGCTTAAAATGTAGTTTTGTTTTGTTCTTTTTCTTGGCTGAAAAATGAAAAATTGCGCTTTGAATATGAGTCCAAAAAAAAAAATCCAGCGAAAACGAGGCTGCAAATTGTGAACGAGACGCCATGTTTTTCTTCAAATTTCTTCACGATAAAAATATCGATTTATAAATAATAGCACTTTTAACGGATTATTATCATTTATAAATGTCACAGGTGTGTTGAAAATTCACTTTTATCGGCTTCGGTAACTTTTATTTGTTGTATATTTGTTTTTTCAGCGTTTTCGTTTGCGGGCTATTGTAAAAGATACCCGAAAAAGCTAACCCTGAGAAAATTGTTATAACGTTTGAAAGGAAACGAAATAAATGTATATTTCTGGAAATACCCATGATCATTTAGCCACAATGGCTGGCAGAACAGATTAGCATGTAAAGCTTACATGTTCGATGAGAGAGGTTAAAATAGACTTGACTCTACTATATTGATTACATACACTATTTTAATTATGCAAATGCCCAAATTTGCAGATATGTTTTGGTTAGAGCTATAATTACCCTAACCCTTTCGGGACAAACGTTATAAATTCGACTGCATGAAGGGGAATTATATATATATATATATATATATATATATATATAAATCTTTGTTTTTTTCGAAAGCCAACTTATCCATCTGTATTTCTCCTCTGATGATAAGATTTCGATCTTTGAAAAGCCTTGACTTAAGGAAATAATAATAAACACTAGTTTATTACTGAATACCCCTTGCATTGAACAATTGAAATAAATTTGAACAATCGTCGCATTTTTATCACTCTTTTTTCCTCTATCTCTCTCTCTCTCTCTCTCTATATATATATATATATATACTAGCAAAGGATGGGTAACATTAATTTCCCAAGCAATCCAGTTTTGCGCCAATGTTATGCACTTTTTCGAATATTGATATTAAAATATAATAATGTTAATTTTTTGGTCTAGAATCAATATTCAAATTTTTTTCATACTTCATTTCATGATTTTGATTCTAGAAAATGTCTAAAATTTAAAGCTTAAGCAGAAGGTGTCTAAAGAAGATATTTAGATTCAGGGAATGTTGTTTAATTTTTGTTTAGTTACTATAGATCGAATTCAACGTACATCTAAAAATATTTGTAGTTTTTAAATGGAAGTTCATGTCCATATTATGCTCCCTAAAATTTAAAAAAAAATTCACTGAAACTGAAATTAATGGAATATTAATTGACACCTTCATACCTATCGCTAAACATTTAAGAAAAATAGGAAGTATCAAAATTAACGATTTCGCCCTTTCTTTGAATGTCTCCCATGAAACTTAATTAAACAAAATATAGTCAACATTACGCATCCTTACACCCAGCAGCTTTATTCCAATATTCATAATAATCAGTTAATTAGTTTAGGCGAACATCTAAGGACCGAATTAATATCACTAACAGACGTAGAGAAACAGTTAAATTGTTAAACAGACATCCGATCTTACAGGTCCAGATAACAGACTCTCCTCACGAAAACCCACAAGAACTTTTATCAATGTCGGACCCAAAACTGAATCCAAAGACGCGCTGCCAATTTGTATATAATCGTAATTAAATTCAAGAGACCTACAACCAAATTTGAGTAGTTCAATAAAAATACCTGCAAGAATAAGGGGAGAGGACAGTTGACTACGGTATAATACATCAGTACACATACACGTATATATTTTTATATATAGTTTAAATTACCTCGAGTGTCTTCGGTATCTCTGTACAAAGTGTTTTGAGGACAACCACCGTCGGTTTCCAGTTTCCCAGCTTGTGTTGATACTGTTTAAAAAAGAAACAAAGATGGTGGCTCACGCGTGAGTTGAGAAAACGTTATTTGATTTTTGTGTTAAAAAATTATTTTCTTTTTTTTATATTCCGCCTACTTAATATATTAAAGTGGCATATGTTAGTCAAAAAGTGAAAATAATTTTTTTTTCAAAAAAATTAAAAATTACTTTGGAAATTATTTTAAGTAAGATAGTCTACAATCGGATTTCAGGGGTCGGTTGTCTGGATATCAACAAACCGTAATATTAAGCGAAGCGAACTGCATGCCGATCAGTTTAAAATCTGTTACTAAATTCACGTTAAAAGGGAGTTAATGCTCCAATGTTTGATACATAAGGTGCTCTTCGAATTCTTTATGGAACCTAGCACGATTAAATTATTAATTTACTATGAAATTGATTATGATTCTCTAAGACATATTTTTATATTTAATTAGAATTTAAGTATGTGTTATAATGAGCAACATGTGATTTCATCTTTATAGATTATCTGAATGATGAAATAAATTCCTTTTGAAATTAAAAAATATATAAATTAATAAAACTTCTATCTAAACAATAAAAATATCTTTATAATATAAATTCTTAGTAGTAAAAGATAGATAATTATAAATTTTCTTATCAATGAGCAAGTTAATTAATGGAAAATATCAAAATTAGAATTTTAAATTTAAATTGGTAATAAATTAAAATATTTTCATAGTGATGAAAAGATTATGTTCATATAGTCCTACCTTGTATAAGATGTAAGTTTGTAACGACAATATTGAATCTATATTGCTTATAATGTTAAGAGTAGTAGACGCTTTGTAATAATAATAATGGTAATAACAATTACGACACCGTGGCTACAGTAATCCCTAACTATATTAAAATAATAAGTGTTTATATTTTGGTCATTTTAATAATAATCTGCATATATTTCTGCGTGCGATAATTTTTTCTCTAGGAGTTGTTTTAAGAGTATTAAGCTCATAGGGCTGCGAGAGGGGGCGGGAAATATCATCATAGGTGTATACGTATATGGGATTTATACTAAATCCTTGCCAGTGTATTAAGAGGGGGGGTTATTGGGGCTTCTGTGTGTGGTGGTGATTCTAGGTCATATCCGCCGTGATTATAATAATATAATACCATTAAGTGTATGTAACTATTCGTTTTCTTTAAATGCTATATAGAATGTTGAATAGGTGGTGGAATTACAAGAGTGCTCATTATTTTTTTGTAAAAATTATTCATTATGTGTGCTGGTCAGTCCGGTTAATTAGAATCGATTGTCTACTATGGACATATCCCTTGAAAATCTTGTGTCTTACATTCAGACAGTTTCTATCTTCATTGTACTCCTCTCTATATATATATTAGGGGAAATTCGATCGCTGAACTAAAATAATTCTTGAATTCTCATGGTAGGGACTCATAATAATATAGATTTTTGTAAGAAAAATAAATATTATTTCATACCTATGAGCTCTCTCAGTATTGCAGTTAAGAGAGTCTGGGAATCTACCCTGATGTTTAAAGAAGGGGCCGTGCGGCACTTCAGCCAATTATTTTACTAGAAGCGGGATGCCCAGTTATATATTCCAACAAATAGAGGGCTTACACTAATTTAAACCATTTCAATTTTATTTATTTCCTCGTAAATAATCAGCAAAATTCGGTCAATCTCAACACCCGAGCATATACACATGGCTTGACGCGAAGATTCGTATTTGAAAACAAAACGAGAGGTGAACGGTGTAGATATGTGTTGCTTGTAGATATCAAGCCAAAGTGCCAGCCGTACGGTGTAGATATGTGTTGCTTGTAGATATCAAGCCAAAGTGCCAGCCGTACGATGTAGATATGTGTTGCTTGTAGATATCAAGCCAAAGTGCCACCCGTACGGTGTAGATATGTGTTGCTTGTAGATATCAAGCCAAAGTGCCACCCGTACGGTGTAGATATGTGTTGCTTGTAGATATCAACCCAAAGTGCCACCCGTACGGTGTAGATATGTGTTGCTTGTAGATATCAAGCCAAAGTGCCACCCGTACGGTGTAGATATGTGTTGCTTGTAGATATCAACCCAAAGTGCCACCCGTACGGTGTAGATATGTGTTGCTTGTAGATATCAAGCCAAAGTGCCACCCGTACGGTGTAGATATGTGTTGCTTGTAGATATCAAGCCAAAGTGGCACCCTAGATATTTTAGTACGTTTCTATCAACGTAAAGATGTACTAACAACGAAACGCTGTTCATCTGTTAGTATAATTATATTTATATATTTATTTATAAAACTCTGTATTGTATTGCACACATTTTAAAAGAATATTGGTTTTAAGTTCATTGCATCAATATATTTAGTTAAATATATTTATCTTGTGAACCATAGATGCATGCGATGGTCTTATCGCCAGCTACATATTAAATCATTTAATAGTATGTATAAAGTTTATAGAATCGGTTTCATACCTACATTATAACATCTGTCTTCATCTACACACACGCACACACGCACGCACGCCTTACGGAATATGCACAGACATTCATACACACATACCTAAGTTATAAATTATTATTTGAATCATTTCGCACATATTATGAAAATGGTATGTACTATTACATTTTATTTAAAGTAAAAAAACGGCTCTAATGGATTTCTGTATGACTAAGCGATAAGGTCGTTCTTTAGTTTAAGAGAACAGAAAACGATTTCATATTACTTTACAGGCAATACGTATTAAAGTGTTGGTAAATATATAAGACGCGAACCCAAATGCCACACACACATTTATACACTACATCTTTATGAAGTGCACATTTGGGGATTACATCTTAGGAATCTGTTTAGAAGTTTACAATGTCGTTGATTCTGGGAGCTCCCCGTTTTGAAACTGAAGTTCTTTATGTTTGTCCTTTTTATGTAACTGCAAGTTAATAGTGCTTACAGAATAACATATGTTTTTACAAAGACAACGCATACTTCCAACATTCTGATAAAAGACCGCGTTGGCGCTAGTAATTGTAAAAAAAACTATGATATACAATAGCTGATCGACTGAAAAATATTAGAGCACCAGGAATCATACACTCCACAGCATAAGAAATGTAATATACGTACTACTGAAATTAACTGAAAATATTAAATGCTAAAATTCTTTTCCTAGTCACTTGTCTATGCATCATGTATACATTTTCAGGAAATATCGACTTGCGACTGAGACCGAATGGTCAGTCACAGGTTGGACTAGTACTAACACCAATGCACCCAACAGAGCTTCCGAAATATAACGGACATACTCTTGGAACATCATTGGACAATATAGGGGTATAAATGCGCAAACATATGTGGCTCGTCCCTATTTGTGTATACATGTAAAAATATGTACGCCTTAAGGAGTAAACATGATTCAGACCGCTTCCTTTAAATTTATTTGATTCCTTAAATATGTAATGTGCACACTATTTTTAATTATTCATATTTTATAAATTTATAATTTTTTAATTTCTCCCAATTTTAATTTCAACTTATCTTTTACGTCATGTTGCCTTTTTTTAAATTTAAGGTTCATATTTAATATTTTATTTAATTGTTATCTAATGTGGAGAGTCGAAATTACGAAGATGCAAGAAGGAGGTGTTGTATGACGGTGGAGGGTAAGCATATAAGCGTACATGTCGAAATGGGGCGTGATTAACTCATCAAAGGATGACGATATGCATTAAAAGAGATCGCGGATAACCGTGTTGTTCGGATGAGGAAAACAGATCCTTTATTTTGAGGTACGCGACCCATCGATTCACGGGTCGTCTAGAATACGAAAGTCTACACCCTTGGTGTTCCAGTATTCTACGAAAACTTCGGATCTTGCTTGTTATTTTTTCTGCATTCAGAGAGGATAATGTCACAAATAGATTATGTTAAGGAAGGAGGTAATTATATACACTGGCAAACATCACACAACGGTGACCTCACTCTTAAAACAACAGCGTTACAGAGAGGAGAGAGAGAGGGGGAGAGAGACGGAAGGTAGAGGTAGACGTTTTATCTAGACGAACCATATACGAAGCGTGAGGGCCTAATATACTACTAGAATCCTTGTTGTTTTGTTAGTTTAATAGTATCTTGTGACCGTGCACACTAAGTGACATCAATGAGAGAGCTAGGTCATGTTAGAAAGCTACCACTCTTTCTTTTATAGCGTCACACATTTTCAAATAAATATATATATATATATATATATATATATATATATATATTGATCTTTGATCTTAAGGTTGTGTTATTTTTTTATATCAAGTTGAGCATACGCCCTCGACAATAAGTCCGACAGAGTATAGTCCATTTGAGTTACGTAGGCTTTTTTCTGTCTGTTCAGCTCTAAATGCAGCACCATCCCAGGCGGTTACCTTCTCTCTTTTAGAAAGGATTAGTTCGTTGCTAATCGCCTGAGACGCCCCTACCAATTAATGCCGACGAGGTTGTCCAGACATTTTTGACGACCAGAGTCCTCCGCTTCTTGGGCGCTTGCTTTTCAAACCCACCTTCCGACCTTGAGTCACATCTACATGCGGTGGAAAGGGAGTATATACTAACTCATTCTGGATTGAGTGAGTGAGAAGACAATGGAGAAAGAGAACAGTGAGACGGGAAGCGAGAGTGTGAAGAGTGGGGAGACGAGAGGTATTTAATAATGTAACAAATACTGACATTTATATCTCTTGTTTTGTTCGTTAGTGATGTTATATGTTATTTAGCATTATATCCGTTGGCTAACAGTCCCAATTTATGTAATTGTACAATAAAAAATAATTGTCACTCGATGAATAAATGTTTACCAACTAATGTTCCGTATAAACCATCGGTAAGTAATTACATTAATAATGAAGAAGAACTATACATAGTGGCTACGGAAAATAAATTACAGCGTAGATATAATAATGATATGATTGGATTTAGAGGTGAAAAAGAAATAATGAAATAGGATCTAAATCAAACCATCAACTATGATATCAATTACGAAACCTTAAAATTAGACCCCGTTTGCAATATAAATTGTAGGGACTGTGTATTATATTTACGGGAAAAATAACAAATAATGAACCGCAAATATATAAATTAATAATTAAATAAAAATACAATAATGTATCCAAAATACGAACTTATCATAATGACGTGATGCCGTGCAATTGCAATGAAGTGTTATACTCAGTACATTTTATCAGAAGGTATTTGTTCAATATATGTTTAGAGTATTATTTTTAGGTAATGTTTGTTTTGTTCTGACCAGCAATGTCTTTTTACCATTACAATTTGGATTTCGATTTTACTTTGTGTCTGTCTATGTTACTTGTATTTCAAGTAAAAGGTTCTTTCCTTTAGCGGTTTTGAGATTGATCGCTCATACAAGTCACGCTCCATCTTCTGACACGCGTCTTCGAAGCCTCATTGCATACACGTCTTCCAAAATGTACATAAACACAGACAAACATTATATATATATAAATTCCCGAAACAGTTTTTCATGGTAAACAACTGATGATACCTTAAATAGTGTTAGAAACAAACTAATATAATAACTGTAAAAAATAAATTGACTTACATGAATGTTTTTTCAACTGAAAGACTTGGGACTATAATTTTTTAAAAAAAATATAGTTTTAATGGTTAGGAAACTTCCGAGACTATATCTATCTATCTATATATATATATATATATATATATATATATATATATATATATATATATATATATATATACAGAGAGAGAGAGAGAGAGAGAGAGAGAAAAGAGAAGACGAAAGCGCGAGAGGAGGTTATTAGTTAGTTTTCTCATAAGACAGTGCTCAATCTTTGTAGAGAGTTTATGTAAATCTTAGTTTAGAGACAGAATTGACAATGCATGGTGAGGGAACTATATCTGAAGAGCGCGCTGCCAGCTCTCTCTCTCTCTCTCTTTTCTCTCTCTCTCTCTCTCTCTCTCTCTCTCTCTCTATATATATATATATATATATATATATATATATATATATATTAAAGACAAAAATGAAAAACAATTAAATACAAACAGAAAAATCAAATTAGATATTGACCGGTTTCGTTCATATCAATAAACGCCTCCAGAATGACGATTGATTTTTTCTTCCTGTGTTTAAAAGTGTTCCTGTCTGCCTTTATAATCATTCTGTCACGACTACATTTTACTTCATGATATATTGTGTACTTAATCCCGCTAGATATATATATATATATATATATATATATATATATATATATATATATATATGTGTAGAGAGAAGGAGAGAGAGAACATGGGAAGGCAGCTGTTACACTGTATTACGGCTCTTTTGTGTGGCTAAACCCGTCGAGTGTTTTCACACTCAGATTCAATACGGCATTGCTCAATGTTTAAAACCATTTATTTTGTATACATAAACTACTTTATTTTATTTATTTACGAACACATTTTTATGGGGATGCTTGTCGACTACATTCTGGTTATCTGTCTTGAATCGACAGTTTAATATTTAAAAACTAATTCTCGACTTTCGCATCTTAACTGTGCTTGAATATATGAAACGGGATAAAAATCACAGGAAACGCTACGTACTTGTTAATATATCATGAAGTGAGAATGTTGTTTGTATTTATTTGATCATATAATTAGATGAAAGCATATTTGTTTTGTTATTTAAAAAGGAAAACCCTTTATTTGCATACAAAAAGAAAGATATTTTGAGAGCGTTAATTAATTTTTCATGATACTCCATTATACTAAGATATTATGAAAAGATGTTTCTTGTCGACTAATGGGTAACCACTTATTAAGGTTCGGTGCCCCACTGGAGAATAAGGGTTAAAGAGTTGGTCAGTTAGACGATAAATACTACCACGAGAAGACCAGAACAAGACCGGAATCAATGGGTTGGATGTTAGTTTTTAATTTTTATTTTAAATTTCTCTTTCAAATGTTGTTGTTACTTCTTAGGTTTTTTTTTTATAGTTCCAAAGTGGTTTTTAAATATTTAAAACCAAAACCTGCTTCAGCGAAATGAAATTGTCAGTGCCAATCCTGAATTTGAAAGCCCGAAGCTTTGCATATGACGAGAAGTAAATAAATATTTGAGAAAAAATTACATTCATAAGAAGTGATAATTTCTTGTATCTCCACTAAGCAGATTTTAACACCGAATGACATCACATGACATAGTTGTTTAATTTGAAGAATTACGTACAATGTTAAGTAATGTCGTTAAATTAATAATAAAGTAATAATGAAATTAAAGAGACGCCGACCGATGAATCTCAATCTCAATAGAATCTCCTCTTTAAGCTGTCAAAATTCCAACTGCCTGTTTACCTCAATACGTCCTTCCTAAAGTAATTGTTGTCCCTATATGCAAATGAATGCTACTTATGAAAAGATGAAACTACGAACACAAATTCTATTTTCTACTGAAAAGCGAGAGGCCACTGTGCGAAAAAGTCCACACGCTTCAAAATTAGTAACCCTTCATGTTCTTTACATTTTTAAAATAGGCAACATTTAATCCTTCTTTACATAAATAACAAATGCAATAAGGCATTAGGTAATAAATCATTAGTATTATCTATTAGTAGCAAAGTGTGCCGATGAGAGAAAATATAGTGTCAATGTTGATATGAATTTGCTGCTGATATTAATATGATAGTCATCGTAAAACATTTCCGTATAAGTATATTCTAAAAAGAAAGAAATTGACTCGACATTTATTATTCTGAAGAACATGGATCAAGTGTAAAAAGAAAGAAATGGCTAGTCAGAATCACATTTTTATTTTACGAAATACACTGACTTAATATCATATATTAGAAAATTAAGTTTGAATATGCAAATCAAGCTTTCGACCCAATGAAATCTTTAGAGCCAAATCACTTTAACCTGAAGACGCAATCACGTTGTAAGCTTTACATGTTAATATAAACAAAATTCGGAAAATCAATTTGTTGGCTTAATTTTTTTCCTTACCTTCCCGAAATGTTTCTGCCTTATGTTATCATTTCGAATAATAATAATAATAATAATAATAATGATGATGATGATGATGATGATGATGATGATGATGATGATGATGATGATGATGATGATGATGATGATGATGATGATGATGATGATGATGATGATGATGATGATGATGATGATGATGATGATGATGATGATGATGATGATGATGATGATGATGATGATGATGATGATGATGATGATGATGATGATGATGATGATGATGATGATGATGATGATGATGATGATGATGATGATGATGATGATGATGATGATGATGATGATGATGATGATGATGATGATGATGATGATGATGATGATGATGATGATGATGATGATGATGATGATGATGATGAAGAAGAAGAAGAAGAAGAAGAAGAAGAAGAAGAAAATAAAAAAAATAAAAAACTGCTCAACCAAGAGGAGATTAGGGTGCTAGGTAAACAGGATAGCTATAAATAGTTGGGAGTTCTGGAAGCAGACCCCATCAAATCTACAGAAATAAAAGAGAAGACTGGAAAGGAATATTTGCTAATAACAATGGAAACACTTAGAAACCGAATTATATAGGAGAACTCTTGTAAAAGTAAGAATCACCATTGCAGTATCACTAAATAAGATACTCTAGAGTATTCATAGGCTGGACTGAAGAAGAACTCAAGCACTTTAATCAGAAGACTAGAAAGTTAATGACCATGTACAACACTCTACATCTAAAAGACATTACGTAAAAATAAACGAAGGGGGATGAGGACTGGTAAGTATAGAAGACTGTGTGAAAGACACAAAAAGGAGCTGGATAAATACATAACACAGAACACAGAACGGCTGATCAGCATCAAACTACTCAGGTAGTACCGAAACCAGAAACAAAAATACAAGAAAAGAAAAGTAAGAAGTAAAACAACTACATGGACGTTTTATAAGAATGGCAAGAGAAAAAAACTTATGAGAATAGCTGATCATGGCTAAGAAAATGACCTTTGAACAGGGAACTGGAATCTCTACTGACGGCTTCACAATACAATGAAAGTAGACCTAAGTATATTTAAGCTATAATAGATTACACCAAGGAAAACAGTATAGGCAGACTGTATGGCCAAATAGACAGAACAGGAAATCACATAAGAAGTGAATGCAGCAAACTAGCCCCTCTAAAAATGCAGGAACAGACATGACTGCGTGGGGAAAGATGTACACTGAGAACTATGCAAACGACTGCATTTCGAACACGCGGGCAAATGGTACAAACATAAACCTAAGGCAGTCCTGGAAAACGAAAGACACACAATCCTCTGTAATATGGAGGTGCCAACAGAGCAACTCATACAAGCAAGGAGACATAATAGTAGACAAAAAGGAAAACCCTGTAAAATCGTGGATTCTGCTGTCTTAGCAGACAACAAAGTAGAGATCAATGAGACAGAAAAATGAAGCAAATACACGGAACTTGCCAGAGTACTGTAAAGGGATATGCAGTATGAAGAAATATAAAACCAATAATCATACGAGCACTGGGAACAGTCTCGGAAAAACTGTGAAAAAGACTGGGAGAAAATTGAATCAAAGGAAAGACTGAGACCATACAACGGACTGCAATTATGAAAACAGAATCTTAAGGAAATGTATACAGTGCTGAAACCAATCGACATAAGCTACTAATTCTAACCAGTTATATAGAAGTTGATATAACAAGAAAACACAAACACAGAAAGAGCACCACTACATGAACCCAAGAAACAGAAACTGCAAGAACAATTATAAACTAACCCCTAAAACAGTGATTACACCAGCCTCGGTTGATGCCACACAAAATAGTAGTGAAGGGTCAAAGAGAAAAGAAAGATCGAGGAGGGAAAGCACTAATCAGCCCTCCGCTGAAAGATGGCGGAGAGTACTGAGACATTTGGGAGGCTTATTGCTATCCAAATCCCAGTGAAGACTAATGTTCGTCACTAGCGATCAATCGATGGTAAGCGTCTGATGTAATAACGCGAAGTCATTTTGAATATTTATCGAAATAAGTGTAGAGTACTGAAAATCTGGGGAGGCATGTCACTGAAACTCCAGGGAATACCACCGATGATTATCAGTGAGCAATCACTGATCGCCTGTGTAAGAACTCTTAGTGAGTACTAAACATAAAGAGTCAGGAGGAGGTGGGCGACAATCAGATTCACACTGGAAGATTGCGGAGAGTACTAGAATTTTTGGGGAGCTTTTTGCAACTCAAGCTATAGACAATGAGCGAAGTCATTTACAACGTGGATCGAAGGAAACAGAGAATCTTAACAATCCAGAGAGACTTGTTGTCACACACTCCAGGGAACGCCACCAATTGTTGCCAGTGAGCTATCACTGATAATTACTCGTGTGAGAAGTCGTAAGAGTAAATACTATTAATAATAATCATAATAATAATAATAATAGTAAGTATAACAATAATGAATAGAAGAACGATAATAATAATAATAATAATAATAATAATAATCACACATATTTCGATCAGATATGAAAGGCACAATTGAAATGAGATATTTTTTAACGTTCAACATAAAAAAACATTGAATTTGAAGAGAATCGCGTGACATAATTCAAATTTAAATTACCTCTTCATGAATGTAATTCTGCCATGAACGCAGGGTTTTTTTTTTTTTTCAAAAAAAAATTTGAATAGCTCAATGTCTAAATCAGTAAAAAAAAATGAAATGTTAACCTGCTTAACAACGAACGTCACTTTTAATGACATCATGAAACATTTTAACCCCAGCGAAGAAAATAAAGTGGTGATACACAAAGGAATTAGAAAAAATAGAATAGAGAACATTATAAGGCCATTATTTATATTGTTTAACGCTACGGAAATCAATTTAGTTATTCGGTATCGAACTAAGGAAACATAAGACGAACTAGACGCGGGGCGTCATTGATTTAATGGATGCGCTCGAGAAATCGGATCAGCCGAGTTAAAATTCGATTCGATCAAACTTGTTTAATTACGTATTACTATCGCTGTAAACGTATGAATCGAGCATTTATCCTCATAGATTATTTCAATTTTTACTAATGAGAAACCATTCATTAATACTAAAATATCTCGAGGGTAAGGGCTAATGAGAATGATAGACTGACAGTTGAGTGATCGTTGATAATATAGCAGGATTGAACATCTCCACATACACACTACTAAACAAACATGCAGTTTCCCCTTCTTTTAATCAATCAATCAATCTTATTGGCAAAGATGGGAAAGTGCATCAAGCCATGTAAAAAGACAGCTAGAAGATATTGAATCTGTATATTGTTTGAATGTTTGTCCAAGGCAATAGTTAAACATCACGACCTCCTAGGGCATGCTGTTACAGGGAGCGTAAGCACGGACAGAGAATGATGATTTTCATCTATTGAGACGAAAACGATAATGATATATCTTCTGCGGTGTCTTCGGGACCGGGACTAGATATTAGAATGACAAAAACTCGCTAAATCTTGATTTACATTCCCGTGGAGCATGCTGTAGTCCAGAATTATGGTTCATTACATCTTTCGCTACTCACGTTATCAAAGTGTAGTATCTGTTCCGATGGATACTGCACCCCATACTGGTGTTGTCTTGGCCTTCGGGGTCTTGATTTACGCCGGTCAATGGGTCTGTCCTGTACAGTTCTGTAAGGTCCACCTTCCCAGGCTGTGCCTCCCCTCTTTGGGGAGGAGTAAGTTTATTGCTTACTGTGCCTGAGGCGCCCCTACCGGGGAATGCCGACGGGGCTGCCCAGGCAATTTTTAAATCCCACTTTCCCGACCCGACCTCGGGTCACATCTTACTTGTGGGAGTAAGATAAAAACTGGCCTTGTGCCTAACTCCTGGAGAGGAGTAAATCAATACTCACGTTACGACAGATGTTGTCCTTGAAGCCGTTTTGTCAATGTAATATTTGAGAATCAGACACGCCAAACATGTTACGTGTGAAATAAAGGACAAATAGAAGAGGGCGGCGAGAGAGGTGCCAAAAGTATATATGTCCACATTAACGTTTGTTCTACTAATCGTATGCTACTGATAATTAGTAAGAAACCATTAAGTGTCGGGATTAAATAACTTAAACGATTAAAGCTCTAGTAAGAGATTATTTAAACCGACGTGTTACATATGAAAGTTCTTGGACAACCGATAAAATTCAGAGCCGGAAATTTCCTACGTAATACATAAGCAATACTCAAAGCCTTCAGTTAATTCAGTCTTCGGCAAAAATGATACGACTATACGTTGCTTAGCGTGTCGCTATCGTAACGGGCATTTGTTTCCTTCAAAGGCAATGCTGATTTACTGGTTTGTCTTCTATGATTATGAAAGTAAGCACATTCATAAGGATTTACCACGGAGCGTATGCAAGATGTCTGTTTCAATCATTGCGTTTCGAAATTAAATAAATGTTGAAACTCATAATTACAGTCCAGAATATTCTCTTAAATATTAGCGTGAACATGCGCAGCTCAACTAGAATTATATTTCAAACTCAAGCGAAACAGAGCAACTAAAATTTTATTTTAAACTTAAACATAAAATACATCTAAAATTATAATCCATGGGGATAGCATGCTCCTGTTCCACCAGCCATGGCCCGGAAAATTCTTCAGTAATTCACAATTCTTCTTATCGCCCGGAGCTGAACCTTCAAATGACTATCACTTAGAATAGAATGTTACTTAGTACTATATCCACTGCGCCACGTGTTCTTTTTATTTTTTATAGGTGTAAAAATAAAGGCACAATTTTTAATAAACAACATTAAGTCAAACGCATGTCGATTTTATGAATGTCGAGCGCGAAAGAAAATAATAGAAAATTACAACATGGCCGCCAGCGATAAAGGTATTGCATTAAAGTTATTTTAACAAGTCTAAAACAGACTACATTTATATTTCAAACTTGAGCGTGACAGAAACATTTTAATATTATTTTAACGGAAGCGTTATAAACATCTTACAATTTATTTACAAGAAACCGTGATAGATCAACTAAAATTCTACTTGAAACTTAAGCGTGACAGACCAAGTAAAATTTTATTTTAAACAGAACTAAGTTTTTTTTGCGTACACCATCTCTTTCTTAGTTATATTGTTTAACTTGAGCATATAAAAATAGTTGAAAATAAGTTAATTATCGACTCATCTAATAAGTTATCTCCTAAATTTAATTCTCTGAAATGTATTTGAAAGTGTTTATTCAACACCTACCCACAATAGGAGTATGTGCCACAAGGTCGGAAAGTGGGATTTAAAAAGCCAGTGCCGAGAACGTTATCACTCTGGCCATTAAAAATTGCCTGGACAGCTCCGTCGGTATTCCCCGGTAGGGGCGCCTCAGGCAGTAAGCAATAAACTTACTCCTCCCCAAAGAGGGGAGGCAAAGGCTGGGAGGGTGGTTCTTCTAGAACTGTACAGGACAGACCCATAGACAGGCGTAAATCAAGTCCGGGAGGCCAAGACACTACCAGTCTATGGGGTGCAGTATCCATCGGAACAGATACTACACTTTGATCTTGGCCAAAATGCCGAAATGTATTTGAAAGTTATATTGTGTAATGAAATTTAAAATATTTTATCTCATATAGACGTCCTGTGACGTCATCCACTGTACACTTTTATTTCCGATGTCATTGTTTTAATGGATGACGACATCATTTAGTTACGTCATCTACTGTGCACGATTCTTCTTCATGCGTTTTAATGGATGATATCATACTTTAGTGACGATATTATGTTTGCAAACACGAATGATGTTGCATGTTTAGTGGCGGCATGGAGTCATGCTGCAAATGGTCTGCAATGAAGAAAGATATTTAATTGGAGAAGAGACATAATCAAGTAATTGCTTTGCTACTTTGAAAAAGATTATGGCTACTTTACGGTTTGTTTCAGACAATTCATGAGGCCCCCTTCTTGACTATTATCAAAAATCTTCTAGCAACTAAATCCAGCTTTTGGTTTTATTGTGATGGAAATGTAAATGATGAAAGACAAATTATAGGCGATATAAAACAATTTGCTTTTAGCTGACAGAACTTTGGTAGTTTTGGGTGATTGTCACTTTTATTTCAAAACCTGGGTAGAAGGACCCATTCATCTAGATCTATGGAAACACATCCAGAAGAAAACCGATGTAAAACATGCGGCTTAAGTGGTTACAGGTTATTTTGCCTTGGCATCTAACCGGTTATAGACACGGACACCCAGCGTAGTATTCCCTGTATTCGCTTTGCATCAATAAGAAGATTGTAATGAAGCCCCTTAACATTGTTTAGCAAAATCAAAATAAAAATCAGTGACACTGTGGTTTCTCTTGTACGTTCAGTTTGTTGCTTTGCTGTGTTGTTGTTGTTCCTGGTTAGTCGCTTTCTCTAGTCCACACAAAACAAAAAAAGAAAACACGTATAGTTCTTTGTCTTGGCTTTAAACTTGTAACTTTATTTATTAATGACCAAGAAATAAAAACAGGGTACGGTAAACATTAAAACGGGTCTATGTTGATAGTCCGTGTGCGTATGATCCTACAGCCGAACTTCGCTAGTAGTTGTGGGGGGAGGGGTTCTTGGTTTAACGTTTATTTGTCACTCACGAAGTAGGATTCTTTCACTCGTTCCACGCTTTGTCTCAAACTAGGGTCTCGCTCTTTTCTGTCTCGCAGTCCATTTATCTACATTGATTCGTTTTGCTTGCGTAACTTGATGTCATAAAATATACATATCTTTTATGCCAATTCCTTATTGTTTATCCAATAATATTTCTGTACGGAATCTGGATGTTTTTAATCACTACACTTTGACGTCATCCCATTTCGTTAAACTAACTACGTTTTACTACGTCTTCAATAAAATGTTCCGCCCGACTAATATTTATCATGCCGTTTTCTTTATATTTCTCTCATAATAATAGTGTTGCAAGTCTTTTCTACTTCACTAAAACGTATGAATCAATTACGTTGACTACACTACACAATATAAGCTATACAGTGAAAATATCAATCAATGCGGATCTGAATATGGTCTAAAACGTTACTTACGAAATCATGAACTAATATCTCTAAACAAGTTTTTCATGCTGTCAATAAATGTATATACTACCACAATACGGCTTAATCACGTTTACACACCGGTTCCCGTTAGATTACTGAAGTTAAACGACGTTAAGCCTGGACAGTACTAACTAAGTAATCATTGGAGTATACATTGTACTATATGTGCTCTCAGCTTATTGAATCATTGTTTCTAGTCATGCAGGACTTCTCCTTGCCACTGGGATGAAACAGTGCCGACTCAGAAAAGGAGTGGTTGGGATTGCGCGACCCTCGCTTCATAATTACACACGCAGGCACCCTTACAGGGGGTATCCATTGTCACTCCCGACTGAACGAAGGCCATCGTGCTACCACCCGTTGTAGTACAACTTTTGGTAAGGGTGGATCTTGGAGTAATGTCAACTAGTGATTACTACATACTCACCTAATCGCTGTAAATTACTAACATAATGAAAAGCTCATTCTTAAACTTTGCAGGATATAAAATGAGAATACTGTCCTATTTTTATGTGTTATGACAACAGTTTTTTGGCATCTTTGTTTAATTCCATAGAACGTCTTATTTCACTACTCACAGGTGCGTTCCTGGGAGGTGGCTATTTCTCAAACACGTTTTCTTGAAGCCAGACATTTTCTTTCTGCAGGATTGAATACGCAAGATGTGCTGACGTTTTAATGCACTTTCTTTATTTGTAAGCTTGGGCGAGACTTTTCAACCTGAATATTTTAATGTGTCGAAACTCTACACGTGTGAGTAGAGATAGAGAGAGAGAGATAGAGACAGAGGTGATGATCTTTTGCACGCCTTCGCTGTCTGACAAACCAAAGATATTTATAGACAGATTCACGGGTACGTTACAGTCACGCTAATTTCCGGAAACACATGCACACACACACACACACACACACACACACACATATATATATATATATATATATATATATATATATGTGTGTGTGTGTGTGTGTGTGTGTGTATACAAATACAGTTTCGAGATTAAATAAATGTTGAAACTCATAACTCAAGTCCAGAGTATTCTCTTAAAAATTAGCGTGACCATGAACAGCTCAACTAGAATTATATTTCAAACTCAAGCGAAACAGAGCAACTAAGATTTTATTATAAACTTAACCAAGAAAAACATCTAAAATTATAATTCATGTGGATAGCATGTTCTCGTTTAATCAGTCATGGCCCGGAGAAGTCTTCAGTAATTCGCAATTCTTCTTATCGCCCGGACTTGGGATTGAACCTTCAAGTGACTATCACATAAAACTGAATTTTACTTAGTACTATATCCACCGCGCCACGTGTTCTTTTAAGTTGTTATAGGTGTAAAAATAAACGCAGACACTACAATTTTTAATAAACAAAATGAAGTCAAGCGCATGTCGATTTTATGAATGTCGAGCGCGAAAGAAAATAATAGAAAATTACAACATGGCCGCCAGCGATAAAGGTGTTACATTAAAGTTCTTTTTAAAAGTCTAAAACAGACTACATTTATATATCAAACTTGAGCGTGACAGAAAAATGTTAATATTATTTTAATGGAAGCGTTACAAACACTTTAAAATGTGTGTGTATACAGATACAGGGTGAGCCAAAAGTAGGTTGACAGCATTTGTGCGAAAATGTGTCGAGGCGTAAGAGGCAGACTTCAAAGCTGTGTAAATCAAACAGGAAAACAGTTTGAACACTTGCGTTGATAAATAACATTTAATTTTCATTAATATAATTGTTTCATGTCATGTAATTGTACGTATAAGTGATAGCAAAATACATGTGTGTTACTGTCCACCTACATTTGGCTCACCCTGTATACATACATAGACATATATATATATATATATATATATATATATATATATGTAAATTATAACTAAAAGGTACACTTTTAGAGAGTTTGACCTATTGTGAAATAAGGAAAGCTCAATATACTGGATAGAGCAAAAATATGGTACGTCAATGAAAATTAATAAGACCTGCAAATGGAAGCAAATCGATATCTTCAGTTGTTCAAAACAAGGAGCAGTTTAGTTAATAAAAAAACATTTATTTTTCTTCTCTTTCATTCCTTAAACCAGGCTTTTCAAAGATTAAAATCTTATCATCAGAGGAAAAATTATGATTGATAAGTTGACAGGATAGGACTGTCAAAGTTTCAAATTTGAAACAGTTTTTTTTTTAATTTCAAAGTTCAAACGGGCATGGGAATCACCGATAATGAAATTTAAAAAAAACATGGGGCTCAGAAATATTGGTAAATCCAGAGGAATCTGTATAAAAATCTAACGACGACGATTCCACTCAGGTCTGTTGTCCTCGGAGAAGGATCAAATAAAAATGGCCATGTCAAGGAAAACAATATTCTTCCTGTTTTCAGTTAAGCGTATTCCAAGGCAAAAAACAACGACAAAAGTCTCAATGGAATCAAAAACGAATCGTTGCAATGTATTAAAATTACTTGGGAATTTTGGGATAGCTTAAAGAAAGGAAGAGAAAAAGAAAAGGAAGAGAGAGAGTAAAAGTAAAAGGAGAAGAGGAAAAAAGAAAAAAAGAAAAAGAAAAAATCAAAAGAAAAAGAAAGACGATCGAAAATAGAGTGTAATCTAACAGGTGGGGTGGTTAAGGGATTCAAATCAAAATGATATTAAGGCATAAAAAAGGGGGCAGGAGATAAATGTGAAGATGAAAAGTAATAAAAAATAACTTCTTAGGTGGCCGTATACAGAAATACCAAATGCTTGGTCAGATCAGTGAAATTATATTCTCAAGGGGGAATGTAAGTAGATGTAATACAGATAAGAAACAGAACACTGTCTTTTAAGGAAGATTAAGTTAAGATAATTTGGGATAGGGAAAGGGTATAGTGTTAGGGTTTTTTATGGGTATAAAAGGAAGGAGGAGTAACGGGTGTCGCTAATAAGGTTAAACCTCATTTTGGTTTTAACAAGAAATGGGAATTGTCTGTCTTATTATAATTCTTACGGTCTGAGTAAATTTCTTTAAGAGGTTAAAGGGGTGCTAAGGGGGTTTGAATCAATTGTCAATCTATAAATAAATCGACAATGTAGGTGGTTAAAAATAAAGAGATGGGGGTGTTAAGCAGATGTAAAACAACTTAGACTAATGAATAATAAATACAAAAAAACAAAAAATAAAATAATAAAATAAAATTAAAAAAAAAAAAATTAAAAAAAAAAAAAAATTAAAAATTAAAAAAAAAAATAATGAATAAAAATAAAAATAAAAATAAATAGTGAAAAATAAAGAATAGATAATAGGATTTAAAGATGGGGGTGTATAGGTATATAGTTGCAATGCTGCCTTCACCCGCTCGCGGTGGTGAACTATTGTTCATTACATCATTGGACATCCACCGTAATCTGACATGAATTATGAATAAAGCACATGTAAAAACCACGTGAACAAAGCCGCACAAACGCACACAAATGCACATACAAAAAAAACCAACACATACATACATACACACATGCATATACATATACATATATATATATATATATATATATACACAAATGTACAAAGACACAAACACCCAAGCGTCCTCCGTACAACTGCACAGCAAAAACCGCTTACATATACAAGCGCAGCGTCAATACATGCACCTGAGACCCCTTTCTTTATGCTATCCCACAATTCCCAAGTAATTTTAATACATTGCAACGATTCGTTTTTGATTCCATTGAGACTTTTGTCGTTGTTTTTTGCCTTGGAATACGCTTAACTGAAAACAGGAAGAATATTGTTTTCCTTGACATGGCCATTTTTATTTTATCCTTCTCCGAGGACAACAGACCTGAGTGGAATCGTCGTCGTTGGATTTTTATACAGATTCCTCTGGATTTACCAATATTTCTGAGCCCCATGTTTTTTTTTGATTTCGTTATCGGTGATTCCCATGCCCGTTTGAACTTTGAAATTTAAAAAAAAAACTGTTTCAAATTTGAAACTTTGACAGTCCTATCCTGTCAACTTATCAATCATAATTTTTCCTCTGATGATAAGATTTTAATCATTGAAGAGCCTGGTTTAAGGAATGAAAGAGAAGAAAAATAAATGTTTTTTATTAACTAAACTGCTCCTTGTTTTGAACAACTGAAGATTTCGATTTGCTTCCATTTGCAGGTCTTATTAATTTTCATTGACGTACCATATATATATATATATATATATATATATATATATATATATATATATATATATATATATATATTGTGCTCACAAAAGGAAGACATAAACACGTGTTTCTGGCTATAAGCCGACATCAGCATGAATATCTGGGCAGGGATCGAACTATCAATGTAAATATTCGTAGTCTAGCGGGTTACCTCCAGACATGAATGACCTGCCACATTTAGTGCTCGACTTTTTATCGCCTATAATGTTACGCTGATTTTTTGCTGTTGTTATTTTGGTGATAGACGGACGGTGTTTACCGTTGCGTTATTATTATGTTATCGCTATTCTGAGCGGTTCATTTATTTTTTTACGAATGCATTTTTTAATTCCACCATTAATCAGACGTGTCATCGAGTTTTGTATGTATCCACTTTTTAAATTATATATATATATATATATATATATATATATATATATATATATATATATATATATATATATATATATGATCAGATTTATAGTATAACAATATAGTAGGATACATTCCAAAGAAAACGTTACTTATTTATGAATGGAACAGGGCGGATGTAGGAAAAATGCTAAAGTTGCTAAATGAATTATCGTACGACACTATAATACGAAAGCTGACAATGATGCATTAAAACTTATGAAAATCGGATAGGAAATGTGTCGAGAAATATTTAAGTTAAGAATAAGTTAAGAATAAGTGGAAAGAGAGAACTAATGAGAGGGAAATCTCTGAACATTATGGGAAATTTAAATCGTGGAAGATTTCCAACTAGTGTTTGCATATCTTCTCTTTACAGTGGCTAAGTCGAAAATTATATATATATATATATATATATATATATATATATATATATATATATATATATAGGTGACCCCCAAAAAACGGGCCTCCGTGTACACTTTATGTGATATCTCCTTTATTTATTCACCGATTTACCTTATTTTACAGGACATGGCAGAATCTACGACCGTGAGCACACCAAGACCTCAAGTGGGAGCTGAGATAAAGAATACACGGTGTTAAATTTTACTACAAGAAACCCAGGACAGTTTCATGCATCATTTCGAATGTGAAAAGGCTCCATCCAAAAGCAGAATTCAGAACTGGGTGGACCACTTCGAAAAGTATGGGACCGTGGAGAACCTCAACGCTGCCAGTGAGAACCGTCCAAGCCACTCGGGACATCCCAAGAAGCGGACAGCCGAGCTGGTCGAAAGTGTAAGAGAGTCTCTCCAGGACAGTCCGAAACACTCTGTGCGTAAGCGAAGTCAGTACCTCGGTATCTCCCGTGAGACTTGCAGGAGAGTGCTGGTGAACGATATCAGGGCTTACCCATACAGAATACAGATGCTGCATATCCTTACAGCCTCAGACAAGAGGCAGAGGAGCGCTATGGCAGTCAAGATGCTCGATAAAATCGAGGAGACACAAGGTTTCCTTACCCTCCTTTGGCCCTCAGATGAAGCCCACTTCCATCTTGACGGAAAGGCGAACTCCAGGACAAATGTCTTCTGGGAGTCTTCCAGACCCAATGAAGTAGCCACCAAGCCTCTGCACTCTCCTAAGTTCACGGTGTGGGCTGCAATCTCGGTCAGAGGCCTCATCGGACCAATCTTCATCGAAGAATCTGGCACAGCAGTGACAGTGACCAATGGGGCGGTAAGTGGAGGTCTCAAAACCTTCAAGAGTGAGCTCCAGACCCTCTACCCGTCGCTCATGAGCAAGTTCTGGTTCCAGCAAGACGGAGCAAGTTCTCACACTTCAAACCGATCCCGAGATTGGCTGAAAGAGAACTTCGCTTGCCGAGTGATCAGTCTCACGACTAATTTTGAGTGGACACCCCATAGCCCGGACTTGAGCCCCCCAGATGTTTTCCTTTGGGGTAATCTTAAGGACAGAGTGTACGTAGGGAAACCCAGAACCATCACGGAACTCAAAGAAGCCATCAGGGAGGAGATGAGAGCCATTCACAATTCAGTCTGTAAGGACGTCATGGACAACTTCGTTCTGCGTCTCAAGAAATACACGGAGCTAAATGGAGGCCATCTAGAACACATGCTGTAGAACAGAGAAAAAAAGGCCAAACACCCTAGTGTTTTGACGTGATGTTTTAGATATAATAAACTAGTTCTGACCAAAAATTCATTTAATTCGGACGAAACACTAAGAAACAGCGCCTAATTAGAGTTTGGGCCCGTTTTTTTTGCGGTCACCCTGTATATATATATATATATATATATATATATATATATATATATATATATATATATATATATATATATATATATATATATAATGCAACAAATATATAGAGATGTTAGTTCGACCCAGACTGTGTAAAACAGAAAGCCAGTCTCCGAAATACTTGTTTGACCACATCTTTGTAACAACCAGGTGATTACCGATGGTAGATTTATGTGCCTCGAAATTCTCGAAATATCTCGAACCTTGTGAAAACTAATATCACGTGATACGTGTTGGGCTATTCTGATGTAGATGTTTTACCTAAACAATCACATCCACACTGATATAGGTATTTATAAACTCTACTTTCGATTCAGAAGCCACCCCTCTATCAATTCCAATTGGGGACTGAAGCCACACTTGATAACCTGGTCATCACCCCATCCCAGGTTAGGGACATCATAAAAAGCTTTGACATATCCAGAACATGTGGGCGTGATCTTATACCAGTAATACTAATAAAGAATTGCTTTGCTGAACTGACCCTTATCCTCTCAAAACTCTACAAAAAATGTATCGCTGAATCTTGCTTCACTGATAGATGGAAAATTGTCTCTGTGGTACAAGTCTTCAAGATCTCTAGATATAGAACTGATCCTCAGAATAATCCCCTCATTAGTCTTATCCAGAGCTCAAATCTGTGAATCCTTAATTTTTCTAGCGATAGTCCGGCACCTCGTTAATGCTAAACTTCTTTTTACCGCCAGTTTTGATTTAGTCAAGCACGATCTACTGCGGATATACAATACACTGGACAAGACAAGTGACGCTAGAGCGGTAGCACTTGATATATCAAAAGCCTTAGACAAGGTCTGACATAAAGGGCTTCTCATAAAAAATTGTTCATATGGTATTACTGGACAAATATATAATATAATTAGATACTTCTTAATCAAATAGAATGAGCCAGGTTGTCAAAACCATATGACACAAATACTGGTGTACCACAGGGATCGGTCCTTGGACTTTTATTGTTCCTGATTTTCATAAACGACATCTCTGATAGCATTGCATCTGAGATGGATATATTTGCTGATTGCTCTACTCTCGCCATGTGGGAAAAACGGACGCGCACATATCTTAGGCAATGACCGAATCCTAAGAAATTGATCTCCAGTCTGTAGTGGAATAGGGTCATAAATGGATGGTAACATTTAATGCTCCCAGGAGAAACCAATTTCCCTTCAATAACTACAATAAACCTCTTCAACCAACGATTGCCATTGAAAATAGAAGACTACTTTAGACCCCACCGTTCAAACACCCATGTCTAACATTCACAGGTAACATGGATAGGAAAAAATGCATTGTCAAGGCTCCTGCAAAGAAGATGAGCTCCCTCAACCGTGCTAGTAAACTTCTCAAACCTTACATTTTCCTATATCTCTACAAAGACACTATCCGTCTCTGCATTGAGTATTGTTGCAATTCTAGACTGGTGCATAATCTACTTGTTTCTCCCTCTTAGACATGGTCCAAAAAATGAGTCGCTAATTTAATAGGTCCCTCACTATCCACCAAGCTCCATCTCCAGTCCCATAGCCTCAATGTTACATAATTGTGCCTGTTTTACAAGTACTTCAGTTGAATGTGCGCCCATGAACATTCTGCTATGGTTCCCTATCAATATAAATACACTAGACCAACCCGACAATAAGCTAAGTCCCATCAATTCACTGTGGAGGTCCTCAGATGTCGCAGAGCCTTCTACTCCAATAGCTTCTTTCCTCGTGCTTCCGGCCTCTGGAACTCTCTCCCTGCTCCCTATTTTCCAGACTGTACAGACATGCAGAAATTTTAAAGTAATATGAACAGCACTTTCATTGCACATCTTCCAATTTAGGATGGCCCCCAAAACGTTCACCCTTATTCTCATGAGTATTTTACGTCTACAGTAGCGCGGTGCCTTGTTTGGTAATCAACAATTTAAAAAAAAGCAAATTGTTTGAATTTACGGCAAAATAGCTAGAAATGTTCTTTTTTTTTTCGATGAGTGTTTTTAGTTTGTTATACAAAGTTTGAACTCAAAGTATTATCTCAATATAATTGAGTTGTTAATTATTAGTTATCCGCGGCCTAAGCTGTGTAGACAGAAAGTTTAGAAACATCAGTACGAGATCTTAAATTTAATATTTTCCACTCACTTCTCATCGGTTCTAAATGTGTTATTCTTAGAGTATCAGGCGATAAGACCTTAAAAGTTAGCAATTTCCTTTGTTTTTCACAGTTTAATTGATGAATAAATAATATATGTATGTATATATATAGTAATCATCGGATGGACTGTTCCGTTGCCTCCCATCTCTTCAGTGAGGCTAGACAGGCTACTGTCTCAAGCCGGGATCGAATCTAGACCGTCGAGACGACAGTCGGCGCTTATAAACTAGTCATTTAGCTGATGCTAAGAAAGTGAAATCACAATGATAAAGATTGTCAAATTCCAGAATCTCTATTTGGTTACACAAAGATCATAGCTAGTAGCATCTTGTTATTTTACTCACCAGTATGCTTAAACCAAGAAAGGGCGTATATATTAGTTATCTACAGACAGACTGTTTCGCTGTATCACAGCTTGTCTGTGTGTCTCTATCTCTCTCTCTCTCTCTCTCTCTCTCTCTCTCTCTCTATATATATATATATATATATATATATATATATATATATATATATATATTAGTACTTCATGTATCCACATAAAATATTATAAGGGGATATAATTTTTTATGTATCAGTTTTCAGTATTTACTTCAACAGTGCTCGATACGTAAGTAGAGCTAGGTAGTAAGCAATGAAAATATATATGGCAATCAAGCTTGATTGCCATATACATTTTCATTGCTTACTATATATATATATATATATATATATATATATATATATATATATATATATATATACAAATAAATACACATTGCTATTATACCCCTCTCTAATACAATTAATTAAACCAAGTAGGAGACCAATGATGTAGTCTGGGAGTATGACGATAGTGACTGTTCAACCGGGACATTCTCAAAATTGGTGGTTACAAGCCAACTTGTATATACCAATTCCAGTGTTCACTCACAAAAATACACCCTTTTATATTTGTCCGTTGGCAGTTTGAGTTATTATAAAATACTTTCGGATAACATTACAAAAATGCAAACAATCAAATCCTAGTTTTATATCTGTTTACATGAAATCAAGGTCTGATTTTTTACCATAGAGTGTGTATTCCTATGACTCAGTCACGTGCTTAATGGGATCCCACGGTTAAAACAAACGACATTTTATTCTATTATCTGTATTTTTTATTATATATTATATTACTCTTATCACTTTAAATGCAAATACATCTAGAATATTAGTTCGTGTATAAATGTGAAGCAATTGAGATTTAGTTGGTAGGGGTAATTTGAAAAAAATGATTTACAAGAAAGTAATTTGAATAAATACATTGAATATTATTGATTTTCTGCTAAATTGTTTGGAAACAGTAAATGAAATGCAGATTTACATAAAAATGGAAAGTTTATAGTTTTATATTAAATAAATACAACTGATTAAATAGCTACATTTTGATTCAGTTTTTACAGTGAGATGGAAAAGAAAAAGAGAAGGAAGTGAGAAAGAAAAGAAAGCGGAAATAGCTCGTTGGGAAGAAGACATGCATACAGACATGGACAGGGGAGAACACACCTAAATAAGAAGAGGGATATATTGACAGACATACATAAATATATGGAGCTAAAAAGAAAGAGAGAAATATGAAGAAATGTAAGTATACAAAAACAGTGATTCCGTTACATCTATAGAAAACGTTTTTGAAACCGCTATTAATATAAAGCTCATATCTGCCAGAGAGACGTTTTTACAGACATTTATTCATGAGAATCACGTTTTTATGTAAGGAAGACCCTCAAAACATAACACCCTGTACATCTATTCAGTTCTCCTGCAGTTAGATAATATTAAATATACTTGATATTTCGAGATACTCACTGTTTTTTTTCTCTATCTAATACACTTACGGATTGGTGACCTCAAATAATTTGTTTACATCTATAGTATATGGATATGCTACGCATATAGTCTGATACTAGCAATACACGCTAACCGCCATAGTTCGAAATAATTAGAGAACACATCTCTCTTTCTCTAACCTCTGTATCCCATATAAATATTTATTTTGTTCTATAATCGTTATACTTCGGAATTATGAGTAGCATTTCTATATATTATTTCATAACTAAAAGCGAGCATCCTCGAAGCTATGTGCTTATACAGAGGGAGACCTTACTGTTACGGGTTATAAGGAATTGAGAAATGAGAGTGTTTATACACAAACACTGGAAGGCAGTTATTATTTAATAATACTTTTTAGAAATATTTATTCACAAACATTGGAAGGCAGTAACTATTTTAGAGTACTTTTTAGAAATGTCTATTCAAAACACTGGAAGGCAGTTACTATTTTATGGCACTTTTTAGAAATGTCTATTTACAAACACTGGAAGGTAGTTACTATTTTATAATACTTTTAAGAAATATTTATTCACGAACACTGGAAGGCAGTTACTATTTTATAGTACTTTTTAAAAATGTCTATTCACAAACACTGGAAGGCAGTTAGTAAAATGTCTATTCACAAACACCGGAAGGCAGTTACAATTTTATGATACATTTTAGAAATGTCTATCGCAAACACTGGAAGGCAGTTATTATTTAATGATACTTTTTAGAAATGTCTATTTACAAACACTGGAAGGCTATTACTATTTTATGCTACCTTTTAGAAATGTCTATTCACTAAAACTAGAAGGCAGTTACTATATTATAATACTTTTTAGAAATGTCTATTTACAAACACTAGTGGGCAGTTACTATTTTATAATACTATTCAGAAATGGTAATTCACAAACACTGGAATACAGTTACTATTTTATAATACTTTTTAGAAATGTCTATTCACAAAACTGGAAGGCAGTTACTATTTTGTAGTACTTTTTAGAAATGTCTATTCAAAAACCCTGTATGGAAGTTACTATGTTATAGTACTTTTTAGAAATGTCTATTCACAAACACTGGAAGGCAGTTACTATTTTATGATACTTTTTAGAAATGTCTATTTACAAACACTGGAAGGCAGTTACTATTTTATAATACTATTCAGAAATGGTAATTCACAAACACTGGAATGCAGTTACTAGTTTATAATACTTTTAGAAATGTCTATTCACAAACACTGGAAGGCAGTTTCTATTTTGTAGTACTTTTTAGAAATGTCTATTCAAAAACACTGTAAGGAAGTTACTATTTTATAGTACTTTTCAGAAATGTCTATTCACAAACACTGGAAGGCAGTTACTATTTAATGATACTTTTTAGAAATATCTGTTTACTAACACTGGAAGGAAGTTACTATTTTATAATACTTTTTAGATATGTTTATTCACGAACACTGGAAGGCAGTTACTATTTTAGGATACTTTTTAGAAATGTTTATTCACAAACACTGGAAGGCACTTACTATTTCATAGTACTTTTTCGAAATGTCTATTCACACACACTGGAAGGCAGTTACTATTTTATATTACTTTTTAGAAATGTTTATTCACAAACACTGGAAGGCAGTTACTATTTTATAGTACTTTTTAGAAATGTCTATTCACAAACACCGGAAGGCAGTTACTATTTTATAATACTTTTTGTACTGTGTATTTACGAACTATGGAAGGCAGTTACAATTGTATAATACTTTTTAGAAATGTCTATTCACAATAAATGAAAGGTAGCTTCTATTTTATAATACATTTAAGAAATGTCTATCGCAATCACTGGACGGCAGTTATTATTTTATAATACTTTTTAGAAATGTCTATTCACAAACACTTGAAGGCAGTTACTATTTTATGATACATTTTAGAAATGTTTATTCACAAACACTGGAAGGCAGTTACAATTGTATCATACTTTTTAGAAATGTCTATTCACAGACACTAGAAGGCAGTTACTATTTCATAATACTTTTTAGAAATGTATATTCACAAACACTGGAAGGCAGTGACTATTTTATAATACTTATTTTAAATGTCTATTCACAAACACTGGAAGGCAGCTACTATTTTATGATACATTTTAGAAAAGTCTATTCACAAAAACTGGGATGCAGTTACTATTTCATAATACCTTTTAGAAATGTCTATTCACAAACACTGGAAGGCAGTTACTGTTTTATAATACTGTTTTAGAAATGTTTATTCAAAAACACCAGAAAGTAGTTACTATTTTATCATACTTTTAAGAAATGTCTATTTACAAATAATGGTAGGCAGTTACCATTTTATGATACATTTTAGAAATGTTTATTCACAAACAAAGGAAGGCAGTAACTATTTCATTATACTTTTTAGAAATGTCTCACAAACACTTGTAGGCAGTTACTATTTTATGATACTTTTTAGAAAGGTCTATTTACAAACATTGAAAAGCAGTTACTATGTTATAGTACCTTTTAGAAATGTGTATTCACAAACACTGGAATGCAGTTACTATTTCATAATACCTTTTCGAAATGTCTATTCACAAACACTTGAAGGCAGTTACTATTTTATAATACGATTTATAAATGTCTATTCACAAACACAGAAGGCAGTTACTATTTTATAAAACATTTTATAAATGTCTATTCACAAACAAAGGAAGGCAGTAACTATTTTATAATACATTTTGGAGATGTATCACAAACACTGGAATGCAGTTACTATTTTATAATACACTTTAGAAATGTCTATTTACAAACACTGGTAGGCAGTTACTATTGTATAATACATTTTAGAAATATATATTTACAAACAAAGGAAGGCAGTACCTATTTCATAATACTTGTTTTGAAATGTCTATTCACAAACACTGGAAGGCAGTTACTATTTCATAATACCTTTTCGAAATGTCTATTCACAAACACTTGAAGGCAGTTACTATTTTATAATACGATTTATAAATGTCTATTCACAAACACAGAAGGCAGTTACTATTTTATAAAACATTTTATAAATGTCTATTCACAAACAAAGGAAGGCAGTAACTATTTTATAATACATTTTGGAGATGTATCACAAACACTGGAATGCAGTTACTATTTTATAATACACTTTAGAAATGTCTATTTACAAACACTGGTAGGCAGTTACTATTGTATAATACATTTTAGAAATATATATTTACAAACAAAGGAAGGCAGTACCTATTTCATAATACTTGTTTTGAAATGTCTATTCACAAACACTGGAAGGCAGTTACTATTTTATAATACACTTTAGAAATGTCTATTCACAAACACTGGTAGGGAGTTACTATTTTATAATCCTTTTTAGAAATGTCTATTCACAAACAATGGAAGGCAGTTACTATTTTATAATACTTTTTAGAAATTAATATTCGCAACAATATCAGCATTTTAGTAGTAGAATGAGCCTATATTTTATGCAACACCAACCCTTATATGTGATAATAATCAAGATATATATTAGAATTAAACGTTAAACTCCAAATTAAATAGAAATGTAATTCATGTATATCGTATAATAACATAACGTACGTATGTATGTGCGATGATTAGTTTGGTGTCTGCGTAATCACGGACATACAGAAAGAAAAAAGAGCAGGCATATCTTGTTGAAAACAAAACATGCAGACAGACAGAGAGAAGAAACTACATCTAGATAAGGATATATAGAAATAGACAGGCATAGAGAGATATAAAGAGTAAAGGAGAACGAAAGGCATGCAGAAAAACACGATTATACAAACATAATGCCTTCCGTAAGATCATGATTAGATTGATAGAGAATACTTTTAAAACCGTTATTAATTTGAAGAAGATAATTTCGGACAAGCATGCGCTCTTTAGATACATTAATTTATGAAAATTAGTTCTTATGTACGAACACACTAATCTATTAGGGTAAGTTCAGCAGCGCTTGTTTCCCTACGTCGTTTTTGTTATATATACCAATAACACAAAATACATGCTAAAATATTCCTAAGTTAGAGGATTGAATAATGTTTGAACACAAATTCAATTAGAATTGTTCTATTTAACTTTAATTTTCAATTAGATCACCAAGAAACCCATCTTATGTTACGTATCTGTCTATCACTCTCTTTCTCTCTCATAGTATCTTGTTTGATTCCTCGCTCTTATTTCATATGGGCTCCATCACGCTCACTACTGTATCTCTCTCTCTTAATCTCCCCCCCTCTCTCTCTCTCTCTCTCTCTCTATCATCCATCTATCCATCTATCTTCATCTTTCTCTGAGTTCTAAACGAGAAACGACAATACATATCATTATACCAAAGCCGAATTAGTCAATGTTTGTTTTTGCTAGCATTTTGTCTCCTATAAATTGTAATCAAATGAAAGGCATGCAAAATAATCCTTTGTTTTTTTATTTAATTATGTTCGAAACTTCTATTTTAATTGTTTTAATTAGCGTTGATTTGCAATTAATTCACCAATTTTATGTATACATTCTTATACTGTCTAATTTCATAGTTTTGACCTCCCAATCTTATTTGATAAAGTGTCTTCGTGTTACTTATTTCAGTCTATACTCTATATTCAATGCATATACTGTTATATAATAAGAGTGGTGTATTAGATCATTGGTCTAGAATTACGGATATAAAAAAATACATCCGGTAATACCGGATGAGGAACCCGCTCTAGACAGCTGTCACTTAAAGAGGAATATAAAGTTCACATACGTTCCCCATCTAGATGTATATCCAAGTCAGGGGAGATGGCATACTGCGCCAAGTATTCCCTAAATCCTCAACGATCTAGTACTGGTCAGGCTCAACGTTTGGTGAGATAGTATTTATTCTATTAGTCGTCTATAAGCATAACAGTGTAATTTTCATGAATAAATACTTGCAGAGATTAATATTCGACTCAACCTTGTTCAGAATCCATGGAATAACAGTATAAGTTATTTGTGCCAGTCGCGAGTCTAAAAGTCTGATAATTATAAGTACATGTGTTTAAAGATTAGGGACAAAATGAAGATGTGAGAAAAACATCGGGTATTTGCTGGACAGAATACAACCAAACTCGGGTAAGTTAATAACAATGGATTCGTTATTTTATTTCATGTTCTTTTCATTGTGTAGAGATTTAAAACTCGATATACATTCCTATTTTTTTTATTATCCTTTTAGATTTGGTTGTGAAAATAAATGAATCCAAGATTATTATATGGAAAGAACATCTCATAATTTTTTTTATAATATAAAATAAGAATGTTATTATACTTTCAAAACCTCACGTGGAAAGAACAGCTATTTCTATTCAAGACATGTGAAAGTATACATATTTTAATATTATTGCGTTGATTGGCCAGTAATCCATGGCGTATAAGAAAAACAAACTGACAGATGTTTAAATGCGGCTGGTGATGCGTATCACACTTAACATGATAACTTTGAGATGGTAGAAAACGTGGGCACAAGTAAAGGTATATATTTAAATAAGTAGCATGCATTTTGTTTCGATAGAAACACTGTGAAAACTGTATTGTATGAAACTAGGCATTTTTGAACCAATGTTCCGGCATTTTAGTATTCGCTTAGAATATTACCCTTTCTATTTGTCATTATTGTAGATGACCCGTGAATTAGTTTGAATAGAGTTTGGTGTAAATATAGTGGCATTTTAACAATAGTTCTAGTAGAATACATGCTTTGACAGGTGCAACAAATTATGCAGTATGTTTAACACACATAGTATTTAATGACGTAACCCAAATATATCAATGTTCTTTTCGTAGTTCCAATTACGAGTTATTCTCTTAGCTAACATTAAACATATGCCGACTGAATAACATGACATACACACAGTCATGTAAGTGACCTACATGTACCCAAATAATAATAGAAGTAGCGATTTTCGTTTTATTAATATATGTTTTATCATAATTCTTACATTTACATCGATGCACCAAGGTTTATTTTCTGCCTCAATCAGATGTATGTGAGTCAGTCTAGTGTGGACGATATGTATACGGGTAAATACAGCGTCTTTTCTTCGATCGGTTAGCGAATTAAGTTATCTGTTTCGACTATGGGTTTATGATCATATAACTTCTTTGTGGAAAGTTGTTCGATATTGCTTTCTACTTTAATTTCATATATTACTTGATTTTTCTTTTAAAATCTGTATGTGGTGTTTACGTCCGATCGTGTCGATTGCCAAGTCAGATACCTTCCTTCTCTTTCGCTTATCTGATCCCATATGGCGCCATTTTCTTTTGCTTGTGTTCTTACAGGAAATAAAAAGCCCCAAAGCCAGCTATTTGAGCACCGGTCTTACATTTATTTTCTGTTTAAGCATTAATGTTTCCTTTGAGGATGTAAATCACCAAATAATTACTATATCGCATAATTTTACTTTTCAGATCATGTAATAATTTGCTCAGTTTATTAACTTTTCCTTATATACCTTCTAATTTATATATATATATATATATATATATATATATATATATATATATATATATATATATATATATATTTATATATATATATATACAGGGTGGGCCAAAATAAGGGTCATATCTTTAAATTTGAATAACTTGAATTTGAATAACTTCCACAAAATAAAAGTTAAACTCACCAAACGTTATGTGTGTGTAGACTGACCCTTCCGAGATTTTTTGAAATAAATAAAACAAATTTTAGCCGAAAAACACTTCTTAAAACTTACAAAAACTAAAGTATTGTTTTTTACACTGTTTTGAGTTTTTTAAGCAAAAATAATGTTTTCTAAATGAGGGTTCGTTCCTTAGGGCTAATACGGCTCATGCTTGCTTCGGAAGGGGTCCTTTACTTATTCTAAAAAAAAAAATTTTTTAAATCAATAAATAAAAAAAGTTATGAATTTTTAAAAATAGGACCCTTATTTTTGCCCACCCTGTATATATATATATATATATATATATATATATATATATATATATATATATATATATATATATATATATATGTTTCATGGAAACAAAGCATGAAGCTACTTGATGCAAGAAGCTACGAAATACGACTTCAACGTCAAGAGAAAGCCAACGATAAGTGTTAGATGGACAGATTTCGACCCAGAAAACAGCAATTCTTTCCTCCTTCATCAAAATCATGACTAAAAGAAGGTGAGGACTAAATGACAAACTAAGGGAACGGGGCTGGCAAAAGTAAAGCAAAGATGCATTTCCTACTCTCCCTACTAGTATATCTGGATTCTTATGATAAGCTACTGGTGTCCAGGACTGAACGCGACATTAATAAACTGTAAGTATTCTAACAATAACATTTTCATCCCTCGCAATTCAATTTCTGTGTACGAAATTCCCGGCACTTTTGTGAGTGTGGAATAACAAGTATTTCCGAAGAAAACCCATTAACTTATTTGGGAAAATTCTTGTGGGATCTTGAGTTGAATCTCTTCCTGATCAGACAGAGTGTGTTGAACAGCTGCACACTATTCTTGATAATAGATGTAATGAGAGACCGAATAGCAATGATAATATCGCAGTAATTGGCGAATAAATCTAAACCGAAAGAAGAATACTTTTTTAAAAATAAAATAAAAGAAAATAAAAGAAAAGAATGATGCATTGCCAGAATATAAAATATTTATTTTAAGTGCTTTCAGCAACGAAATGTTTTCGTGTTTTTGAAAATTCTATTTTTAAATGTCCGAATATGCCAGCAACTTCTGCGATTTCCGCATTTCCGAAGAAAATCCATCATCTCATTTAGGAGAATTCTTAGGGGTACCTGAACCTGATCTCAGTCTTATCCGACGCTTACTATACTTTACTTTACCGTGGGAAAATTGATACTAACAATTGTTGATAAATGTTAGAAGAATAAACAGAAGAAAGCAATTTAAAAGTCTGAGTTGATGACTAAAATGTCGGAAAAGTTAAAATAAAAGATGGAAAAAGAAAGAAAAATAACGACCCATTGCCAGGAAATAAATTAATAAAACGAAACAGAACGAAAATGATAAAATAATGTGAAAAATAAAATGTTGAGGAAAGGAAAAACATATTCTAGGGTAGGTACTCTGAAGGAATGGCGTCTGCTTTTTCGTCAAGCACTTGGAATCTTTTTAAGAAGTATTTCCGGGCGGAGGTATTCAAGAATCCTGTTACCTATTAAGGTAAATGGAATGAAATAAGTAAGCGGAATATAAACTAAAACGGTTGTGGTAGGGGCTGACTGACAAGAAGGCAATGGATGGGTAAACATGTTTCGGAAATCTGGAAAAGAGAAGAAGAGTAAGGAGAAAAGTGAAAAAGAGGTAAGATGGAGAATGCAACTCTGAGGAGAGGAAAGAAAAGCGTAGGAGAACAGGAGGGAGAAAAAGTAGAGAAATAAAAAGATGAAGAAGAAAGTAAATAAGGAGGTGAAGAAGTTTTATAAGGAAATAGAAGAGAAGGAGAAAAAAGGTTTAGCGGGTGAAAAGAAAGTGAAAAAAGAAAAATGAGTAGATGAAGAATTACAAGTAGTAGAATAAGGAGAGGAAAAAGAAGAAAAAGGGAGAGAAGAAGCAAAAAATGAAAGACTAGGAAAAAAGAATAATGATTTGGAGAAAAAACGAAGACAAAGGAAGAAAATAGGGAGGAGAAGAAGAAGAAGAAGAAGAAGAAGAAGAACCAGAAGAAGAAAAAGAAAAAGAAGAAGAGGAATACAGAAAATAATTAGGATAAGTAGGATAAAAGGAGTGGGTCATTGGAGAGAAAAAAGAAATAGAAGGATGAGTCGAAAAAGAATTAGGTACAGTATACTACGGTGAAGAAGATTTAAGAAGAGAAAAAAGAAGAGAAGAAGTGGGATACGAAATAAGAAGAAGGAGTAGGATAAAAAAGGAAAATGAAGACGAACAAAGAATAATGAAGAGAAGAAAAAGGAGAAAAACGATTATTACGAAGAAGAAGAAGAAGAAGAAGAGGAAGAAGAAGATAAAACGAAACCATGCCTAAAAGAAAAAAGAGGAAGAGGAGAAAAACAGAAAAAGCAATGGTCGATAGAGGAAGAAAAAATAGGAGAAAAAATGATGGTGAGATAGTGGAAGCCAAAGAAGATAAGAGGGGACGAAGTAACGGGATGATATGGAAGAGAAAGAAGAGACGAGCAAGGTGAAAAGAAGAGAAGAAAAATTAATAAGTTAAAGAACGAGAAAAATAAAATGGTGGTGAATAAACATAATTACATTGTATAGCTTACAAAATAATAATGTGTTTAAGTAACTAAGTTGATTAAATAGAATACTTATTCCTTAATTACTGATAAGGTTATTAGTTTACAAGTTAACCCCGTAATCTATTAATAATGGAGTTTATGTATCTGTCTGTCTGTCTGTCAGAAGCCGAAACTCCATCAGAGTAGCATTGTTATTTACTAAGTCCGCCAGCTTTCTTATATACTGCTAGAAAAACCGCCGGTAACACTATGCGCGTTTTGCAATTTACATAATCAATTGCTTATCAACTTCTAATAAATTACTATTCGCAAATATACACGCATGGTTTTTTTCTTCCGATTTTAACAGGTATTTACGCTATTTTGCACGCTAATAATCTTACTTATAAATTATAATTCAGACAGACAGATACAGAAACTCCATTATTAATCGATTTCTTTTTACCAACGCTGGCTGTTTATTAAGTCGTTTCTTTCGTCCCTCCGGTAATTAAATATGCCACATCTGATTAAACAGCCAGCGTTAACGCTTGCATTCACAATGCTTTTTTTTAAAACCGTACTAAGTTAGTTTATTTTCTTAATGTTATAAACCATTATGTTTTAGAACACAAATTCACTGAATAAATTGTTTAATTGAAATAATAATTGATTAAAAAATTACTATTAAAACACACGCACACACACATTATAACGAATTTAGTTTTCCACTTTAGGACCCGCGCTAACTCTGACCTCGCCATTACGGTTAGGGTCAGTATTCTGTGTTTTTTAATTTTTTAAATTGTTGATTTTAATTTACGTACACTTTCTTTCCGCTCTGAAAGACATAAAATATTACTTACGTGGATTAGGCACAAAACGACTGGGCGTAAATAAATGCGAGCAGACGATACTTTCGTGGGGACACCTTTTACTGGGCAAGTAAATAACTGGTTTTAGAATCGTATTCGCTGTATTTCTTTACTGTTACTTTTAATTTTGGTACACTTTTCTTTTCCCTTTTTGAACAGATAAAACTATTATTATTTAATATTTCGTAAATTCTTACGTGGACTCCTCGCAAAACAATGGAGAAAAAAAATGCGAGCAGACGATAACTTTGGAAAGGGCATTATGAAAATTAGCAAGACGTTTACCAACCGTTAAGAATTAAATTACTTCTTCTCAAATGTGAATACCAAAGTAAAAATATTTCTATTTATGGGGTATGTCAAAACAGAAATCGGGGTAGGGTCGAATTTTTCTTACCTTACATGTTCAACTAAAAATATTCTTGGTCAAAAACTAAGAAAATCAATGTCTAACCACCCAAGAAATATGACGAGGGCTCCATCGGTTTACGCGTGAGCGATCATTTCTTACGCGGCAGCCTAGCAAAAATATGGGACCGGAGGGAGCATATATTTGCTAGTCCATATAATAGACGTTCACGCGCGCACCGATCCGGTTAACGTTTTATTACATAATATGACTAAAAATTTAGCATAGACCAATTCTTTTCTCTATTATTTTGTTTCGTACTTCGATTGTGACGATTAAAAATGCTACCAGATTTCGTGTTAACTAGTAAGCACAAATAACGCCGTGAAATGTTTAACACCACTCATTCCATATAGTCATAAATAACATAGAAAAATGTGTTCATTTAATTGTTTGCAAAGGTTTCATTTGGTTGCGGTTTAAGACGTACAGCTTCTAATTGGTAAAGTTTTTAAAAAAATAATGTGTCCACTATATTCACTGTGTTCCTTAGAATACGTAACCCATAATTCATTATAAGTCCATTAGGTTACTAGTTTTCCACGTACACATTATTGACAGTTACTTGCGCGCACCGGTCCCGTTAAATATTATTACATAATATAACTCAAAATATGATGTAGATCTATTCGTTTCTCTATTATGTTTTTGTATCTCGCTGATGCCGATTTAAACTTCTACCAATGTATGTGTAATATATTCAGCACTGATAACGTCGTTAAATGTATGAAAGCACTTTTTCCTTTTAATCATTAATAAAGTATCAACTTGGGTTCAGCTAATCGTCTGAAATATTTTCGCCCCAAATCGAATTTCTGTAAGAAATGTAACCAAAGATATCAGATAGAAATAAGACGATTGCCGTGAAAATAAAGGTATGCATCTATCATCTCACTCCAGTCATGGGACAGATAATAAATTGTTTACAACGTATTATATTTTGGCAGTAAATGATCCAAAACAATTTTAGCTGGTGCACCAACGACTAGTCTTTTTCTCTTTGAGAGTGCCCAAAAAAGAGCATCTGATATAATATGTCGAACACTGTCTACCAAACTCCATCCCCTATCACATCGCCGCAATGTTGCATAGCTGTGCTTGCTTTACAAATACTCGGGTTGAATGTGCACCGACGAATATGCTGCACTCTTTACCCCCCTCAACGGAAATACCCTCGATCAACCCGACAACAAGCCCCCCTTCATTGTTAACGTCTCCAGATGCTGGAAAGATTTCTACTCTCATAGCTTCTTTCCTCGAACTGCTTGCCTTTGCAATTCTTATCTGCTCACTGTTTTTCAGACTGTACCAACATGCATTAATTTAAATGTAGATGAACAAACATCTCGATGCAAAACTTCCCACTTAAAATACCACTAAGAGCTTGACCCCTTATTCACAGTGGCCCGTTACGCATCAGTGTCAATGTGCTTCGTTAGTCGTGAATATATGTACGTAAAAAACTGGTGCCTATGCAATATAAATGCATAAAATAAAATATTTCTGTTTCATATCGTCAAACTCCTTCAGTGGTTGATACGATGAATGAATATTGTCTAAAATCTATTTGTATAGATAAAGGGTGAAATATTTATTTTGCGCGAATCGAGGGCTCCATTTTGTTGCTCGACAAGACACGTCACAGATACGTGATTCTTCAGGGGGAGGGTTATTATGTTTGTCAGTGTTGTGTTAACTACCATCCTAGGTACATTATTCGGGTAGAGAGGAGGAGAGAGACAGAGACGAAAATATAGTCTATCTGAGAGTTTTTTGAGACTACAAAATAAGACATTTGTTCCGCTTCGCTTGTAAGCGAATTCCCATCCCAGACTGCCAAGCATGCTAGTGATCACATGATATCATTGAACCCGCAAACAAACACTCCTATGGTGTTACCATACACTTTCCAATACATTATATTCCATATTCTCTATCTTCAAAGACATATCAATATATAACATTTCCTCTGTCTCTTTCTTTCCTACACTTTTATTAGTTTGCCTAATTTTTTCTTTTTAAACAAATCGATTTTTGACTTCAATAGATAATTATCTCAAAGCATAATGAAGGAGTGTCATGGCTTCTCAAGTGAAACAGGATTGCATACACGACCCGATGTCCTTTTCTCTTTTATATCAGTGGTAGAGAACTGGAATACATTGATCCGGAACCGTTAATATAAATTCTAATAATTAATGGCGACAGAAAAATGTATATTTTTACAACAAATACGATAAAAATAAAAGTGAGAATACAAGACAAATAATGTAAAATATCAACAAATCTTGAGTAGATATGAAATAAATTAATCGATTCTTGGTATGTGTGTCTGGTCTCGGAACCGCTATGCCGGGAAATGAGGATGAGGAATCGAAGATTGATCTATTATAATCAGACGTTTACAGATACATGTAAATAATGAATAGATATATGTACAGACACACACACACAACCATATATATATATATATATATACATATATATATAGATAGATATATATGTAAATATATATATATATATATGTAAATATATATATATATATATATATATATATATGTAAATATATATATATATATATATATATATATATATATAGAGAGAGAGAGAGAGAGAGAGAGAAAGGTAGATAGATAGATGGATAGATAGATAAGAGCGGAAAATTGAAAATCAACTATTGTCTGTTTCGTCTGTTATATATATATATATATATATATACATGCATATACAATCCATATACATATATATATATATATATATATATATATATATATATATATATATATATATATATATATACATAGAGAGAGAGAGAGAGAGAGAGAGAAAGAAAGACAGAGTCATAGAATAAAAGAGAGGGAGGGAGAGAGAGTGTATATTGTTTGTCATATATCTTAATTCCATGAAACTCCTGCGTGTATAAAGTAGTGGTCAATTACATGTAATTATAGTACAACTTCCTTTATTTATACCACTATTATTAGCCACATGAATGTATACATGTTACAGATGCGATTAAATAAGATTCTTTGTACCGACCGAAACGAAGACAGAGTAAAAAAACAATTTTGTAAATTGTTTTTGGCTTTCGGAAGGCGGAAATAGGAGGAAGAATAATCTAGTATTGGCTCGAAGTTTATCCGCTTTTACCACGTTATCTGTTTATATGTTAACATTTATGATTACATACTTATACACTGACACATTTTTTTAATCTCAATTATGCAGTCGCATTTAATTACTTTAATTTTCTGATACAATAATAATTTCAAGCCCTCTACTTATTTACTTGCCTACTTCTCTTTAATTGAGGTTTACTCGGTAATACCTCGGTAATACCTCGGTATATATATATACATATATATATATATATATATATATATATATATATATATATATATATATATATATATATATATAAGGAGGTTGCAGTACTGAGGGACCCCTTTATAAGATCTCTTGGCTCCTCTCCCATTTACTTAAACCGCTACTCCTCACCTTCCCGGCACATGTCAGCAGCTC
>OY744522.1:161965862-162055862 GCA_963556195.1 Sepiola atlantica | reverse complement strand
ATATATACATGTATATATGTATGTGTATATACATATATATGTATATATACATATATATATATGTATATACATATATGTATATATATATGTATATATATATGTATATATATATATATATATATATATATATATATATATATATATATAAAACATCAAGTTATATAGCTTTCTGATCTTGACCAGTCTAAGGCATCGGGTCCCGATTCAATTCCTGTTGTTGCTCTCAAGCGTTGTGCTCCTGAACTTTTTTCTATCATCTCTAAATTATTCAATCTCTGTTAGTCTAAGTCCTGTTTCTCTTCTTGATGGAAGGCGTCTATTCTGTGGTCCCTATCTTTAAAAATGCTGGTGATCAATATGACCCAACTAAGCATTGTCCGGTTAGTCTCCTCTCCAAGGTTAGTCAACAGCAAGTTTGTTAATTTTCTGGAAAGTCTGGGTATATATAATTATTTTCAGTATGACTTTCGTAGTTTCCGTTCAACTGCTGATTTTTTAACTGTTAGAACTGAGCCAATCTGTCGGTTTATGGATAATTGAGGAGAAAAAAAGCCATCGCGCTTGACATTTTGAAGGTGTTTGACAGAGTGTGGCATTCTGATCCCCTACACAAGCTTCCGGGTTATGGTATTAATGGTGAGGTTGTTGACATTATTAGGTGGTTTCTTTCTGATCGAAGCTTGCTAGTAACTTTGAGCAGTGTCACTTTATTCAATTTTCTCATCAATGCTTGTGTTCCTCAAGCCTCTATTCTAGGCTCAACACTGTTTCCTCTCTATATAAATGATCTTCCAGAGAATATTGTTCAGACAATTAACATCTATGCTGATGATAGCACTCTCTATTCTGGTGTTGCTTCCCCTATCTCCCTCGGATCAGTCGACATATGCAGCTGATCGAGAAGTTGACCTGAGTTCAGTTGTGAATATATGGACGAAATGGATGGTTCCATTTAATCCGATTAAAACTCAGCTCGGGTGTTTCAATCGTAGGTGTGCCACATTTCTTCCTGAGATTCTAATGGATGTATCTGCTCTTGAGGAGAAATCCACTCTGAAACTTGTTGGTCTTCCTCTCTCATCAAATATTTCTTAGAGTGCATACATTAGATCCATTGGTCTGGCTGTTTCTCGTCAAGTCGGTTCTTTCTATCGCCCCAAACACTTTATTACAACTGAGCCTATTAACTATCTCTACTAATCTACAATCAGTCCATGTATGGAGTACTGTTGTCATATTTAGACTGGTGAATCTCTATCCAATTTGAGAGTTATGTATAAGGTGCAGAAACGTATCTGGTATTTGATTGGCCCTACGCTTTCTTCTTCTCTGCACTCTTTCTCTCATGGACGTAATTTTCTAGTCTCAGTTTTTTTTATGAATAGTATTATGACATGTTTACTTCAGAATTATGTGACCAATCCTTCGCTTTTTTGTTCCAGCTCGTTTGACTGGTTGGTCTAGTGGTCTCTATCAATTGGCTGTTTTCTTACCTCATTGTTATACCCCTTCCTCTTCCAGTAGCTTCTTTCTAAGAATCGCAGGCTTGTGGAATTCTGTTCCTGCTGACTGTTTTCCTCCTACCTATAGTATTGATCTTTTAAGACTAAGGCCAATAGGCATCTCCTGTCCTTGTGATGATTATATTTTTTCTTGTTAGCTCCTTACATAAAGTGACTTCATGCCTTCTCTGGAGCAATTTCCATAAAAAAGTTAAAACTTAGTTATTTGGATAAAACCATTCAATAGTTCCTTCAAAACCACTTTTATTTGGAAGCATTTTTTCTGCCTATCTCAAAAACATATTTTCATGAGGAGGCGTCATCAGTATATCCTCAACTCCCGGTTAGGCTAAAAATGTTAATGCAACCTACACTCATTTAACATATACATAGTGGCTTACAATCTGTTAAAGGGAAACACTAATTTTACCCTATTTCCGCATATAAATGTTCACTTTGTAATATGTGTATGATATGTTTTATTCTTTTGTTCACAGTGGCCATGTTGATAAAATTGACAAAAAGGAATACTTAAAGGTTACATATAACTAATAATTATTTTTCACAAACCGCAATTAATCGAATTTAAAACTTTTTTTCTAGTCTCGATTTCCTTTATTTGTACTCATTTTTTTCATTTTTCTCTCGTGTAAGGGCGCCCATATTTCAATGAATAACAATCCGTGAATCTGATACAAATCTGCTTTCGGTCAAATTGTAAACAACTTCTATATATACTATTCGATTGAGTCATGAATTATTACTAATTTCTATTCTACTATTATATCCCGTTGGGTCATTCATACTTATTACCATGCAATAAATAATAATATAGACTACGAAAATTAAAGCTATATAAATTATAAACACGAGAATCATAAATAAAAATACGAAACTAAGCTTTATAAGAAATAATAACTAAATAAATTTGAGAGTACGTACTTCATATTGATTTAAGATTAAAGAAATAATGGTTGCATTTATAGGCTAGAATTGTAGTTTAACTAAAAAATAATAGTAAATAGGAATTTGATATAGATTAAATCTGATGTTAATGTGAAGAAACTGAATATTACTGATCGAAAAAACTTTTTTTTGTAAAAGTATACTCGGAATAAATACGGAAATACACTTCCTTTAAAAAACTATATGTTAAAAGATAATTGAATAACTATTAAATTACGTAGTTTTTATTATATGTATATATGCTACACTCCCACTCCCCTTGTTATTGAATAATACGAACGTTTAAATATCCATTATCAAATATCATATAAATAATTAAATTACACAATAATTATTACTTAAAATTTCGAGTAGATCTACATATATAGTTATCATAGGGTTCCTATGTGTTTCAATTCTTCCAGGTGACTGCAGTGTAGGGGTCCACTTGTCTATATAATAATACGCTAAGGTATTTTGTATTCATGCGGACATAACCACGTTATACTGAAATTTAAAAGAAAAACGAGCTCGTCCAATTAGCAATACTAGTACTTGCTGATGGGTAAGCTAATGTTGCTATGGGAAGCAATTCCGACTTTACCCATTCTACAAGGCATTGTTCCAAAATCAAATTGTATCGTCTGTCGACTAGCACAATACACATTTAAATAAATACCTATATTTGCCATTATAATTGTCAATTATATTTGAATGCCACTTTTAAAAAGTGGAATTCGTTTTTTTTTATTTGAAAAACATTTAGCTGCCAATTATATTTACGGTAAGGAGACAAATACTATTTATTAGTTTAAAAAGGAATTGATTTCTATAAGTATAGATACATAAAGCAGAGATATATTCGTTTTAGTAATTTGAGGAATATTTAGCTGGTAATGACAATTACTCTACGGAAAAATAATGGTTCATCTTTTCTTAAAAGTGCTCACTATGACATATATTTATTATTTCAAATAGCGTATTATTATTAATGTAAATTATCTAGATTTATGTAGAACGCAGAGTGGAATATGCACGGATTTCCGTTAGTATTAAATTAAAGGAATACCTTTTCGAGTGCGAACTTAAACATCTCTGGGCTGATTTTTTTTTCTATTTAGACATCTCTTTTTTGTGTTTTTATTAGTCCGTTTTAATGTATCACAACCTGCTTTATAAAAAAGAATGATAATGCTAACAAGAAACACCAGGAGACTTTCAAAAAGAAGCAATAACGCAGAAAACATACTGATAAAAGGGTGAAAAGAAGAATCGATTTTGTATCGTTACTCAGTGATTAGCTATCATTTCGCTAAATTCGATTATTAATTTTCATCCGTCCTGCCCATCGAAATTAACGATAATTAAAAAGTAATTTGGTCCGCCAATTGCTTGCCGCGGTCAGGGCCTCGTTTTCGTTTTACACTACATGAAAAAAAAGAAGTCGAATATTTATTGTTCATTAATTGCTTCATTGTGTTCCAGTTCTTCGTAAAAGCAACGATACCAGCTATTTCTTTTACAAAAGAAAATGGCTGGTAATTTAAATCGAAAGATTGTCAATGTAAAGAAAATAAGCATAAAAGTATATATATATATATATATATATATATTTATATATATACACACATACATATATACACACACACATACACACACATATATATATATATATATTCACACACATATATATATATATGCCCATACATATATACCCACATATGTGTATATACACATATACCCATATATTTATATATATATATATATATATATATATATATATATATATATATAAACACACACATATATATACACACATATATATGTATATATATATATATATATATACACACATATATATATACATATATACACATGTATATATACACACATATATATATATACATATACATATATATATATATATATATACAAATGTATATATATACACACACATATATATATATATATATACAAATGTATATATACCCACACACATATATATATATATAAATATATATACACACACATATATATGCACACATATATATACACATGTATATATATACATATATATACACACACACACACACACCCATATATATATATATATATATATATATATATATATATATATATATAGTACTATGTTGAACCCATGGACGATGGAGTGTTTTTTATAGGATATCTTAAGTAGGAGAAGTCAATGCTTGGGAAGAGTAATAATAAACTTAAAAAAGAAAAGCATTAAACCAACATATAAGTCTTTGCACAATAATTTATTTTAATGTCCTCTCATAATCTACAATAAATGCTTAGCTGAATCGTGCTTCCCCGATAGCTGAATAAGTGCCTCTGTGGTACAAGTCTACAAGAATTCTGGGAATATACCGATCCCCAGAACTACCGCCCAACCAGTCTGCTGCCGATCTTTGCTAATATCTTTGAATGCTTAATCAATCTAGCTATAGTACGGCACTTAGTTTATGCTAAGCTTCTTTCTAACCGCCAGTATGGATTTAGAAAATCACGATCTACTGCAGACATCCTAACGGTCATCTCAGAACGCATGTATCATACACTCGACAAGGCAGATGAAGCTAGGGCAGTAGCGCTTGATATATCCAAGGCCTTCGACAAGGTATGGCATAAAGGGCTTCTTTTGAAAATACGCTCATACGGTATTACTGGGCAATTACTTAATATAATCTGATCCTTCCTAACCAAAAGAAAGATCTAGGTTGTCCTCGATGGCCGTCCATCTAAGCAACATGACATAAATGCTGGTGAACCGCAGGGATCTATCCTTGAAACTCTTATTGTTCCTGATCTATATAAACGATCTCCCTAATGACATCGAATCTGAGATTGGTTTATTTGCTGACGACACTACGCTTTACTCTCGCCATAGTGGCAAAACAGACGCGATCATATCCGAGGCAATGACTGAATCCTTAGAAAATGACCTCCATGCTGTAGTGGATTGGGGTCATTAATGTTTGGTAACTTTTAATGCTGCAAAGACGAAGATCATTTCCTTCAATAACTACAAGAAACATCTTCAACCACCGATTGTTATAGCAAATAACACCTTACCTGAGAGTTCATCATTCAAACTCATTGGCCTTACCTTCAAAGGTAACATGAATTGGAACAAATACATTGAAGACATTGCTAAGGCTGCCGCAAAGACGGTTGGCTCACTCTACCGTGCTAGTAAACTACCGACACCTGACATTATCCTGTATCACTACAAAGCCACCATTCGCCCATCCACCAAAATCACAGCCCCCTCCCTCTCTACCCATCCTCCTTTCCCTGCATACACCCCCATACACAAACATTCCAACTTACTTTTCCCCTTCAATCTTGACCGCAGCCATATGGTCAAACACCTCCCTCCCACCTTTTCCTCCACTCCCTCTCTGCCATCCATTTTACCCCTGGTCATCCCCACGTCTTTCTCTTACCACCATCCACAGTAGTCCTTGCTCACTCAATCCTTCCATTTTTTCCCCCCACTCATTTTCTTCCACATTCATTTTTATTCTCCAACAAGTACGGACGTCCACCCAGCACTGGCCATTATTTCATTTTATTTTTCCTCCCAATATGTCTACCCTACATGTATCTGTACTTGCATACATTTTTTCTCTATATTATCATCCTGATGAAGTCTTATAAATAAAGACGAAACGTTGATGTACACATAAAAAACATCCATTTTTTGGTTTTTTCCTTTTTCATTTTCCCATATATATATATATATATATATATATATATATATATATATATATATATATGTGTATATATATATATATGTATATATGTATATATACATATATATATATATATGTATATGTATATATACATATATATATGTATATATATATGTATATGTTATATCCTAAATTACATAGGACATACTAAATTAAGAATACGCCGAGTGGTTTGCGTTTAACAGGGATCCGGTAGGCAGTAGAGACGTCGACTCTTCAATGCCATCCAGATATCACTACTCGTCTTATATACGTACTTTCGTATATAGTCAATACCTGATTACTTCCCTTTATGTTAGTTTCGTATTCATGCCAAATCATGACCTTTCAAACAGTATATATATATGTATATATACATATATATATATGTATACATATATATATGTATATATATATATATGTATATATATATATGTCTAGATATACATATACATATATATACAGATACATGTATACATATATATGTATACATATACATATACATATATATATACATGTATACATATATATATACATATATATATATATAAACATATATATATATATACATATATACATATATATACATATATATATACATATATATATACATATATCTATGTATATATATATATATATATATTACAGAAAGAGTACTGTTGTATAAAAATATTTATGTGTTATATTTATTTAAGAAATTTTAAATCAAATGACATGTCAATTTTTTTATAATAAATACATTGATTTATTTTAAAAGCAACACTTTCAGCATACATTACTTAAAAAAATAAGACATTTTTATTTCTTTTAAGATCTCATGATTATTTCACTATAATACTAGTAAAATGTAAAGAAGTTATTGCTTTGAAAACGGTATCTATCTTGACAGATTTGCATTTAAAGTAATTACATTTTTTACTGAAGAAATGCACAGTGATTGGTTTTCAAATAAAAAGAAATATCATACCAAAACAATGTTTCTAAAATGTAAAGACATTCTTTTATCGGAAAAAAGCGTAATCTTCGCGAGACACATATTCACTTTCTTTTGAAACACACGTCAACAACATCGAACCTATATTTTACTCTTATAAATGTAAGATGAAACATATTTGTCTTTGAAAAGAGCATAATACCGAAGTTTTAGCTTTTTAAAATAAATAAATTCATTTATGAAAAAAAACTCAACATTCTTATGTATTCAAATTTCTATCATTCATCGTATTTATATATATATATATATATGTGTGTGTGTGTGTATATACAGTATAGATAAACCATATATATATATATATATATATATATATATATATATATATATATATATATATATATATATACTAGCTATATGTACCCCTATTGAATATTCTCAGCTTAATAATTGCACCTTCCATCGGTGCACCAACAGATTTGTATGGACAGAGTTATAATAATGATAATCTCTCCTCCCCTCCCCCCTCTTTCTTCCTATCGCTTTCTCTCTCTCTCTCTCTCTCTCTCTCTATATATATATATATATACTGTTTTGAAAAACTAATGGAACACACATTTATTTAAACACGATGTAGGATAACTGATTGAATGTGACGTGGAATTGATTCCTTAAACGCTTAAATGGTTTCTAAGGGAATTTTGTACAATTGTCTAGCTAAAACCATCTCTAGTTCTTTCAATAATGAGGGAGGGGTACTAGCTTCACACTTGTTTTTCTAAAATACACAACATATGTTCAATACTATTTAAATCTGAGAATCGTGGTGGCAGACTAGATGTTCTACTTTTCTCGAATGTTCTTCGTACCATTTAGTTACAACTTTTGTTGTGTGAATAAGTTCATTATCATCCTAAAAACTGCATTTCCTTCTAGAAACATAAGGGGTTTCTAAGTAACTCACAATGTTCAAATTATTTTGGCTAATGATATTTTACATCCGGGAAAACCTGGGAAGAGCGGATTTCCAAGATATAGGCTGGCAATTCATTATCGACCCATAGTTGGAAGAAGTCAGTCTAGAGTGAAGGCCTTTTTACGGCTGTTTCTAAACATGCACACAGCCAGAGGTTGGGAATAGAGTAAATGATGGTTCCCATGAGAAAATGAAATTCTTCCACTATGGAGACCAATCTTTGACGTTTCTACAGAACACTTAACGTTTTTCAACATCTGTGTTCGAAAGCAATGGTTTTCTGATGGCAGCCCTCCAATGAATTCCAGGCTTTTGAAGCATTTGGCGAACAGTTCTTATTGAATTGAATCTTATTGAATCGGGATTATCCAGATGATTGTTAAGCTCTGCTCTAATTTGGGTGCCGTAGTTTTGTGCTCTTTCGTCGCAATCCTTACAAGAGCTGTCCCCATCTTATTCAAGAAGCTTCGGCTTTCTTCTAGAATTTTGTTTGGAGGAGAATGTTTTCACTTCTTTTTCATAGGTTGTCATCACTTTCAAGACATTTCCTTTTGATACGGCCACGATCTTTGCCACTTACCTTACAGTACAACCAGCAATACGACAACAACAATCTGCCTTATTTGTAAATCTGATAGACTTGTTATTTAAATAAAAAATACAACCTATAATGCTGTACGCATTAAATATCGTTACAAACTGCTCCGCAAACATAACCTTCTTGGCGAATGTAATAATTACACGAAATCATTTGCAATATACATTGTGAATGAACAAATACGGGTTGGCATGCCGTAAAATAGACACCCAAAAGCAAAGGAACCGTATAACACAAAAAGAAGACTTGTTATACGGTAAAATAGGCAGAATCAAATCCCGCAATGGACGCACTCACATGTAATCGTAGGCACATGCTCAAACACATACACATTCAAAATGGCGAATCTTCACTCTTGGATGGTTCTCAAACTTACATATAATTATAGTGTCTTACTCTATTATTTTCTGTTTTACTTCATTCAATAATAGATATACATTCCTTCATGTGCACTCGTATGTGTAAACGAAAATAATACATTTTATAAAACTAATAAATTTCATAAAACAGACGCGAAAATATCGAGTAGAAAAACACATTACACGCAGGTACACTCCACTACGCGTACAAATACGTACACGAACCATTCTCATCGAAATGCTTTAAAAACACTCATCGCCAAGTAAATAAACGTATAATAAAAAGAATTGCTTTCATTTCCCCTCAAAATTAAATCGTTGTAAAAGAGAATCTATTTTTCGAAGAAACAATGGAACCATTTTCCATGGAAAGAGAACAAAAAAAAAGAAGATCAACGAAAAGAGAAAAATATATAATGAAACATTTCTCCCAAACAGTTCGAAGAACAAAGAACATAGAAGTTGAATGTATCGAATAAAACAAAAAGCAAACAGAGAAATCAAATGTTTGCAGTCGCGTCACTGACAGCACTGAATATTTATCGATCGACTTCGATTGGGTGCCGTCAGTAAAAATGTCGGTGGTAAGACGCGCCCAGTGATCGATAGCCATTATCTACGTTTTTCATGTGTAGCGGCCGACATCTTTAGGGTTCCGCCATTTTGTTTTGTATCTTTTTTTATGGAATTTTCACTTTTCTTTTTTCTCTTATCTTATCTGTTTTTATTTGCATTTTGAGAAAAAAATTAAACATTGGTTTAATATATGTATATATTTCAAACCGTAGTCGTAATGCAGCCTGATGGTAGGAAGCCGGGGTTCATAATACTTGGATCCAGGGTCCAATCCTCTGACTGAGGGTATTGTTAGGTAATTTTTATACTGACTAGTGTAAAAAACACTAAACATATATATGTCTATTGATATGAGAAATATGTATTTACTAAAATACTATATATATATATATATATATATATATATATATATATATATATATATATATATATTCCTCCCATACTGATGATTGCCGGTTTGGCATGCAGCCTATGTGTATATGGGTTTATTAAACAATTTTATTCATAAATAATTATCCAAATCTCTCGCGAGACATACTTTAAGTATGTTGACAACAGGCCGTCATTTAAAGCGTAATGCAACACTCTATGCCCCGCCTCTTTAGTGTTTTCGACAGACTGCTTAATATGCCCGGTACATTCGACATGTAAGACGTTTATTAACTCCTCCATTTCTAGACAATGCTTGCTGGGCACATTGGTTTGTGCTCCTACTACCGATTTAAATATGACTTTCGTATTTGTGGTTGAACCGTGTGCCCGGCAAGGATTTCCCCTCTTATACTGATGATTGCAAGTTTGCAATTAAACTTATGCGTATGTTGGTTTATTTGAATAATATCATTCATAAATAATTTTATATATACATTTTCGATTATTTTACTTTGAAAAATGATGATGATGGATAGATATTCACAGGAAAAAAAGCGTTTTAAATCAAGGTAAACACTAGTTCCGGCTAAAACCAAGGATATCGTTTTCAAAGATTGTAAAGTACTTCAAAATATTTACAGATGTACGTGTTTATATACGTTTTAAAATTATAAAACACGTTTAAAAAAATACGTTTAAAACACATTTAAAAACTCCTCGGTTTGGCTATCGTCAGTGTTAAGTGCAAAAAGTACAATAAGTAAATACAAAGACAATACACAGGCATTTCATAAGAAAGTACTAATTTTTCAACCTGCTTTTTTTTCTTTTTAACCTTGGATTGCATATAATATTTGTGATAGCATGGAAAACTTCCGGTCTGGCTTCAGTACTCGGAAGTAGCCATAAAATGGTACTCTTTGTAAGAAAAAGAAGTGAAAACATTCTCCTCTAAACAACATTCTGGAAGAAAGCCGAAGCTTCTTGAATAAGATGGTACAGCTCTTGTAAGGATTGCGACGAAAAGCACAAAACTACGGCACCCAAATTATAGCAGAGCTTAACAATCATCTGGAAAATCCCGATTCAATAAGATTCAATTCAATAAGAACTGTTCGCCAAATGCTTCAAAAGCCTGGAATTCATTGGAGGGCTGCCATCAGAAAACAATTGCTTTCGAACACAGATGTTGAAAAACGTTAAGTGTTGTGTAGAAATGTCAAAGATTGGTCTCCATAGTGGAAGAATTTCATTTTCTCATGGGAATCATCATTTACTCTATTCCCAACCTCTGGCTGTGTGCATGTTTGGAAACAGCCGTAAAAGGGGCTTCACTCTAGACTGACTTCTTCCAACTATGGGTCGATAATGAATTGCCAGCCTATATCTTGGAAATCCGCTCTTCCCAGAGTTTCCCTGTAGTAAAATATCATTAGCAAAAATAATTTGAACATTGTGAGTTACCTAGAAACCCCTTATGGTTCTAGAAAGAAATGCAGTTTTTAGGATGATAATGAACTTATTCACACAACAAAAGTTGTAACTAAATGGTACGAAGAACATTCGAGTGAAGTAGAACATCTAGTCTGGCCACCACGATTCTCAGATTTAAATAGTATTAAACATATGTTGTGTATTTTAGAAAAACAAGTGTGAAGCCAGTACCCTCTCTCATTATTGAAAGAACTAGAGATGGTTTGAGCTAGACAATTGTACAAAATTCCCTTAGAAACCATTTAAGCGTTTAAGGAATCAATTCCACGTCACATTCAATCAGTTATCCTACATCGTGTTTAAATAAATGTGTGTTCGATTGGTTTTTCAAAACAGTATACATATATATATATATATATATATATATATAGAGAGAGAGAGAGAGAGAGAGGGAGAGAGAGAGAGAGCGATAGGAAGAAAGAGGGGGGAGGGGTGAGGAGAGATTATCATTATAATAACTCTGTCTATCATCAATATGTTGGTGCACCGATGGAAGGTGCAATTATTAAGGTGAGAATATTCAATAGAGGTATATATAGCTAGTATATATATATATATATATATATATATATATATATATATATCAATAAGTATTACTATTTCATGTATCCACATTACATTTTATAGGGAGATATAATTTTTTATGAATCAATTTTCAGTATTTACTTAAACAGTGCTCAATACGTAGGTAGAGCTAGGTAGTAAGCTATGAAAATATATTTGTGGCAATTAAGCTACACAAAGGATACTGCGTGTCATTCCGGGGGAATCTTCAGGCTAGAATTGGCATAAATATCCTTCCATAGCTTACTATATATATATATACAGGGTGTTTCAAAAGACTTGGGAACATAACGATTTTTAATAACTCAAAAACTATTAGGAGTTGAAAAAGGAAATTGGTACCGTTGGAAAGGTTAAAGTTTCAAGTTTTGTGGGGAATCTTCAAAGTTGCTCAACATGAGCACCATTCGTCACACGGCAGACATCTAGTCGATAGTCCATTTCCTGCCAAACGCGTTCAAGCATCTTGACGTTAATGGTTCCCACAACTGCCGTTACTCGAGCCTTTAGTTCGTCAATATCTCTTGGAAGGGGCGGCACATAGACTTGTTGCTTGACAAAGCCCCAAAGGAAAAAGTCACACGGGGTAAGATCTGGAGACCTAGGAGGCCAGGGCATGAGAACGTCATCACCTCGCCCAGATCTCCCAATCCATCTACCAGGCAGCCTTGTGTAAAGAAACTGCCTTACTCTAAGACTCCAGTGTGGTGGTGCACCATCTTGTTGAAGAATGAAGTCATCAGATTCTGCTTGTTCCAACTGAGCCATTAACCAGTCTTCCAGCATGTTGAGATAGGATTCACCAGTGATAGTTGCCTCTTCAAAGAAGAATGGTCCATAGACACCTTTCTTGGAAATTGCACAAAACACGTTCACTTTTGGTGAATCTCGCTCGTGCTCAAGAAGTTCATGAGGATTCTCAGTACCCCATATGCGAGTGTTATGCTTGTTAACTTTGCCATTCAGATGGAAGGTCGCCTCATCGCTAAAAACAAGCCGGTCATCAAAGCCGTTATCTTCCAACTTCTCTTGCATTGCAATGCAAAAGTCACGGCGAAGTGGCTTATCAGTGTCCTTCAACTTTTGGACCAACTTGAGCTTGTAAGGTACCATTTGCAGTCGTTTCCTTAAGACACGCCAGACAGTTGCTGGAGCAAGCTGAAGTTCCCTGCTGGCTCTTCTCACTGATTTACGGGGGTTCCGCTGAAAGGCTGTTCGAACTTGCTCAACTGCATCTTCTGAAGTTGAAGGGCGACCTGTTCGCTTACTTGGGCACAAACACCCATCTTTCACAAATTTAGCATGCCATCTGACAATGGATTTCCTTTCAGGGGCTTCTTTTTTAAATTTCCTGCGAAATGCACGCTGAACACATGTCCACGATTCAGTCTTTGCAAATTGGAGCACGCAAAATGCCTTGTCTTGTTTAGAGAACGCCATTACTGCACCTGGAAAGATAACACGAAAATCATTAGTATGACCAACAACTTGATTAAGGAAGCTTTAAAATGGCACCAGTTTCATTTTTCTACCTGGAATAGTTCATGAGATATACGCATTTGTAATGTTCCCAAGACTTTTGAAACACCCTGTATATATATATATATATATATATATATATATATATATATATATATATATATATATATATATATATATATTGCATTACATATACATATACATTATATATATATATAATGCTCATTGCATTTTTGTTTGTAAAATTTCTATCTTTTCCCATCATATAAAATATGCTATTGTGATATATGAATTAGAGAAAGTCATGTTTAAATGCCTGTACAGTGTTGCTATTTCATAGAACCGCTCTTGTTTGCGCTACTCTGGATTAATGTTACGACGGGTGTGCTCGTCTGAATGGCTGATAAATACGTACATTCTAAGTGCTTTTATTCGCCTTTATCGCACCCATGGTTATGCCCTTCGTTCTCCCAGGGTCATTACCACCATATTTCCTACTCATGTTGATGGTGTTGGTGGGTGGAGAGCATTTTTTACCTGTTAGCATTAAGTGTGGAACATTAAAAAAATAGCAAGTCCCCTTCAAGTCGTCGCCCTACCTGCCCGTTATACCTCATTTTACAATATGCTGGAGTCATTCGGTCTAATGTGAAAATACTAAGAACTCTATTCGCGGAATTCACGAGCAAAAATAAAAGCATTACAACTAGCGGAACGATTGATATTATGCTATTTTTATTATTATTTACTCGCTGGGAGGTTTCACACAAGTCATTATCAGGGATCACGAACTGGCACCAACAAGCTATGTTCCATACAGTCTAACTGCAAAAATATCTCCTCAGATTTCCAATAGTTACCACATCTCATAATCGGAGAAAACAATTTTGCGTTTTCGCAATAACCATTTACCATTGAGTTCCTGCTATTAATGACCTTTGGGAATGAGAGAGACAATAAGCATCTCTAGGATAACATTACCCCTTATACGCTTACAGTGGAGACCAAATAGTGCTCGCCTCCCGAGTCCTCCCATCCTCCTTTACCATTCACGACTATTTATGTGGGACCAATTCATGCAAGTGCCACAAAATGTATTTTTTTAAGCAGGGATGCCACACAATGCGTTTTTTTTTCTGATCTACTCCGGTAGTTTCAATTTCCTTGGTTTCGTGTATTGTCTATCATGGGGTTCTAGTTTGTTTATCGTGTTATTCCATTTCAGTTCATGTGTGATTGGACATCTGTTTATGTGAGTGTGCCCTCCGTATGATTACAACGTCTCTTATCTTATTTCCAGGTTATTCGGCACTGTTAATATTGCTCTTATTACTAGTCATTCTCAGATAGTTGTTTCGTCGTATTACCGCTCTTAATTTTGGCTAGATGTGGATAGTGTTTTATGTTGGGATTTTATACCCGGATATTTTGTCAGCAGTCAGGACATCTTATTCTTACGTTAGTACATGGCATAGCTAAAGAAGGTGTATTCGTATCAGTCGAGGATACGTCCTCGACGATCAGTCCTTCATAGGGTGGATCGTTGTGTCTTTTCTGGCCTTGCTCCGTGTGTCTTAGGTATAGTTCTGTTCAGTCTCAGGAGGTCTACCCTCCCACGCTTTACCGTTTTCCTTGCGAATCGGTTAGTTTATTGCTAATCGCCTGAGGCCCTCCTACCAGGGAAAGCCGACAGTGATGCTCGGGTATCTTTCCATGCGAGAACGCGGTAATCCTAGTGTACTGGCTTTCCAAAACTACACATGACCTTGTCTTTAACCTGTTAGAGGGGAAGTAAATAAAATACTAACACCAGTACATTCGTTAAGGGGAAATATAATTTGTATACATTTGTATATGTTTATAACCCATTTCCTAGAGAGCTCAATTATGTTATGAAAGCAATGATTTACACTGTGTAACAACCATTACTTTATATATTAGAGAGCTCCACCCACGGGTGGGTAGCACATCTGTGTGTCGTGTTTACCTCTACGCATGTAGGTCAGTATTTAAGCAGTGTATTGTTCCTATAAGTGTTTCTTAGGGATACTTGTCTTGAACGCAACTCTTTGCAGTGCTCTCAGGTGTAACCTGAAATATCGTTTCATCCTTTCTCAGCTTTTCTCGCTTTTCTTTATTTGCGCACGTCATCTATACGCACTAGGTTTTCGTTGTTTCTCCTTAACTTTTTCATCGTTCGTCTTCCGTCTCTTCCGATCCCCTTTCAGCTACGCCAGATGCGCGAGTGATGGATCTCTGGGAGGTGAACGGCTTGTCGGCGTTATTGACCATTTGTTTTGAAAGAGGAGAGCGGGGCAAATGAAGGAAATACTTGCGTATAAACATCCACAATATTTTGTCGTACATGCTTCCGTTTTGTTTCGATATTTTTTTGCTTGTTTCTAATTTAGTTTTTTTCATATCGATGTCTGTTTAGATTGGTATTAATTACACTTACCATGAACTGACATCCGCCCGATATAAACTGATAGCTGTCACTCTCTCCCCTTCTATGTCTTATGTACACTTCCTTTATATATATATATATATATATATATATATATATATATGTATATATATATATATATATATATATATATATATCCAATCTTTCTATTCGTCGAACGAAAGATCTTGTATTATTAACCAAGGAGTGTAGGCAATCTCCATATTTGACGCAAACGTTTTCGACCATCATTGGTCGTCATCAGGCGGATGATTGATCAATGCAAAATAAAATTGGTGAATGTATTTAAGAAGACGTTTCCATGTGATTAAACACATTAAAAACATTCAACAGCATTTCAACACGCCTTCGCACCCCTCATAACGAGCATTGTTCATTTTGGGCCTTTTTAATTGAATGAGCAATGCTTCCATTATGGGGAGGCGAATACCGCAAAATGACACAGCCAGGATTGATGTACTACCGGTTAAGATATTTCTAAAATTATCTTTTGAGATGTTATGTGCTGTAAGGTGTTTATAAATGGAGCTTTGAGGGGAGGTCAGGTGGCAAGTTAATCGACGTGAAATACTGGTTCTAGCCATGCAAATATACGTGTTGTTGGCGGAGACACATTCTCCGATAGGACATTTAAACACGTATATTGCATTACTAGTGTTTACTAAGCCATTGCCAGTAGGATTATTTTTTATTAGTAAATTGTAAGTTTTAAACCTTTTATAGTAAACAATAAATCTAATTTTAAAGTCGTTATCTACAGGAGATATATAGTTATGTATAATATGTTTAATGATTTTTTCATCTATTTTATAGTTTGAGTGCATCTGGTTGCGATAGAACAAGTTTATATTATTAGTAGTAATGTTGTTGTTAGTGTTTTTATTTATGGCGGTTAGTGAGTTTTTTATTTGTTGATCTACTATATAATTAGGGGAATTATTGTTAATTAATATCTGTTTTATATCGGTAAGTGCTTTAAAAATATTTCGTTACTGGAGGAGTTCTTTTTGGCACGATAGATAGGGTTTTTTATGACCGTTATTTTATATTTATCAGGGCATTCACTCTTGAAATTAAGTAAGTTGGAATCTTTACTAGATGGTTTCTTATACGGATAGGTGATAAATTTATCTGTAGACATTTCTATTTCTATATCTAGGAAGGAAATTTTTTTTGTTGATATTAATTTCTTGTGTAAAGCTTAATGTTGAATTATTTTTAAAAGCATTTTTTATTTGAGTTAAATTAGATAAGTGTTTTGTCAGTAGGAGAATGTCATCGACGTATCGGACATATATGGAGGATTTAGGGATAATATTAAAAGTTTTCATTTCTAGGCTAGACATATAATACTCAGCGAACAATGGTCCATCACTATAAACCACAACGATGTTGTTTGCTCGGCAATTGATAAGGCTGAATTTCTTGCCCAGTATTTCGCTTCAAACTCCACTTTTGACTCAGAAATCCTTCCCTAAAGTCCCATTGCGGACTGAAGCCACACTTGAAAACCAGGTCATCACCCCATACATGGTCAGAGACATCATACAAAACATTGACCCATTTAAAGCTTGTGGGTCTGATCTTATACCTGTAATAGTAATAAAGAAATGCTTTGGTGAAGTGGTCCCTGTCCTCTCCAAACTCTACAACAAATGCCTAGGTGAATCTTGCTTTCCCGATAGCTGGAAAATTTCCTCTGTGATACGAGTCTTCAAGAATTCTGGGAATAGAACTGATTCTCAGACCTACTGCCTAATCAATCTACTCTCAATCTTTGCTAAACTCTGTGAATACTTCATCAATCTAGCGATAGTCGGCACTTAGTTAATGCTAAAATTCTTTCTGACCGTCAGTATGGATCTATACAAGCATGATCTATTGCGGAAATTGTAACGGTCATCTCTGAACGCATATACCATACACTGGACAAGGCAGCTGAAGCTAGGGCAGTAGCGCTAGCTATATTTAAGGTCATAAAAGGAATCTCCTGTAAATACGCTCATGCTATTACTCGGCAACTGTTTAACATGATTAGATTCTTCCTAACCAAAAGAAAGATCCAAGTTGTTCTCGATGGCCGTTCATCTAAGAAACATGACATAAATGTTGGTTTACAGCAGGGATCTATCATTGGACCTTTATTGTTCCTGATCTTCATAAACGATCTCCCTGATGACATTGAGTTTGAGATCGGTATATTTGCTGACGACACCATGCTTTACTCTCGTAATGTTGGAAAAACGGAGGCGATCATACCGAGGCAATGGCTGAATCCTTAGAAAATGACCTCCAGGCTATAGTGGATTGGAGTCATTAATGGTTGGTAACTTTTAATGCCGCAAAGACAACGCTTCTTTCCTTCCATACCTACAAGAAACCTCTCCAACCACCGATTGTCATGGCAAATAACACCCTACCTTAGAGTTCAACATTCAAACTCTTCGGCCTAACATTCACAGGTAACATGAATTGGAACAAATACATTGAAGACATTACCAAGGCTGCAGCAAAGAATGTGGGCTCCCTCTACCGTGCTAGTAAACTCCTCACACCTGACATTATTCTGTTTCACTACAAAGCCGCCATCCGCCCACGCATGAATATTGTTGGTACGTCATCCACTAGTCTCTCCCTCTTAGACAAGGTCCAAAAAAGAGTCGCCAACTTAATAGGTCGCTCACTATTAACCAAGCTTTAGCACCTGTCCTATCATCGCAATGTTGCATCCTTGTGCTTGTTTTACAAATATTCTAATGGAGTGTGCTCCGATGAACGGGCTCGATGTAAATACACTAAACCAACTCAATAATTAGCTAAATCCCATTTATTCACTGTGGAGGTCCCTAGATGCCGGAGAACCTTCTACTCCAATAGCTTCTTTCCTCGTGCTGCCGGCATCTTGAACGCCCTCCCTGCTCCATGCTCCATGCTCCCTGCTCCCTGCTACCTGTTTTCCCGACAGTACCGACATGCAGAGGTGTAAAATTAATGTAAACAGACATCCCGCTACACTGCTCCCAACTTAGGATGACACCCAAAACCTACACCCTAATTCTCAGTAGCCCCTTACGTCTACAGTGGTTACCTGACTTGTTAGTGGTGAAATATGTTTAAAAAAACTTAATCGGACCATCTTACAACTAAACAATTTGTAAGATTGCTCGATGAGTTTAGATTTCGAAAGAGATCGCAACCGAAACATGTATGCACATATGTAGCCAAATTGTAAAAACACCGGAGTTTCTTTGGATTGACACCTAGGAAACAACAACAATACGATTACTCTCTCTCTCCCCCCTCTCTCTCTCTCTATCTATCTATCTATCTACACACATATATATATATATATATATATAATGTTAATAATATGGTTACGGTCAACATTTACGCAATCGTGACCAATTCTTGGAATCATCATTAATTCAGTTTTAATCCAAACTTGATGCGTTTACTTTTTAACTGGAATTCCCAAGACTTTTGAACATAAAGAAATTTAAATTTGGTCTAGTAGAAAAAAAGTTATTCAAAATATGTGTGGTCATCAGCATGCAAGATAACGGCCCCAATTGACTTTGAATAACCATAACTTTATTTTATTACAAACAAATATTTAATGTTTGTATATTATAAATTTAGCAAACAACACACGGAATCTACAAATATAGTAATCTCGAAATTAGTTTAAGATATGGAAGGGTCGAGCAGTTTAAATAGACAAAAATGCCAATTGAGTAACGCTCCTCATGCCTTTTAACTCGACATAACTTTTTATATTATAAATATAATTTAAGGATGGAAAAATAGAAAGATAGAACTCGATGAGCTGATTCTAAATATGTTCTTAAATAAAATGATTGGTGCTATAGGAACAGAGAGTTGTGACTTTTAGTAGAAAGAAGTGATAATTGACTTTTGAAGAAAAAAATACCAAAAAAAGCCAAACTGAAAACTGAAGCCACACTTTTAGATGAAAGAAAGCTCCCCAAAAATGCCATATTGAAAATTCTTTTGAAATGAAGAAACATTGGCTATATTGAAGACATTAACCATTAGGTATGTTGAAGATGTTAATCCCCAAATATTTGTATCTTTTTTTTATTGGTTTCGTATTGTTTTCTTAGCGGTGAAAGCAATGTTCCCTATGAAATTGAAACTGTGGGCTTTTTATATATGATGTTTGTGGAAAATTAAAAAAAAAGATATTTATATAATTATTGCGGTAACTAAATAATACTTTTTACAGTATACATATTAATTTTTATATCGTACTGGAAGACTTTAAATAATTTTTTGAACATATTATATCTAAACAATATTTGATAAATTTGTAGATAGATACCCTCAGCTACCACTCCTCTGAACGAAAATGAGATTATCCTTTTTTAGGCGAGTACGTGTTAAGAAAGAAATACAATTATTTTCAAATTTAGAGTTTAGCATATGAATATAGCGTAAAATTATCACCAATGCCTGTCCGATCGCTATCGGGATAGCGTTTTAAGAGCATATAACCATATTTTTTGCAAAGAGATATACATTTTATTTTTGGGGGCGGAATAAAATATCCATTAATCATTACCACTAACTCTAAAATTATGTGGAACCGGTCCACCCTCAAATCACTTAACTCTATCAATTGCAACCCTAAAAAATTAATGAAAACGGTTACATACTTTCTTGGTCTTTGTAGTATCAGCTTTTGTATAATTTTAATTTGTTTATGCAAATAAATATTTCAAAATATATTTGTTCTCATACTACACTTCATATTTTCTGTCCTCGGTCAACGAATGATAAATCCTTCTAGACTAAGGCAATTTAAATTGTTGTTACAATCCAGAGATCTAAACTTTCCGCACATGAAACAACGACTTTGTGTTTATTTCGATGAAAGGGAAAATTCGGCAAAGGAAAATTCGACAACGAAAAATTCGGCACATTAAAATCCAGCAATGGAAAATTCGTCAATTTTGTAAAAGTACGAAAATTAGGCAACTATAAAATAGATATCGATTGAAAATAAATTTTAGAACCGTTCTTGCGGAGGATATAGTTGTAAATACAGAGCGACCCTTCCCTAAAGCAAAAAAAAAAACACTTTTTGTATATCTTTTTGGTACCTTTCGCCATTTCGCGTACTGGGTTATTTTTTAGATAAAATTAAAGTTAAATTGAATTGTTCCGATATCTTTTGTTTATTAAATTGTAAGGCGAAATAACAGAATCGTAAGCAAAGCCCCCTCCTTATGTTAAAGAATGGCTTTCTAAATAATGTAATTATTTAATCCCGGTCGTACACAAGTCAGCCATTTTTATAATTTGTTAATTGTTGACATGATAAATTCATTACTTCGTGTTCTATATTTGAAATGAATTTGGAAGTATTTTAACTGTCGAATAGAAAGTCATTTAAACTTGCTTTAAAATGCTTAGTAAATCTTCCTGTATTAAAAGCCACCCCAAGACAATATTTAGAAATAAATGTTTGAGTAGGATATAGTTGTATAAATCGGGTACCCCCAATAAAATTCTTTGAACAATAAATAGTTTAGTGTATGAAAGATTCCTTAATATTAGAGCAGCACGCGCCAAAGTGTTTTTGTTGATTTTGAGACATCACGTGTAAAACGATGTCGTTAAATATTTAAGTTTAAACATTTTTCATTAATAAGTTCAAAATGATAATTGACGGTCGTTGTACGCATGAATGTGTACTTAGCAGCGTAGGAAAATCATTTTTTATTATTAATCTTGAAAACCAACCAAAATTGAAAAATTAAAAAACAGGAACATTTGAAAAAATTAATTTAAAAATTAGTGTAAATTTTACTAAGAAATATTTATTCTGATAATACTATAAAAATAGGGAAAATTATTAGAAAAGCATCTGACAGATAGTATTCTAATAATGTTCTATTACAAATCCATACCTGCTATATAAAATTTAAGAAATACTAGATGAAATAAATAAAATGAAATATCATAGCGATTATGATATTCAATACATAGTATTCTGTCGGAAAAGTAATTGTTGCTATTCTGATCGCTTGAACATTTTTTAAACTCACGGACATTTTTTGGATAATCATCTAATTTTAGTAAAATGTACATAATTTTTTTTTTAATTCAGGGTCTGAAAATCTTTGAAATAGTTTCAGAAAAGTAGCATTTATATTTAAAAAATAAGCAAACATGATTTCTAGAATTTCGAATTTTACTTAATTTCGGTGTTTTTAGCAATAGTGAGAACATTTTTCATAGTAAAAGTTTTTTGACACGTAGAAATAGTTTTTTAAGATTAACTTTAGGCTTTTATTTTTTCAACATATATCAAATTTTATCTTAAACAATTACATACATATAATAAGAAATGAGTTTAGAATGAATTAAATTATGATAGTTTAATTCATTCTGAAATAATAATAAATTATTTGAACTCATTTGAAACTTAGAAATTGAAATTTATTCTTTATTATTCTGAAACTTATTCTGAAACTCAGTTTTTTCTGAATTAATTAATATTTGAATTTAAAATATTCAACATATTTTTTTTTACTTTATCTAAAAATAAAAATTTAGAAAATTTTAATTTTTAAAAAATATTATTTAATTTAAATTAGAATATTGAATTAGTATTTTAAAGAAGAAAACACCTTGTATTATTAAATATAACTAATTAGTAAAATTGTATTTTATTATTAAAAAAGATGATGTGTAAATAGAAGAAATATTATTATTTTAGATAATTCTTACATTAATCATAATTGAATCGCTAATAATTAAAAATTAAAAAAATATTTCATTTGAAATAGAAAAAAACACACGAAAATATTAATTTAATAATACGAAGTACAATTAGGGAGATTTCTGAGGGTTAAAAGTGGGGGTATAAGTTCTAAGGCACCCCATTATTTATTTTGCTTTTTAACTTATTTTAATAACTACACTTATTTAAGTAAAACTCTAAATTAATTAATATAATATCGTTATGTGTCACTTTGTCTTTGTGGGCAGTATTGAATCGTGTAGTAGGGTTGTCCAAAAATACTGATGTCTTTTCTTATAACATTCTAAAAATATATGTTTAATAAATTACATAAGTAAATCAATTTTTATTGTTTTTCTATTTATTATTTCAATATAGTTTCATTCTTAACTTAATTTGTACATATATTACTAAAGTATAATCAATTGTGGTTGTGTCACTATGAGCCTTACTGAATGATGTGTTAGGGCTGTACAGACAAGGACAATGTTTTAATTGACTATATTCTAATTATGTACTTTTACTTTTTATTAACTAAAAAAGTGAACTTATTTTTAATTGCAAGCTCCATTAAGAAATCTAGAATGACTTCATTTGTAAATTTTAAACTTTAAATGCTTGGGGTATAGTTATTTGTGCTTTCTCTTTATTCGCAGTACTAAATCATGTAGTAGGGTTGTCAAGAAAAGGCAATTGTTTCATTTGATATATTCTATTAACACATATTTTTGTTTCAAATTATACACGTGAAGTTATAATTGTTGCTAACTATATGTTTAAAGTTAAATTACAATTTATTATAATTTGTTGTGACTTTGACTCTATGTGCAGTACTGAATAATGTAGTAAGGTTGTCCGAAAAGGTAAATGTTTAAAGTAAGTATACTAAATTTACTCAGTTTTTCTAAATTATGATAATGAAATTAGTACGAATTAATTATTATTAATTTTATGCAGATTACGAAGGATAGTTTGAATTAATGCATTTTTATTCAGCAGATAAGAAGTAAGACATCCAATTCTCTTTCCCTAACGAATAATATGCTTTCATTATTGCCATGTCATAATGATTATTTGTTCAACTCAATTGGAAATTGTTACTAATATGTCCACCAACTCAAAGTATACGTGATTCAAGGTGAACTTAGTCACTGATAATTTGGCGTCTTGTTATTTGTTTCTTTTGAAATTATAATAAAATATAGATTGTAAATTCTCAAACTGCAATGCCTTAAAAACTGACCTAGAATAAAAATGCGAACGCATGTGTATTAATATTCTTAAATATAAACCAGGCAAAGTACAGGAGAAGTCTATAATCGAAGCATGTGTGCACATATGTAGCTAAAATGTTTGTATTAATAAAAAATCTACTAAACTATGGCTGTATATCTTATTGAGCACTATTACATAAATACAATAGCTTTACGAGATTAATTCGTATGAGCATAATACTGACAATAACTATATATATATATATATATATATATATATATACAGGGTGGGCCAAAATAAGGGTCTTATCTTTAAATTTGAATAACTTGAATTTGAATAACTTCCACAAAATAAAAGTTAAACTCACCAAACTTTATGTGTGTGTAGACTGACCCTTCCGAGATTTTTTGAAATAAACAAAACAAATTTTAGCCGAAAAACACTTCTTAAAACTTACAAAAACTAAAGTATTGTTTTTTACACTGTTTTGAGTTTTTTAAGCAAAAATAATGTTTTCTAAATGAGGGTACGTTCCTTAGGGCTAATACGGCTCATGCTTGCTTCGGAAGGGGTCCTTTACTCATTCTAAAAAAAAAATTAAAAAATCAATAAATAAAAAAGTTATGAATTTTTAAAAATAGGACCCTTATTTTTGCCCACCCTGTATATATATATATATATATATATATATATATATATATATATATATATATATATATATATATATATATATATATATATATATGTTATATTTTTCCTTACCAATGGCTGTATAAACCACTATAAACTCGTGTCGACGTCATGGACACAGGTACTTACTTGTCTGTTTATACAAAAATCATGGAGGCTGATGTTAATGCATGAAAAGGTTTATTTAAAAAGAGACAATCAGATACAACTCAGAGTGTATACGCGTGGAGGAGAGAGAGAAACACTGTGCGTACTGTCCGCAAGACACTTTTTTGTGCTTGAAGTCTTATCAGAAGTCACGTGGTTCTATCGACGTTCACTTTTTGGTAATTTCTTGTCACATTAACAGTATCTCTTAACCATTACCATTCTAACACGGCTTTCGTTATGTAATATATAGACAACGAAATAATAGGCAAGCAAGTTTAAAGAACAAACAATAACAGCGGTATATTAATATATTTCGTCCTTTTTCATTCGAATAAACATTTAACTTGTCGTATTCAGTAGGACCAGAACAGAGTGATAACTTTATTTAAGAGTCTAGCGAAGGTTTCGTACTATTTTGTCAGTGGCTTGAAATAAGAATAAATATTTTGGGCCTAAATTAATCTTATACATCAGCAGTGAGGGTGGTTAATGTGTGTAACGATAAAATATATGGAGATGTACGAGAAAGGAAAGGAAAAGACAAAGAGGGGGATGAAAAGTGAAATCAACGAGGAAATATCTGAGTGAACGTATACAAGGAAAACACGCGAGACGGCAGACAGTGACCGACACATTGAAAGAGAAAATAATAAAGGGTAATAGTATTATTTTTTTTCGTAATTTACACTTAGGCGACACAAAAATATTAAGCAGCCATCTGAAAATTGATTAACGCCGTGCTAATTATGAAGAATACCATATGGTAAAACATGAAGGAAAATCTCATCAATAATTGAAAGAGACAGAACTGTGACTAATATAACTGAAATTGTACACCACATGTTATATTTTTTAAATGGTGCGAAACTTTCGACTCACTTTTCATATCTAATAATTACAACATAATAAAACATATAATTTATTTTCGATATAACCTTTTTCACGATATATTTCTCAAATTTGCATTTGAAGAAGTGACAGAAAGAACACACCACATTGCTGGTACATTTTTTTAGCTTGTAAAATTTCGACTATATATATATATATATATATATATATATATATATATATATATATATATATATATATATATATATATGAAAAATATATCGAAATTTAAAAGCGGAAAACAAAAAATATTATTTATGTATTTATCAACGTTTCGTCTTTATTTCAAGATTTATGCAGGATGATTGTCTGAAGAAAATAACACACAAGTATAAAATGTTTGAGACAAAGGTGGACGCATGTGTAGGCCTAAAAGGGCCGCTTATGAAAACATAAAGTATGGAGTAGAAATAGATGGTGGACAACCGCCAACATTTCCCCCACACTCTCTACTTTCATCTCAATTTCCCACTGCCAACATATATTAGTATCTCATAATTTAAATTTCCATAAGTAGCCATTTTAGGCCTACGCCTGCTACCACTTCTGTTTCAAACATTTTGTACCTGTGTTTTATTTTCTCCAGACAATCATTATGGGAGACTTTTAAAATAAAGAGGAAATGCTCATGAATACATAAATAATATTTTTTGGTTTTCCTTTTTTTAGTTTTCATTACGTCAAAACACTTCGCATTCTCTAAAACCCGTCTAGAAGAGCACTGTAAGTGTAGTATTTACACATCATGACGTCGCTAGCTATAAATGCGTTGTTCCTTTCATTAAGTAGAACGCTCTTATGACGTTAAGCCGCCACATAAAGTGTTAAAATTATCACTGTTTATTCGCTGTTCAACTTTGCAGAGTGGTTCAGGGCGTCGGGATTTGAATTGCAAAATACTCGTAATCCGGGGTTTCAAATCGGTAGTCAATAGTCATATCTCTATGCTGATGAGTCGCGATTTAAAAAGGACGAAACGTATACGTACATAGATAATACACAATAACAAATAGTTATTATTTGTCGCTCCTCGAAAATGTAGAGCACTGTAATGGTAGTCTAAACACAGAATGACGTCACTTGTTTTATAATGCATCGTTCCTTTCCTTAGAAGAAGTAGAATGCTTAGACGTTAAGCCCGCCAATAAGGTGTTAAAATTATCATCGTTTATTCGCTATTTGAAATTGGACGAGCGATTAAAGACGTCGGATTTGAGTTGAAAAATACTTATAGTCAGGAGTTTCGAATCGCATGACCGGTAGTGAATAGTCATATCTGTGCTGATGAGTCCCGATTTAAAAAGGACGAAACGTATACGTACATAGATAATAAACAATAACAAATATTTATCATATATATATATATATATATATATATATATATATATATATATATATATATATATATATATATATATATATTCAAGTGTTATGAAATACTTATTTTATATTGGATCTTAGCGCGAGAGAAATATGCTCAATATGGGGGTTAGAGCAGTATTATATAATAAAATGTAATAATTAAACAAATGTAAATTTACATAATTTACAATGGTATTATCATCAAATATTGAACAAGAGTAATTTATTAAAACCTCCATATATTTTCAAAGAAACAAATATTTTCATCGGAAGGGAGAAAAAAACATTAAATTACTAAGTTTTGGTAAATATTATTCATCCAAAAAAAATCACAGACCATTTATGAAGAAATGCAAAAAGCAAAACGTAACGTATTAATGAACAGAAAGTATTGGTACTGATGAACTACTTCATACACCATGAGTTGCTTTTAAAAACATCTATTGGAAGGCTGTATTCTATTTAAAAGAAGAGTCAGTTACAATAAAATTCAAGTATAGTCATCATCAAAATATATTTCAAAATCAATAATACATCTCTCTCTCTCTCTCTCTCTCTCTCTCTCTCTATATATATATATATATATATATATATATATATATATGCATCATTCCTTGATATGTCCTCCATTTGCAGTTATTTTAAATGTGATAGGGTTAGTTCAGCGTTTAGTTAATCAAGGGAGGCGCAAGAGCGCTTTATCTCTTAATAGACAAAACGAATGGCCTATGCTGGAAATCTCATTTCTTTGATCAATCATAACTCACCAACCAAGAAACCAAATTAGTTTAAACTTTGCACAAAATTCTTATTTGATAGGTTCTATAAGTGTGTGGAATTTCAGCAACATTTTTCAAGGTAACTCAGAGATTCAGAGAGTTCAATCATGAAATCATGTTATCTGTGTGTACGTACGTATGTACGTACGTAGTACGTGTGTTCTACCCTGTATCACATCAACTATTTAAAGAATTCAGCTGATCTTTGGCAAAGATAGAAGTTATAGGGTCTAGTTGATGGCATTTTAATTTCAGTTAACCATATACCTTATTTTTCCAGAAAATTCAAAAAAAACTTTAAAATGACCAGTATTCATACACTTTATTCTATATCTTATCGACCATTTGATGGAGTCAGCTGATTTTTGGCAAATATAGAGGTTCTAATGTCTGGTTGATGGCCTTTTAATTTCAGTTTACCATATACCTTGATTAGTCAAACTACTAACTACATCAGTTATGAGAAGGCATTGTATTGAGGCATAGACTTTACAAAAGTAGTGACAAAAGTTAACGTAAAAAATATTGAAATTAAATCACAGATACAGAAACTATTTGATACTATTTACATTTTGGTAGGTAGCGTTTTCAATATTAGTAGTGATATCATCATTATTACTATTAATACTAGTAGTAGTAGTAGTAGTAGTGTATTAATTTATCAACATTTAATGTTATTCCATGAAAAATGCCAGTATACTGAAATCATATGCCATTAATAGGGTTAAGATGAAAATTCATATACACTAAATGTACAAAAGCAATAAAATTCCCAAATTTTTACACTTTTATTGTCATTAAGGGTATGCGAGCACAGCAGGGCTATGCATTTTACTGGAAGAAATCTTTCTTCAGCGCACCTCACACAATTAATCCACTCATGCATAGAGATTTATACTGTAGTGATGTAATAATGAAATGGTTTGGTTGATATATAGTCATACCCTAAATTAATGACAATAAAAGTGTAAACATTTGGGAATTTTCTTGCTTTTGTACATTTAGTGTATATGAATTTTCATCTTAACCCTATTAAGGGCATATGATTTCAGTATACTGGCATTTTTCATGGAATTATAAAAGAAACAAAGAAAGAAAAGAAGAACAGAAAAAAGAAATAAGAAAAAGAAAAAAAAGAAAAAGACACAACTTATAAAAATAAATAAAGAACTCTTAGAATTTACAAAGTAACAGCACAGGAGACGATTCTGAACGTGAATCTGCCACGTTTTTTTAGGAAATGAGGTAATACTTACCTTTTAGTGCATTTAGTCTTCTAAAATCGTTAGGGTGAACAGGTTGAGTGAATTGTCTTATTGCTACTGATGCGAACAATGGCGTCGTTTAACCCACGTTACAAGCATACTGGATCGATTGCGTTTAATCATGCTGACGTAATACTTCAATGATGATTTTACGAGACGAACAGACCTCGCGGTGAAAATTCGAGACCCTGAAAGACATACTCGGGCTGATCGTGATGTCAGCGCTCTGTAAAATCAATGGACAATTGTTTGTAGTCACTTATCGAGCTGAACTTTTATTAGATAAATTTATTGAATGACTAATATGTGTTCTTTATTAGCTCTACTGTCGGGTACAATTCGGGGAAGAAAGAAAGCCACATGTTCTGTCTTCTCTGGCTAATGTTTTAAAACCGCATTTATCGAATTAAAACTATTCGTTTTTAATGACTTACTGTTCAATAACACCCACTCACTAAACGTCACGTGACTTACATTGCTCTCCCTCCCCTACTTCTGCTAACGTTATTTCCATGCATGTAAATTTTAATTTAATTGTATTTTCGAGGATTACTTCCTACAGGGCCACTGTCATAACTATTTGTTAGCGTCACTAGCCAAATAACCTACATAGCTGTCAAAGAGATGAACATATTTTTCTATCGATGAAGAAGATTACGAACATTCTGTGGTGATTGTAGATTTCCTCCCGCAATGTTCCAATGTTCGGTATTGGTAAATAGGCGCGTCACAAGCAACTTTGTAAACGATCCAGCATAAGTGAGGTAAAGGTAATCGAGCATAATTCGATTGATAGTTTTTTGTTTAACATTCTTATTTCTCTTCACTATTCTTTATATATCAACATATACGTGTAAAAGATGAATAGACGTTCATTGCTACGGTTTAACGATACATGGACAATATATCAAAGTAATCATAAAAGAAGATGTAAAACAAAGGATATCCTGTAAAGAAGAGACGAGAAAATCTAATGAGAGATAGACAGAACAAATACAGGAAAGAAGAAAACATAGCATAGAAAAAGAACGGATTCTAAGGAAGAGATAAACAGAAAATTATAAAGGAAACATGCAACATAGAAAATGTGTACAGTGAATAAAGATAATCAAACTAAAATACACACTTCAAAACAGCGTAAGAGAGAGAGAGACAGAGAGAGAAGGGGGGGGGGGCAAAATGTGAGCTAAGGGAAAATATAGAGAGACGGATTGACAGTTAGAAAGAACGAGGGAAAGAGGAAAAACGACATCCAAATGGACATGGAAAAAGGAAAATATGGAAGATCAAAAGGACACAATCAATACATAAGTGTACGGGGGGCACATTTATCCGTATACGTTTCTCTATTGTGCGGCCAGTGAACAGCGATAGTGTTTTGTAAAATTCACTTTATCTGCTATCAATTTGGCAGTGTATTAAATGCACCTCATATGATATGAAGTAAGGCAACATTAAGTATATATATAATAAAAAGACCGCAGATGGAAATATGGACAATGGCTTTCCATCAAACTCAACAGGCGAAAAATGTGCATCGAATGAACATTGAATTAGATAAAATATGGCCGAATTCTACATTACGCCTTAGGTAACATATGTTTCGAACAATCTAGTGCCTAATATATCCGGAAGGCATTCAACAGGAAATAGATTACAGACACAAAAAATGAACTAAAAAATCATAATAAAATCAAACCTACTTGTAAGAGGGGCAACCATGCACGCAGACGACGGACATAGAAAACGATATCCAGAATGTTAAATGGAGAAAAGAATTCAACGAAATACCACGTGCGACCGAAATATTTCGAACACGTTCCGTACTGTTAATCGTTACAGTAGTCACTTGCCTGTTAACGAGAGAGTACACCATGCTATCCGAAATGCATGAACAGTTATAATCATGTGTTATCTGTTCAGATTGTCTGGTTCTTTTGGGACAAAAATAGGATGACAACAAACATTTTTACATATTTGTTTAATGCATTCAGTAAAAGAGGTGAAATGCTGATCGAAAGAAGGTGAATATAATCGACATCTTGGAAGTGAGATCTCATCATCTAACTCTGCCTGATGAGATCTTAGTTTATAATAACTGTTGATCGATAACATCGACATGCCAGTGTCGCAGATTTTGTACATGTATGTGTAAATAAAAATAATCATATATATAAAAGCTCTATTTAATATTGAGCACTTTTTATAAACGCGGTTTAAATTCTTTGAATTACTACCCTGTGAATATTGTTCCTGGTTTATTATATATATATATATATATATATATATATATATATATATATATATATATATATATATATATATATATATATATATATATATATATATATATATATATATAATATTTATATATATACATTTCTAGCATCTTAACAGTCTAGTATCTGGACATTTTTTGGATTGGGAAAATTTTCTAGGGAGAGAAAACTATTAAGAAGTGCATACTTTAATAATTAAGAAATTTTAGAATCTGGGAACAATTAGGATCTGGGAACAACTAATATCTGGGAACAACTAGAATCTGGGAACAACTAGGATCTGAGAACAACTAGGATCTGGGAATACGTAAAATTAGGAATAATTGTAAAGATTAAAGATATTTAGGAAGTTAATGTTGATATGGTCAGAATCTTGAAATGTCAGAATTTGAAATCATTTATTATTTAGATAGTTGAAGGTCATAGTTATTTTCAGGAATTAAAAAATGTAATGATCTAGATTGTCCTAATAACTTGAGACACGTAAGAAAGATTAGAAAGTTGAAAAAAATTAAATTTTTAGATAATTAAAACTGTTAAGATGAAGACATTTTAATATCTGAATAGTCAAAAGACGTAAGTGTGTCGAACATTTCTAAATCATTTAAGAATTTCGGATGACACTAAAAATACATTTGCAAGTATTTTCTATTTGTGCACTCAGAGAACTACTTGGCTGTTGAAACTAATTTAATCTTTAAAAAAATGTAAATCTCTCATCATTTGTCAAATCTGAAATCCGAATAAATGTTTCATCATAAAATTAAAAAAGGGAAAAAGAATACAGTCAGCTGTCATTTCGTATATTTCAATTAATTGTTTCTTTCTTCGAACACATCATGACTTTCACACGGTTCGCCACTTCGCCTCAGACTGTTATTTTCGAATACAAAATATATTTAGTTTTTGAGTAATTTGAGAGTATCCAAGGGATATATATATATATAGAGAGAGAGAGAGAGAGACAGACAGACAGAAGCAGAAAGAGAGAGAGAAAGAAAAAAGAGATAATCATAAATGTTATACTTAGAAGGCAATAATACAATGCAGAGGTGTGACGGATATACACAAGTTGAAGCAAAATAAGTCACATAATGGTGGAACGGGTTAAAAAGTGTCACCCTTCATACAATGTATATATATATATATATATATATATATATATATATATATATATATATATATATATAATACATACACACTTATGCGTGTCTGTTTACACAATGTTACAATGTTATTTAATATCTGCATCAAAATGGGCTGCTAAGAACCCCGTACGATATTATAATATTTCGGGAACTTTTCCCTTCTTCAGATCTGTTTTTAGCTCAAGTTCACATGTGCTTATGATAGAAGCAGTGATGCTGCAATCCCGAGCAAATACTGGTGAAATTTGAAATCTAAGCAGATTTTGAAAAAATGTTTTTTTTTATTTTATTCATCTATTTTTAATTTATCTTTTTATTTTTTTATTATATATATATATAAATATATATATATATATGTGTGTGTGTGTGTGTATTCTTATATTTAATATAAATATTACTTAGTTTTACTTACATACACTAGTGTGTCATGCTATATGCAATCATCAGTGTGAGGAATGTTAATTTCTACTGGTCTAACGATACGAATCTATTCACAAAGTAACCTCTTACTCTGCGGACTGAGCCCTTACCATCAATCAACACGGGAGAAGGGAATGTAAAGTTTATAATGTCTAGTCGGCGGACACGTCTATTAAGCAGTCAGATAGTGTGCAACTTACCAGGGCAAGGAACGTTGCTTAGCGCCTTAGTGTTACTGCATGTTCATAAATTCACTTACAGGCTCATCCTTTAATTTAAGAGAGAGATGCCAATATTTTTCATAAGTATTAATTATATTTACCAACAGACACTCGATTTTTTTTATAGAAATCGTTCCAAACAAAGCATTGATGTAAAGAGCCATCAAGAAAAAATATGCTTATGGCAGAAAGGAGATGCCTATTGGCGTACCTCTTGAAAATACCAAGTTTATAGGTAAGAAGAAAACAGTCAGCATGTTATATGTAATCATTTTTGTAGTGAATGTTAAAAACTGTTGGTCTAAGGATAAAATTCGACAAAATGTCGAGATGAATGGAAAAAGTGAACCTTCCTCAACTGAAAGTGTTATACAAAATAAAACAATTCCTAAACCTCGTGATGTCTAAAATGTTCTGCGTATGTCTTGAATACATTTTTTAACTATAAGTTTGCCGAAAGCTTGCAGATAGAAAATAAATTGCGGGATAAAATATGTATTTTGGCAATTGTGTATTAACCTTAGGCGTTCGAAAGAAATTATAGACGGATATTGTAGACGCTTTAGTTTTCTGATCTTCCAGTATATTTGAATTAGAAAGTTATGGCTTATTTCTCTCCGTATATATGTTACATATATTTATATTTTATTAACACTATGCATATATGTTGTTGAGCATTTTCAGAGAGATAACAAATTGATGATTCATAAATTAGCCACGTTGCATAGCTCTCCCCTTTGAGAGATAGAACTCTCTTTAGAATCACAGTACTTGTGTTTATACTAAAAGAATACAAGGAGTATTTCTCTCGCATTCCAAAGCGGGATCGTCGCATGATAGATTGGTTAAGATACCAGGGGTCATAATACATAGGACCGGGGTTCGAAATGTGTCTTTAGTAATTTCCTAACTAATGTTCTAGACACGGCAAGCAGCCTTTCGGGTCTACGGTTGTAGTTGGTATAATATGGTTACGAGGGTTCTTATTTCGACCATATCTAGCGCTTCCGATCGGTGTGATCACCATGAAGGGTAGTTTTATTTTAAGAGTCTTGTTCTTGTCGTTCTTTTTTCTTTTGTGATTTATATTATTTTCTCTAAAGTTGTGGCAGGAGTATATTGGAAAAAAGAAAAAGAAAGGAGGTGAGGTTAAGTCAGTTGTATGTGTACATATGTGAGTGTTTATTAATTGTGTTTAGTTATCTTATTTTATTTGTTATCTACATGATCTCTATATATAAAATAGTAAATATGTTTGTGTATGTGTCCGCCTACTCAAACCGCTAGATAGAATTTTCTTGAAAATTGGCATGTGGACTACTGACCTCTCAGTGTAGGTCATAGGCTATATAAGAAATATATCACTTATAACTAAGGGTCGCAGGGCGCCCCCTACAGTAAACTGTATTCATTGTGATTCAAATGCAATTTAAACCATAGGTAAATGACCAAAAATGTATATTCCAAAAATTTCAACAGATTTTGATAATATTAAGAGGGCCTTGAGGGCAGCCCCCCCCCCCTGAAAATTGTTTTCCTTTTGATTCAAAGAAAATTTAACCCATAGGTAAATGACCAATAATTATGTCTATTCCCAAAATTTCAGCAAATTTGGATAATATTAAGAGCCCCCACTCCCACTGAAATCTGTTTTCCTTTTTATTTGGATTAAATTAAAGCTATAGGTAAATGACGAAAAATAGTGTTGATTCTCAAAATTTCAGCAAATTTTAAATATATTAAGAGGGTCCTCCGGGCCCCCCCCCCCACACACGTAAATGTGAACCATAGGTCCACCGAAAATTCCAATAAGTCCAATTTCAATGAAATGTATACCCTATTTTACACATATAAGGATGATTTACATAATATATATATATATATATATATATATATATATATATATTGGTACAGAAAATTAGTACAACATTCGTACCGTCGGTTTCAAGCACGGAAGCACTTAGCCATCCGGCTCTCTTCAGCTTCTGTTGTCATCTGTTTCGAAAATGTGAAGTCACGTGTCACTCTCGTTTGGACGCGTTTTTTGCTTAGAGTGTTGTATATGTTTGTTTAAATTTAGTGAAAGAAAGATTTAATAAGGTTTGGAAAAAGGGGGAGGGTGAAAAGTAACAGCTGAGATTTAAACCGGAGGAGATTTAAAGAGATATAAAAATAAAAAATAAAAAATAAAATTTTAAAAAATTTATATTTCTGTATAATTTCCGTGAGTCAATATTTATGAGTATCGTATATTTGGCCGTTACTGTTTTGGGGTTTAATGATGTGTCTTCTAAAAGAATTAGGAGGAGAAAATGGGTTTAAGGATTAAAGATGTTAAAAGGAATAACATTAATTAAATTCGTGTTAAATCCTGGATTAAAGGACTTTAAATCAATCCCGAAGGAATTTAGATAAAGGTATAATCCGAGCGGTCTAAGGGCAGTAACTCTGTTTTTTTTTTAATGGTTTGAAACCCTTAAAATAAATTCGGGAGGTGATGAAATTGGTATGCTGATTAACACCGGTTTAGAGAATAGAGTAAGGATTGGGTCAGCAAGATTGAATCTGTTTGGGAGATATGGAAAATTAGCATTATGACCCAGAATGGTGGGGGCTTATGGGAGTAATAATAATGTTGTGAAATGGGAGTTTTACCCTCTTAATGACTGGAGAATCCACTCACTGCTCGACTTCCATCCAGACGCCTCATCTGGAAGAACATCCCACCAGCTGACTTCACCATCCAATCAGCCTGGAAAAAGGAATGGGCGTCCAAGGAGGTCCCTAATAAACACCTGGTGTCAGACCCTAACCAACAAGTGCCTGTCACCGACCTCCCAAGGAGAGAGTGGTCAACCATCAATAGATTCAGGACTGGACATGGCCCGTGCTTGGCCAGCCTTCACAGATGGGGCAGCAACCATCCCCACTGTATGCTTGTGGAGAGGAGCAGACAATGGAGCACATCATTGAAGTCTGCCCTCTCCAACGACTGAAAGGAGGATTAGCCACCCTCCACACAGCAGACCAGGAGGCTACTGCGTGGCTGAAGGACTTTGATTTCGCTAAATAAATAAAACTGGAGAAATATTTTTGGGAAAGTTTAAATTATTGCTCTTGAAAAGTATTGTGGATATCGGTTGATTAAGATATTTGTTCGTATTTTTTAATTTTATTCATATTCATGAGCTAATTTTATATATAAATATATAAATACAACACTGCTTTTGTGTTGACACTCATCTTTGCGTAGTTCATGCTATTAAATTAACCGTTAATTTATGAACAGGGCTGAATATATAAACAAAGCTAATTTTGATGTGAGAACTTCGACTCATACGGGTTTTCCACTTTGTAGTTTCTGTTATTTATTCATAGCCACGTTGACTGAGGTAACCGTTTTTTATGGTAGTATCTAGTTATACATGGGTGTCAAGAAAAAACTACTTAATACATCCTATAATGTGATAATAATTACCAATCATTCGGAAATACGTTCGTCCGACCACTCCCGATTTGTCTTCTGTCTGCTGCCCGTTTCCAAGCACACATATATATATATATATATATATATATATATATATATATATATATATATATATATATATTCCATAAATCACGTGACACTTTCCGGTTGCCATAATGATAGGGCTATTGCTTGCAGATTCTAGGCTGACTGTTATCTGTATTCGCGCCTTTCGACCGTCTGTAATTGTTACTTTCCTACATTGATGAAAACAATAATGTTAAAACGTTAGAGTCAATATATATATATATATATATATATATATATATATTCATTTCTTGCCACAGCAAAGTAACTACAACATTAGTACCATCGGTTTCAAGCTAGGAAAGACTCTCGTTTGGATGCGTTATTTGCATAGAGTGGTATGTATATTTGTTTAAAATTAGTGTTAGGTAGGATTAATAAGGTTTAAAAAGGGGGGTACATGTAACAGTTGAGATTTAAAAATAGAAAAGATTGAAAAATATAAAATAATTAAAAAAATATTTCTATACAAATCCCATGAGTCAATGTTTATGAGGGACGTATAGTTGGCCGTTACTGTTTTGAGAGTTAATTATGTGTATTCTAGAGAATGTTTAGGAAAGAAAATGGCTTTAAGCGTTATACTATTGACAAAATAATAAAGAGGTTCAAAAACACATCGAATTCAGATTCCAGGCCTTATTATTATTATTATTATTATTATTATTATTATTATTATTATTATTATTATTATTATTATTATTATTATTATTATTGTGAAAACCAAATGAATTTGTTAGTGAATTTGTTAATTAATAAATGTATTAATTAATGATAATTATGTAAGTTTTTAAAAAATTAAAAAACAGTAAAAAACTAAGAATTAATAAACAAAATCAGCAGTCCAATGTATTAACGACACCCAACCCCTAACACACACACACACACACACACACACTCTACCACCACTATCATCGCTGACTTAAACTGATAACCAGATGTTAAATCATGCTACGTGCCTAACAATGACCCTAGACTGATTTTGAAACGTCTCATCGCATGTGTCTTCCTTTCCTCCCTTCCCCATTTCTTTACCCTCTCCCACTGTCTATCATCCACTTCTTTCTCCCCTCCCTTCCCTCTATCTTAAATGATTTTATTTCTTATTTTATCCCGTACCATTTTATTTGATTTCATTTTATATCAATCTATCTATCTATCTATCTATCTATCTATCTATCTATCTATCTATCTATCTATCTATCTATTATGGCTCTCTCTTTCTATTTCCTCGTTTTCTTTCTTTCTTTCTTTCTTACTTTTTATTTTATTTTATTTTATATTTTATACTTAATATTATTATTTTTTATATTATTATTTTTGATACTATTTTTGATTTTCATTCTTAACGGTCTCAAATACGTGACTTTCCAAATTTTGATTTTAAATTTATTTTCTTTTTTCTCCATTTCATTCTTTACAAATATGATCCAAAGTTAAGATCGGATGTTAACTCTGCCTGATGAGATCTCAGTCTATAACAGCTGTTGATCGATAACATCGACATGCCAGTGTCACAGATGTTGTACATGTATGTATAAATAAAAATAATCATGAATAAAACTCTATTTGATATTGAGCATTTTTTATAAGCTTGGTTTATATTCTTTGGATTACTATCCTGTGGACTTTTACCTTGCCTGGATTATATATATATATATATATATATATATATATATATATATATATATATATATATATATATATATATATATATGTATATGTATATACATATATATATACATATGTATATATATACATATATATATATACATATGTATATATATATATACATATATATATACATATGTATATATATACATATATATATATACATATATATAGATATATATATATAGAAAGAGAGATAGATAGATAGATAGATAGATAGATAGATAGATAGATAGATAGATAGATAGATAGATAGATAGATAGATAGATAGATAGATAGATAGATAGAGTGATTTCTAATGAATCACTAGACGGGGTTAAACGTTATTTTATCCAACTAAATTACATATTTAATCTGTGAAAGTGCTACGTGTATGTTAATGTGATCTCCAAAATGGTGTAGAGCGAGGCGAGTTTATAAACAGCGAGATGGCTCATATATCAAATATTAAAAAAAATATAAATTTAACGAGTTCATAGAAATATGTGGGTTTCGTTATTAGAAAATATCGGATTTTACGAAATGGTGCGTCATGTGATAGATTGTATGTTGTTACTTTTAATGATATATATTGTTTTTATTTAAGAATGGTTTTCTAATCTGTTAACAAATCACTCGAACTAGTTGAATACTGTGTTCTGATGATCATTTAAAGGTGTGAAATTCAAACTAATCGTGGGAAGTTGATACTTTCTCTTGCATTGCTTACATATAGATTCAAAGGTGTCTGATATTATTAATCAATTCAAATGACTATGGTATTAATCATTGATCTAAAGGGCTAATATATCAATCATCGATTACAATAGGCAAGATATTTAACAATAAATGTATTATCCATTGATTAAGATATTATTAACATTTAATCATCGCTTTAAATTGGTGAGATATTAATCATTTATTCAAGTGGCTAGAATTTTAATTAGCGATTCAATTTCATTACAACAATCCAAAGTGTGACAATAAGATGTGATCGCGTCAGACTAACGAAACCTATTGTCGGATGTTCAAAATAACCTTTCTATTGTCGGACGTTGGCGATCTTTAAAAACTCCGATGCACAATTTATTATTTAACTTTGGGTAAGCGTTCTCTGTCGATATATTAGTATAATATATTATTACGAATGACAATAACTCTTATGGTTTATTTGAAATATATTTCGCATTGTTAAAACCTTCCAATCTTATTTTGAATTGTATATATATATATATATATATATATATATATATATATATATATATATATATATATATATATTGTTATGGTGCCTTATATACACTGACGACTTTAACTCTTCCACGAACCATAAATACTGAAATCACCTGTCTCTGAGGGTTGAGCACACTCCAATATATACTGGCAGTAACGATTGACGAACTACCACCCTTGTTCTTGGTCGTATTAGACTTTTTTCAATATACTTTTTTTCTCTAAACTCCGCGGCTAAATTTTCCTTCCGGTCACTTTAGAGGCACACAACAACTGGCGACAAGGTATATTAAAGGATTATTGAGAACCTTTAGAAATACCCAACAAATACTTGCAACGAATGGATATTAAGTTTTTTAGAACGTAAAATAGACAAACGTGGAGAAATCCACGGCAAATACAGCTTACCACCCTCTAGTTCTATAAACTTGCTTTACTAACTAACCAAAAAAACTAAAATCTCGTAAGTTTTTTTTTTTAACCAAAATGTATTACTTTGTGTTTTTTTATTGCGACGAAACGAACTTATTTTCCTTCAAACAAAGAAGGTCAGTGATGTTTTATTGCGATCCCGGTACTGTGTTTTTTAAAACAAGAAATGGATACATTACATTTGTTGTTTCTTCCCAAAGAAGTAAGAGTCCAGTCGCCGAAAGAAAAAGATTTACATCCTTATTTTTTTCTATTGACTACAATGATGACCGTAAATCCTACATTTACATGAAAAGCGTACTAAAAAAAAGATTTTTTTTGTCGGAGAAAAAAAGGAGTGTGTACTCTCTTTGTATTTCTGCAACTAACATTACGTTAGCAGCGTAATATAAAAGAAATAATTTTTAAAAGCCGTATTCTATAAATACACATCCAAACATGGAAGATTTTAAATCAATATTCGAAGAACTTTTGAAATACCAAATGCAAATGCAACAAAAAACTGAAGGAAGACAACCAAAAAATTATAACAGATTTAAAAGGATTCTACTTGAACAACAACGAACACTACTGGAACAAAAACGAACACTACTAGAACAAAAACGAACACTACTTGAACAACAACGAAAATTCGACGTAAAAATTCTAGAAGAAAAATAGAAGCCACAGAAAGATTTTAGGAACAGAAAAAGAAGCCGACAAACTGCTATACTTCTTTCTGACTATCAGTATGGTTTTAGGCAAGCACAACATTTATCGGAAATATTAACGGTGATCTCTGAACGTATACACCATAAACTGTACAAATAAACTGGGACGGTAGTGCTTGATATCTCTAAAGCATTTGACAATATCTGGCATGAATGGCTTATCAAAAATTAATTCCTATGGTATTACTGAACGAATAGTTAATATAATTAAATCCTTCCTATCCCAAAAAAGACACCACGCTGTATTCTCGACATGTGGGAAAAAATGGACAGGCACATATCTGAGGAAATTGCTGAATCTATAGAAAGTCACATCCAGTCTGTACTAAAATAGGGTCATAAATGGATGGTTACATTTAATGCTGCTAAAATAAAGCTAATGTATTTCAACAACAAGAAAAAACCTCTTTAACCACCGATTTCCATGGCACATAATATTTCACATGAAAGCTCAAAGTTCAAACTCTTCGGCCTAACATTTACAGGTAACACGAATAACAACAAATACATAGAAGACTTTGCCAATGCTGTTGCAAAAAAAGTGGGAGCTTTCTACAGAGATAGAAAACTTTTCACACCTTACAGTATCATATATTTTGACAAAGCCACCATCTGATCATGCATGGAGTATTGTTGTTAGATCTAGGCTGGTGCACCATCTACCAGTCTCCTAGACAAGATCCCAAAAGAATATTAAATCTTATAATTCCTTCACTATTCATCAGGCAGCAGCCCTTGTCCCATCGCCGCAATGTTGCATCATTGTGCTTGTTTTACAAGTACTTTAATGGGATGTGCTCCGATGTGATCGCTTGTCTGGTGCCCCATTTGACGTAAATACATTTATCCAACTTGACAATAAGCTAAATTCCACCCATTCACTGTAGAGATATCCAGATGACGGGGCACCTTCTACTCCAATAGCTTATTTCCCTGAGCAACCGGCTTTTTAAACTCCCTCCTGGTCCCTTTTCTGCGACTGTACTGACATGCAGAAATTTAAAACTAATGTGAACAAGCATCTCGCTGCACAGCTCCTAATTTAGGATGACCCCAAAACTTTCACGCTAAGGTTCAGTAGCAACGACTAAATTGTTAGTAGAGGCTTTTAGGCGGGACTAATAATGATGTGTTTGTTTGGGTTTTTTAAAAATTGAAGGTTCTGGAAACATGCTCGAAGTTAGTAGTCGAATGAGGTGTGTCGGTTTCGATGCGTTTGCTGCAGTATTATTATTGTTGTCTCTTGTAACTGATTTTGGAGGATGAAACCAACATTATATATATATATATATATATATATATATATATATATATATATATATATATATATTTGTAAAGAAGTGGATAAGCCGACATTTCTCATTTTTTTTAATTCTTATTATTTTATATCTTAACATTTTTTATTTTTAAAAAGTTTAGTGTTTACATTTTCATGTTTAAATTAAAACACTAAATAATTAAAAAAAAAAGTAAAATATTAAAATATTAAATAATAAATAATTTCATGAAAAATGTTGGTAGCTTCACTTTTTTTAAATATACACTTTTCTCTTGTTGGAACCACATACCATAACCTACCTCATATATATATATATATATATATATATATATATATATATATATATATATATATATATATATATATATATATACACAAATTTGTTATTAATTTTCATCCCTTTCCTAGCAATTAAGTATTAGCAGAGTACTGCATAAGTCGCCCTTAATTGCCCGTATCATCATTTTTATTTTTCATATGTATCTATTAATTATTTTTTACGTACATAAAATCAATGCATGGACATATGTTTCTAGCTATGAGCCGTCATCAGCATGGCTACTCATCCTGATGACGTCTCATAGCCAGAAATACGTGTCCATGGACGTGTTTCATGTACGTAAATATATATATATATATATATATATATATATATATATACACACACACACACATATATATATGTATGTAGATATGTTTATATATATATATATATATATATATATATATATATATATATACGTTTTTAGAATATCTCCGTTGGTGTTTTACCCCTAAACCCCATTAATGTAGGAACCCATTATCTTTCTTTAGATGCACAATACACATACAGGGAGGGAAGAGGAAATGCGGAATTGGTGAAATGATATACCAAAATATTCGAGATGAGATTTAAAAAGATAGAACATTTGCATATGTCCCTTTCGCGCGTTGCAGTAATGGGCGTTCAGAGAATGAGAAAAATGATAAAATATGCATTTGCATGCATAGGCGTACATATAAATTTCATCAGGTTTTGAGGCGAGATTTATATAAAAAGTTATCTAGAGACAACAAAGCGCATAATTCGAAAAACTTATATATCTATCTACTTTTGGATAAAGGAAGACGTTACACGTGGCGCACTAGTTGTAAAAGAGAGCGCAAGAGTGAGGGTGTTAGGGCACAATCGACAGAAAGATATAGTGGTCAATAATAAAAAGACTAATAAAGCTATGGACAATTAGCTAAATGGCATTTAAATACAATGTTAACTGTAGCTGATTTTCTGGTACTCTTTTAGAGAAGGCCCGCGTTTTTGTGACATCGCGTCCCAAACGTTGAGGCAGGTTTCGGAAGCACCCAACAGTTGACGACGCGAAAACTGCAAAACAATAACATGAAGCCTGGTAGACGATAAGTTCAGACGAAGAATATCAAAGTAAAATACTTATATTCAATTTTTTTTTTAATAAAAGGTTTATTTGTGCACCGAAAAGTTTCAAAATATGATCTTTTTATGTGACAATAAACGAACGCACTGTTTTTAACCAATTTCTTGTTTGTTTGTTTTTGAATTTTTTTTTTTATGGTTTTTTATTTTCAACATCGTCTGGGTTAAGGTTTAGCGTTAGGGTTAGTTTTTCGCTAGAATTGGGCGTTGCAAACAGAACACAATGAGTCTTTCGGGAGATTCAATGCGTTGACACGGAGCGTAGAAATCGATTTTTGAAGCGATATAGATCGTAGAAATTAAACTATATAGATCGTAGAAATTACATATATTTTTAAACGTGATCCTCTGCTTGATTGCAACCTGATTGTCTAATGCCTGCTGTAACCTGATTGGTTAATGGTTTCGTCAACTCTCGGGCACTTTCGTGACTTGCCCGAACCTTGACGACGCGAAGTCACGGAAGTGGTTATCAGAAACGTGCGTACCTAATGAGCGGAATTGCCAAATATCTGAAATCATAATTAATAAGTTGTTCATTTTTTTAATTTACGCAACAAATATATGGATATGAATAGAGTGAGATAGAATATATAAAGAACCACTTTAGCACATTCTTTGTAACACAACTCATGTAAGTCTGATTAGATTTTGAGCCAAGTTTTTCCCGTTTAATTTACTCCCCACGAGGGTTGAATTAGACAAATGGTGTTTTTTTTTCATGTAAAGAAATCGAGATGCCCAATACTCAAAGTTACCACAGTCAAGAAGGACCCCAATTCACCGACCCAGGAAAAACAGATGAAGTACAGCGTATAAACACATCACACCTTGATCTGGCCAGTGGTCGTGACAAACGATTCTCACCTCAGCTTTAGTCTGTAAACCTATGGGTTCGACTTAACTATCGACCCCTTTTTTGCCGGTATGAGGTATGATCCGACGCGATCTGGTGGGGTGCATTCTCTCAAGCATTGCCTCTTACTTCGGGAATGGGGGTTAGATTATTGCCGACCGTAAAACTGTTTCTTGGCCTTTTGGCTAAGATCAAAGTGTAGTATCTGTTCCGATGGATACTGCACCCCATAGACTGGTATTGTCTTGGCCTTCGGGGCTTGATTTACGCCGGTTTATGAGTCTGTCCTGTGCAGTTCTGGGAGGTCCACCCTCCCAGGCTTCGCCTCCCCTCTTTGGGGAAGAATGAGTTTATTGCTTAATGCCTGAGGCGCCCCTACCGGGGAATGCCGACGGGGCTGCCCAGCCAATTTTTAAACCCCACTTTCCCGACCCGACCTTGGGTCACATCTTACTTGTGGGAGTAAGATAAAAACTGGCCTTGTGCCTAACTCTTGGAGAGGAGTAAATCAATACTCTTGTTGTAATGGGAATCGGGTAAATATGTTTTTATATTACATATTGAAACGTTTTTCTACTAAAAATGAATCCAAGTATTTGTGTACTGGAACATCTGACTTTTTACTAATGTAACCCTACTTATCAAAGCGAAATATATCGAAAGGATGAGGGTTTATTAGATATATATATATATATATATATATATATATATATATATATATATATATATATATATATATATGTATATATATATATATATTAAAAGTTGAATGATTATGACTAGTAAGACAGGATTAAAAATCTTCACATACCACCAACTAAAAACAAAAGCTGAATAAAAAAAATTGCAATATTTTCCCTTTCTCAGAAACATCGCCATGGAATACTAAGGGGCGCAATAAGACAGAAGCAAAAGTTACATCCCTGCTAGAATTAAAGCCAACGCCCAATTTCTACTGTTTTGATCAATCTATCATCGCCACGTAGTATCTGGTGGACGTAGTTTATATACGGAACAATATTGTATGTTGTGTCCGCTATATTTGCTGATTTGTATGAGTACCTCGACTTTAAGACTACTAATACCGGGTTCTTTATAAATAGTCTGGCATTCCAAAATGGTTACCACTCTATGTAGTGTTCAGAATAGATATATCTTACCTTCATTGATCTTACGGGAATAGCAGCGTCAACGTTATTATGACCATAACATTTTTCTGAAATATAAAAGTTATACGCACTAACATATTTAACACAGTTAGAGGGTAGTTTGAAATATTGACATACACAATGCAGACGTAAATATATGTATCATATATAAGTAAATATCTTCAACAGATTTATATTATAGCAAAATGCAACGTTTCGTTTTTACAATAATTGCATTATATAGATAATTTGTTTAGGAGCAAGAAAGTTTAAGCACACTCTAATGTAATCTAATATGACTTCTTTCCTTCGCGTCTTCGATATATTATGTTTTCAAATTATTTGCCATGCATCCACGCATCCACGCTATTGCATGCCGCCAGATCTGCGTTGATTTGCTAGACAGGGACATAGAAATAGATGATCCATAGTTTGAACGACATTGCTAAACTATGGATCATGCCGCATAAAACACGAAAAATGAATGGTTCGTGGCAACTGTAAAGTGTAGGATCGGTTACATTAAATCAGGCAATGTCCGATCGAAGACGACAGCTCGTAACTTGCATATTTTACATGGGGATGGTCAGGGGCACCTACCCGCTGTCCGTACGTGCAATATTGAATGACCATGTGCCAAGGAAAGCTGCTCCGAATGTCAGTTTGCTTAGAGAAAATAAAGTTGATCCCTCGTGAGTCTAGGAATACAATATGATTCTAAGGTTTTATAACATATCAAGAAATGGTATCTCGCATTACTACATATTTTGATTCGTTTTCATCATGATTTTGAAAATAAAATGGTAATAAACCAATTGATTATTGATTCTAATCATTTATGAAGTATATTATTATGGTTTAATGCATATAAATATAAGTTTTGTTCATATAAAATATGTGAAAAGTATATTAACTGCTGATAGTGAAGTCTCAGTAATATGTATTTTTTTAAACTATTAAACATTAAACTTCGGAGGGCGTATATATTTTCTAATAGGTTGTTATTATCAGGTTGGAAAGAAAGTAATGTCGTTTTTGTCCAACACATTTATTTCATCGGAAACATTCATATTAGAGTATTTTAATATTTACAATATTTTTTTATTTTCTTTAAATTCTGTCCAACGATCAACTCGCTTCTTGATGCCTTCTTCAAAAAATGTCCTTGATGTTGAGAGAAAAACAAATTAAGGACATTTTTGAGTTGGTCGTGAATTTCATCAATTTTATTGTTTAATATATGCTACAACGACCGGAAGAAGTGGTAGTCGGATGGAGCAAGGCCAAGTGAATAAGGCGAATGAGGCAACACTTTCCAATTGAAATTCACGACTTTTCCCTGAGTGAGTTTTGCTGTGTGAGGTCTCGCGTTTTCACGCTGAAGCACTACATCCTTCCTATTGAGTAATGCTGGTCGTTTTTATGATAGATAGACTCTTAGATCATCCAGCTACGAACAATATTTTACTGCTATCATTGTTTGATTAGGCTCTACTAAATCATAATGAATCAGTCCTCTCATGTCCCACCATAAAAAGAGCCTAACATTCTTTAGGTGTAGTCTTTGCTTTGAAATAGGCTGTGGACGTTGGTTTCGATCTAACAATTGTCTTATGCGTTGGGTATTCTTGTAAAGAACCCATTTTTCATCTCCAGTTACAATTCTTGGCAAAAATGTGTAAACAGTCAATCTTTGATTTCGTTGAGCGTCGGCCAAATCGTGGGGAACCCAGACGTCAAGTTTTGAGAATGTTACTAACTCGTGAAGGCATACAATAATAGTGGTATGGGTTGTATTGAATTGTTGAGCTAATTCTCTGCTGGTTAACTTCGGATTGGCCTCCGCAGCGTCTTTAATGGCGTCTTTATCAATTGATTTTGGCCTTCCCGAACGTTGCCGATTTGATAGCTTAAAGTTTCCATAAGAAAATTCTGCAAAATACCGTTGACATTTTCGATCATTCAGAACATTGACAGTTCCAATATTCCTGATAGCTTCTGCAGCTGAGTTTCCATTTTTGAATTCATAGAGTATGCAATGTATCAGATGCTCCTCATTAATATCCGTTTTTTGACGGCTGAGAACGTTAAAATTAATATTTTCCAACTAATTACTATCACTGAAAGGTAAAGCAAGGTATTAAGACACCAATTCACCAAAGAATATAGAACTGTATACTTTCTTTCCAACCTGATATTACGATATTTGTTAAAAATGAAACATTTGTGTGGGTTTACTAGGGCACACATATTTGGATCAATAGATTTTTTCGCCACTTATAAACAATGAATAAACACCGTTTTGCTTTGTCAACAAATCTATCTGCTACCGCTTAAGAATGTTTGAATCACAAATCTTCAGTTATATAAGACGCCGTGTCCATCATCAGTTATTGGGTTACAAACTTCAATCACAAACGCCGCGCAAACTGTAAATCGTGTGAATAATAAAGAAAAGAGACAATAGGTTAATAGTAAAATAAAGTTTAAATGAATGAACAAAAATAAACGAAGCTGCTGATTTCCTATTACATGTTAAGAACTGACCTGAAGAAGCCTAACATTATGAGGCTGTAGCTGAAACATACAGACAAATTATTTGTATAAATAAAAACTCATACAAAATAAATAAACTGACCTAATAGTTACTGTGAACTATCATATAAATATAGTAAGATTTATGAGACCTGTTATCCAATTCCTATGGAATCAAATACACTGAATATACTACTGTAATACATAAATAGAACATATGAATTATTGTAGTCTTTAGAGTAAGGCAAGCTGTACATTTGACCGACTTATAGGTGGAGAGCGACGAAACGTCTTTCAAGCAAAGAGTGGTTAAACAAAGCGTTGTCAAGCCTTTGTTTAGGATGAGTTTGTCAATTGGCCAATGACAATAATAACCCGGGAAAGGAGTAAATATATCAACGCATTCGATTGGTTAGTAAGCTAGCGTGAACACTGATTATATATACAAACAATCGCAAACAATAACTTAACGTATCTAGACTGATGATTTCGTGCGGTAATGAATATGAACGTGTTTGTGTAACTTACTTATATATATATATATATATATATATATATATATATATATATATATATATATATTAACGCTACTACTAAGCTTTAAAAAATAAATACTGAATATATATTTACATAATATATAGTAGTAAAAATAGCGATAATACTTATATATATATATATATATATATATATATATATATATGTATATGTGTATGTATGTGTAAAAATGATGAATTTCTTCATATTTGAACTATAAAAGATATCTTTATGCAAAACCTAAAAATACGTAAACTGGCAATGCTTTATTTCTTTACCAGAAGTCTCAACGATTAATAAACAAGAAATATTTGCTTCTTCAATCTATATTATTGCCAGTAAATAAAAGTTGTTAATATAATCATTAACTAATAAGTAACTTGAAATAAATTTAAGAAAATAAAGCAAAACACTCCCAAAGAGAGATTATTTGGTAGATGTTTACTAACTTTTTGAAAAGAATGCTTCAGAATACTTTCGATTAAGCACAAATAGTTCAGGTATTGTTGTTACTGTATTCAATAGATGTTTATTCTCTGAAGTGATTCCGCAATTTCTATAGTCAAGCAAGGATTGCACAATTTTAAATGACCTCTTTCCTGGCCGGCATTGTTTGAGTCAGGTGGCAGGGAGACAACCAGGACTACAGAAAAGGGCCAACGTAATGTACGGTGCTCTGCATGTTCACATAAAAAGATGTGATAATTCTCAGAAGCCTAAGTGGATATCCAATCTTCTGCAGTAGAGTGAAATGTCCCTTTTTGCTTAGAAGGTCAAAAGCCTTCGTTAGATTGATAAAGGGGGTGCACAGTGGTTGTCTCTGTTCATCGCATTTTTCTTGGAGCTGTTGTAGGGAAAAGATCATGTCGACAGTTGATCTTCCTGCTCTAAACACACAGTGTGCTTAGAAAATAACTGTAGCCTGTTGAGGACGATCCAGGTAAAAACCTTCTTAACAGCACTGAGCTGATGATGCTTGCTTCTTGGGGCACTCTTGCCTTTTCTCAGCATTGCTGCAGTAGCTGGTACAGGTAGTGAAACAGGACTATTTTCTTTCCCACCTGGATGACTTCAGGCGGAATGCCATATTTTTCTGGACCTTTGCCACAGGTTAGAGAGTGAATGGCCTTGTTCAGTTCTGTTAGAAAATGGGGAACGTCTAGTATTTCTTAAACAGGTAAGTTTATTGTGCTCTCGGCGCCCTGATAACGTGTTTCACTGCGTAAAGTTCCTGGTAGTTCTCAGCCCACCTTTCCATATGTCTTCTGCGGTCTAATATTGTGTCACCGGCAGTTGACCCGAAAAACAGTGAGTATATTATATTATAATAATATACCTAGATATATGTGGTAAGGTCATACAAACCATCACAATTTGCATCTTATTCTTCAGTCGTCTCTGTTGTTATTCAGCATCCCAAGTGACAACCGATGAATTTGTACATATAGTTTTTGTGAAAAAACAAACATCAAACCACCGTGGATAATGTAAAGTAAGTTGTATCTATAGAGCGAGTGTGGTATTTTGCTGAGTTAAACTAGTTAAATAATAGACCAGAAATGCGACAGTAGACACACTTCCACCCCAACTAATTTCGGCCCTATGCAACATCTTATTTTATAAACAAAATTTTCTATACTGTGAACATTTTTTTTGTAAAAAATAAAGGTAAATAGAATATACCTCCCAAATGTTAACCGTTACAAATAATAATATGGCATGTTACTCACCGTGTTATCTAGAATACATAATCAAAAATTCATAATGATCTGTTTATTAGTTTAGGAGATTACCATCTGCATATATATATATATATATATATATATATATATATATATATATATGTATATATATATATATATATAGAGAGAGAGAGAGAGAGAGAAAGAGAGGGAGAGAGAGAAAGACAGATACAGAAGGATATGTGTTTATGTCGGTGAGTGTCGGTATTTACAAGAGAATAAGTTATAAATCATATAATTCATATATGGGGTAGGACATAAGTTAAAACATATGGAATGGTTTAAATGATACTTTTATTTCATTTTTGTCTGTCATTTTCTTTTTCTGGGAAACTTAACAGGAAGTTGTAAAGGTGAATCAAATCCGAAGAATTCATAAAAGGTAACTATTTAGTTCTACACCTGGAAACCTTTCTCTTTGAAAATATCATAAGCCAAACGTTACTTCGGCCAGTACTTTAATATATATATATATATATATATATATATATATATTACTATAATTTCAACGGTAATATAAGAAATATCACAGAAAGAATAATACATCCGGTAGCCTGTCTCGGATACAACGAAAGATGAGTTTGATGAAGGGCGACGGCATTCCATCGTCTTAGTTTTTCAGCGAAAATACTCCGTGACATTTTGTCAGTACGCTCCACACCCTTGCAGTACCACCACCATATTTTCTGCTATGATTTTATATGCTTAGAAGCATACCTTTTTACGTATTTGTTATTTACTTACGACATAAAACAATATCACGTTTAACCGTATTACAATTAATGTTTATATTACGTTAACATCCCATTTTACGTGTGAGTTCTAAGGAAGTTCGTGTACTATCGCATTCTATTGGCTGATGTCTAACCAGCCTTGTGCATCATTGCATCCAACAAATCATCTCTATTCCGTTATCTCTCTTCTTCTTCTTCTTATTATTATTATGTGTATTATTATTATTAGTTGTAGTAGTAGTAGTAGTCGTAGTAGAGTAGTAGTAGTATCATTATTATAAGTATTTTTATTACTTGTTCTCACTAGAAGTAATCACACAAGGCATCGTCAGTGGTTGCTCACCGACAACAACTGGCGGTGTTTCGTGGAGGCTAGGTGACAGCAAGCCCCCTTCCCTGATTTCTAGTACTCTCGACCTATTTTCAATAATGACTGCAAATGATCTTGCGATATCGCAACAGCCGCGTACCATTCATTTCTCGCTGGCAACGACCATTGGTCTCCTCTGGGATTTTGGTGGCAAAAAACTTCCCCATGGTCTCAGAAATCTCTGCAATTTTCTAGTTAAGTTCCTTCCTTCGTCTTCAAATCCTCCTTGACCCTTCACAATTTGGTACTCACTAGGAGTTCCCTTACACGTTATTATTAGTAGTTGCGCACTGATAATAACGGCTGGTGTTCCCTAGATTCTGAGTGACAAACAATGTTCCCAGATTTCCAGTACGCTCAACCTCTTTCGATACCCATTGCAAATGACTTTGCGTTATCGCAACAGCTGCTTACCACTGATTTCGCACTGGCAATGACTATTGGTCTTCTCTGGGATGTCGGTTGCTATAAGCCTGCCAATAGTCTCAGTTCTCTCAGCACCCTTCAAGTATAGGTCTGGTTAGCCTCTTTTTTTCGGGCTTTCCATCTTTCTTCATCTTTCACAACTATTTTGTGATGGGATCAGCTAAGGCTGATGCCATCACCTTGTTATTGTAAATGTTTGGTAGCGGGAAGACAGTTCATGAAATGCCTTGCAGTTTAAATTCTCTTGGGTAGTCAGTTGTTGTGTTTCTATGTTAATTTTGTATTTCTATTAAAGCTTCCATGTGACTTGTTAGCATTCCAAGTTTGTGGGTTGGTTATTTAGTCGGAAATTTTTTCTGAAGATGTCAGCTCTTATTATTATTATTATTATTATTATTATTATTATTTACTCACAAGTGTTTCTAACATTAAGTATTATCAGTGATTGCTCAATGTCAATAACAAGTAGTCTTCTTTGGAGTCTGAGTAACACGCAGTCAGATTGTCAATATTATATTTATTTTCCAATTGCAAATAATTTTGCGTATCTGCAACAGCTGTTCATCAATGAATAGGCGTTTACAATTTCCATAGGATTTCAATTGAATTGGTATGAAAATAACCTTCCCTAAGATGTCAGTTCTTTCCGTACTCCAATAGTAAATATCTTTTTGCTGTTCTGCTTCCACGGTACTTCAGGAACGTTCACGACAATACTCTGTAATAGCTCTCGAGGTTAGAAGAAGTTCAGTTAATAACCTCTTTTTTGTTGTAGAACGGGTGGTATGTTTGTTCAGTAATACGAATATAAAGGCAGAAAAAATATAAAAAGTAAATAAATTCTATTTAGTTTAATTGTAATGCCTTTTCTGCTCTCGTCTACAAAGACCGCATGCAAAATGTGATTTTGCAGTTTATGGACCGTGCTGAAATAATAATGTTATTATTTAAAACCAATTATTAAATAGGACAGGGGATTTCTAACTATTCTGTACTTTCACCTAACAATTTAATAAACAAAAGATGCCGTAACAATTAGAATTTAACTTGAAAATAGTATCTAAAAAATAACACGGTCCGTTAACTGCAGAAGTACTTCTTTTTATATGTTTTAAATTTTACATATGGTATTTTATTAATATATATATTTTGTAGCATAAAAATATAGTTCTGGCAAATAAGCTACACGTTAATGTTTTATTCGCGGGGATGTTCTCAGTCTAATAGACTAAGCCCTACACATGTATTCAGCACTGTTGAAGTAAATACTGAACAAATAACATGTACCCAATATATTATATCATTTGTATAATATTATAACATATATTTATATACGTTGAATAGTAATATATATATATATACATATATATATATATGAATAATTAATTAATAAGTTCAAATATTAAAAAATGAACAGGACAAATACTTTTCAAAAGTGCTCAATACATATTAGAGCTTTTTATATTAAAGAAAAACATAGTTTTCGTATCTGACAAGTTGTTTTTTTTAAATATTATTATGTATTGGCGGATCTAATAGTTGCTCCTCAGTATATTCCTGATGAGGAACCGAGGAGGTTCTGAAACAGTTGTCGGATACTTAAACTATGTTTATCTTAATATATATATATATATATATATATATATATATATATATATATATATATATGTTAATGGTGTGGTGAAGGAAAACTCCCATCCATCGGTTCCCCAGGTTGCGGATAGGGGAACGGCCTCTAAATATAAAGGTTAGCTGTGAATATCACCTAAGCAGTGCCGGACAAAATCGCGAGGTGCCCTTTGGCAAGGCATAGTACCCGGGAGCCACCCTGACAGGGATACAGTGAAGTACTGGAGCCCAACAGGCCAAAACAAATTCCCTCAACGGCGGATTAGTCTGTATATCAGGCTGCGATAGCGGATGAAGGGTTGCAACCAGTCAGGGGATTCAGTCGTCTCGGTCTCCGTGCCACTGAACATAAACCTGCCTGGCAAAGATGATGGGTTTGTTGTTTGTGCACCAACTTATCACTGTTAAACACATCCACGCACAGGCGTCTCCAGAGACACCAGTAGTGAGATAAGAGTTCAAGGAGAAAATGGAAGAAAGTCTGGCGGCAATCGGAAGAACGCGGTGGGGACAGGATTGTGATATCTGGAAGTCTTTAGTGTTCAACCGGCACGTCTAGCGGCAGATGTTTAGTTCAGTCGTTTCACTCTTGGATCCGGAGCAAGAGAGTGATTAGGCAGTGACATCTGTGACTGAGCAGCCCTTTCTAGGATCCACTCTGCTCACCCTTAATAGGGAGGGGGCTAGAAAAGGTGCCCTAAAATAGTTTGATTCATCTTAACCTGCCTGGAAAACCGCTTTCAGGGTGTTTCACCTTAATTGCGGTCGAAACAATGAATTAAAATTTAAAATGGCATCATGGAATGTCCGTAACTTACTAGACTTAAACTTTTTAAAACCCTAAAGAAGAACCGCTCTTGTTTCACGAGAGCTTCAGAGACTCAACATCGATATTGCAGCGCTTTCAGAAACCCGCCTGTCAGGTGAAGGGCATCTGCGTGAAGAAGGTGGTGGCTACACAATTTTCTGGAAGGGCTACGAACCTGACAAGCCGCAACTACACGGGGTCGCTTTCGCTATAAAGAACACTTTGATGCTGAGACTCAGTGAATTACCTGTCAGAATAAATGAACGCCTTATGACCCTTAGAGTACAGACAGGGGAAAGTTCCTATGCCACAGTAATCAGCGCATATGCTCCCACGCTTGGTGCCGATGAACAAACCAAGGAGACATTCTACCAAGTCCTTGACATACTACTTTCTGCCATCCCGACTGAAGATAAAATCATTCTTCTTGGTGATTTTAATGCGAGAGTTGGTAGGGATTCTCAAATTTGGAGGGCGTGGGTAAAATAAACCCGAATGGAACACTTCTACTTTCAAAGTGTGCTGAATACAATCTCATTGTCACTAACACGCTTTTCAGACAAAAAGACAAATACAAGACCATTTGGCAACACCCGCGATCAAAATATTGGCATCTTATAGACTATATTATTATTCGCGCACGTGATAGGAGAGATATTCTAATTACAAAACTGCCCCACTCACCGAGGACTGCTGGACAGACCATCGTTTAGTTTTCTCAATAATGAGAATCAAACTGCAGTGTAGGAGGAAAAACCACAATACACCAAAAAGGCTCAGATGTAACACTAACTTGCTGCAGGATCCGACGAGGCGGCTTCAGCTACAACAATCACTTCTTCAGCATCTGCCGGACCAATACCCCACCACGGCTGAAGAACATTGGCAAAAAATGAAGTTCGCCATTTTGGACGCCTGTAAAGACTCGATTGGTTTGAAGAAATATAAGAATCAAGATTTGTTCGACGAAAATAACCAAGTAATAAAGCAGCTAATCGAGCAAACAAGGAACGCGATCGCATCATATCTTAACGACCCAAACTCAGAAGACAAAAAGAAAAAAACATAGAGAATTAAAAGCCAAAGTACAAACAACTACAAGAGTAATTAAAACACAACTGGTGAACGAACAAATCTAAGGAGATACAACTTTATGTTGATAAAAACGACATGAAGAATTTCTTCAGGGCAACCAACATTCTCTATGGTCCCAGCACTCAAGGTTTAACACCTTTGCGAAGCAGGAAAAGCTCTCGAATTCTCAAAAATAGTGGAGAAACCTTGGCCCGGTGGAAAGAACACTTTGAAGATCTGTTAAACCGATACCCAATCGTTGACGACAATGCGATACATCAAATACCGCAACGACCTGTGGATGATTCACTGAACAGAATCCCCTCTCTTGAAGAGGCCAAGATTGCCGTCCTTGCTTTGAAAAATAATAAGGCTGCCGGTATGGACAACATCCCTGCCGAAATCTATAAATATGGTGGACAACGCCTGCATTCACAACTGCATCAACTTATTGTCAAAATATGGGTACAGGAGGAAATACCTACTGACCTAAGGGATGGCCTAATTACGACAATCTTCAAGAATAAAAGTGAAAAAACTGACTGTGGAAATTATAGAGGCATCACACTACTATCAATAGCTGGAATAATCCTGGCTCATATCTTAACCAGGAGACTAACACCTCTTGCTGAGTCTGTCTTACCCGAGTCACAATGTGGTTTTCGACCGGCTCGTGGCACCAGTGACATGATATTCAGTCTGAGGCAGCTTCAGGAAAAATGCCGAGAGCAACACCAACCTCTATATATGGCTTCCATCGATTTAACAAAAGTCTTCCATAGTGTAAGCCGTGAGCTTCTCTTGAAAATTCTATCAAGAGCTGGTTGTCCAGAGAAGTTCATCAGAATGATGAAACTTCTTCACGACGATATATCTGCAACGGTAATCGCAAAGGGCTGCTCTACGGATCCATTTAAAGTAAAATCTGGGGTCAAACAGGGATGTGTAGCTACACCAACTTTGTTCTCAATCTTTATTGCGGCTATACTGCACCTGTTGGATGGTCAACTTCCACCTAGTATATACATAAACTACAGCATGGATGCTGGAGTTTACAACATAAGACGTCTGAAGGCCAGAACTAAAACAAATGTTGATTCTCTTATTGAATGTCAATATGCAGATGATAATGCAGTTTGTGCTCTGACTGAAGAGGACCTACAAGCCACAATGTATGCCTTTGCCAATGCATACTCAAAATTAAGATTAAACATCAACATTAAAAAAACTGTGGTGTTATTCCAGCCCTCACCTCAAGATAACTGCAGAAACCCTCCTAATATCCAGCTGGGCGGAGAATCGCTGCAAAACGTAGATCGCTTTGCATATTTGGGCAGTCACCTTGCCTCTAATGCCACCATTGACGATGAAATCCAGTATCGCTTTAGGTGTGCAAGTGCTGCTTTCGGTAGACTTCATTCCAGAGTCTTTGATAATAAAGATTTAAGGCTGGATACCAAAATCTTAGTCTATCGGGCCATTGTCTTACCCACTCTCTTATATGCGTCGGAGACCTGGACGACATACCATCGACATATCAAAGCACTCGAAAAACTGCATCAAATACTCTTACGAAATATTTTAAGAATCACCTGGCAAGATCGTCGGACCAACACCAGTGTCTTGGAAGAGTCTGGTTGCTCTAGTGTAGAGGCTTTGATTGTTAGGATTCGTTTGAGATGGGCTGGTCACGTTGTAAGGATGATCGACCAGTCTTATTCGAATAAAAATATTCTACTCCGAGCTAAATGTGGGAGCTAGGAGGGTTGGAGGACAGAAGAAACGGTACAGGGACTGTTTGAAGGAGGACATGAGGAGATGCGGGATTGATCCCACAACATAGGAAGCGAGAGCACTCGAAAAAACAGAGTGGAAGAATGAAGTGAGACCTGGTGTGGATAGGTTTGAGGGTGAACGGCGTCGTCATGCCGAACATCTGAGAACAGCAAGAATAGTACGCCGCGAAAACCAACCACGTGCACAATTACCAAACAATAACGCATGCCCGAAATGTGACAGAATATGTGGATCGCGTATTGGACTGTTTTTTCACATGAGAACCCACAATTGAAGACCTGGAAACCCGCATACTCGATTCGAGTGACGTCCATGATGATATATATATATATATATATATATATATATATATATATATATATATATATATATATATATATATATATATATATATGTACATATATTATATATATATATATATACATATATACATATATTATATATACATATATATATTATATATGGTATATATATACATGTATATATTATATATATATACATATACTTATATATACCTATATATATACTTATATATACCTATATATATATACTTATATATATATATATATATATATATATATATATATATATATATATATACATATATGAGGCGTGCATAGGTGTTTGTGTCTTCTTACTAAGTTCGACCAAATTATTCGCTGTTATCATTGACTTCATCCCTTTCACGAAGCCGACCAAATGTCTCTTTATTCTTGATAACTTCATTCTATTTCCCATTGAATATTATTTTCGTATTCTCTCGTTTCGCCATTAATATAGGAAATACCAGCGTATTTCGCGGGCTTTTCATGCGCGTAGTTTAGTTTCTTGTTCTTTTTTTTATTACACCTGGTTTCGTCTCTTCTCCTCTCCTCATCAATTTGAAGCTAATTAATTTCATTTAATGATCTAATTGCTTAATTAACTTACAAGATAGAGAATTAAAAGCCCGACATGCGATCGACGATTATTGTTTTATTTTCCAATTCCTGGCGGGGAAAAAAGTGTCTTTAATTAATTCCGAACTTAGATCATCTGAAGAGTTTTTTAGAGCTTTGTTCAGTTTGTAAGAAGTCTTTGATAACACTCTTCTTCTTCTTTTTCTTCTTCTTTTTCTTCTTTTTCTTCTTCTTCTTTTTCTTCTTCTTCTTCTTCTTCTTCTTCTTCTTCTTTTCTCCTTATTAGTATACTTCTTTGTTTCTCATGATTTTTTTAAATTATTATTATTATTATTATTATTATTATTATTTTTTAAATTATTATTATTAGCATTAGTAGTAGTAGTAGTAGTAGTAGTAGTAGTAGTAGTAGTAGTAGTAAAATTATCATATGCTTCCTCGGATCGCATACTTTTGCTAGTATATATAATGTAAGTGTTGAGTTTGCTAATGAACAGCTGTTTATGACAATTTACTGACGTGCGCTACCACTCTCGAAGGAGGAGAACATGCCTGGGGAGATGGTCTCACGACAACAAAACGGGTATTATATAACCCCAACCCAAACAAAAAGTAAGTAATTCCTGAATGGATGTTTTTATTAAAAGAGAACAGATACATCACCAAAACAGGAGGTAATACATGTGAGGACAATCTTATAACAACAGAACCAATACAAAACTACCCCCACAAAAAGGCAGTAATGCCTAGGAGGATAGTCTAATGAGCACAGGACAGATATTATACTATACAACACTTAATTGAGCATTGAAAGAGTATGAAATAGGATAGTAAGCAGAAGTGAGCATTAAAACATAGTACAACAGTATGTTTATTAACGAGTCACTTCGTGTTGAATTGTCAACTGAATACAGTTCCACTCAACCAAGTTGTGATGAGGTCACAGACCTGATCACCGCACTACGTGATAATTACTGCGCTGCAGAGGTATCACGTGACATGAAAATTAGGCGCCAAAGTTGTTCTTTCAAAATTGTATCTTCAGTCCGAGAATAAAAGTTGTGCAATACGCACGTATTATTGTTACCCCATTCTATTCCTGTCTTTTCTTCTATGTCTTCGTGACTCATAGTCTAACACGATGTTACACTCTACCCCTCAAAGCTTAACACTTCGTATCAAGGACCAAAGGCAACTGGAGGATAACTGGAACACGATGCGTAAATTGGGCAGGATTTGGTTATTAAAACAGACGGCCCGACATGAACACTTTTAACATTGTTTTGGCAATGAACATGTTATGGTCAGCCTGGAAGCATCTCCGTGGTTTTGTGTTCCACAAACGGGCAGTTCTTGGAAATAAACTTTTTTCATATAAGTTCCGTTTAGTTGTATGTACACAGGGAGACAAAGGGAAATTCATTACAGTGATTGTAGCTAATTATATAAGTAATAGCTTCGGCTAAAGACAGACATATGCAAAATCCGAATTCTTCTTGTTTCGTCCAATGTTTTATGCGTACATTATTCGTTGATCGGTTATACTTGAATTTGAAACGACATTTTTATATGAATCGACTCATCGCTACGAGAAACCTTGACTCTTTGCATGCATCCCTGCATTTCTGACACGCTTAGTAGGTTAGACAAAAGGTCAGGTGTTAAGTTGAAAAGCAAGTGCATTCGGATTAGAGTACTCTGGCCTACATGAACAGCCCCGTCCGCATTCCCTGGCACGCGATTAGAGATAAACTAACTCCTTTTCAATGCGAAGTAAAGCCTGGGAGAGTCGACCAGTTGAGACTAAACAGGACCATACTTTAGCCCAACAGCAACAAAATCTCTATCGGACTGATTGTTGAGGACGAATCCCTGACTGGTACGAAGACAAATAATTTGAGGCATTTTGTTCTTATTTATGTAACCCTTCCTTCTGATTTTTAGTATTGTTTTATTCTTTCTAAATCTTATTTTAATTATATTTTTGTTGTTCTTTTACTACTTTCTATTCTCCGTCTTCTTCGTTTTTTTTTTCTTTTTTCCTCGTTCTTTTTTTTAATAATTGTTCTTCTTCTTCTGGGTCGTTTAATCCTTATTCATTTCTACTTATTTCTTATTATCTCCCTTTTCTGTTTATTAGTTTCTTCTTAGATGATTTTTCAATTTTTCCATCTGACTGAATTTTCTATTTTTTTCCGATTTCGTTTCATTTTGCTTGATATTTCTGATGTCTATCTGTCTGTCTTTGACGGCACTACATAATATGGGGTTTGACAAACGACCAGTATCATAGTTTCCTTCATTGTCCAAATTAAGCATATTCTAGAAAAAAGGTTGTGCTTGCTCTTCATTTATTTATTTATTTATTTTTGTTAAGTTACTTCACCCCAAATAAAACTAGTTGCCACTGTAAACGTATGGGGCTACTGAGAACTAGGATGAAAGTTTAGGGGATCATCTTAAATTAGAAGCTGTACAACGAGATGCTTGTTCACATTAGTTTTACATTTCTGCAGGTTTGTTCAGTCAGAGAAACAGGGGGCATTGAGAGAGTTCCGGGTTAGTAGAGTGTATTTATGTCGAGCGGGGCACCAGAGTAGCAAGTTGATTTGAGCACGTTCCATTAAAGTACTTGTGAAAGAAGCACAAGGTTGTAACATTGCGGCGATGGAATAGGGGATGGAGCTTGGGGGATAGTGAAGGATTTATTAAATTAGATACTCTTTTTTGGACCTATCTAAGAGGGGAATACTAGGGAATGGTGCCCCAGCCAAAATGTGACAACAATACTCCATGTGGCGTTGTAGAGATATAGGATACTGTCAGGTTTGAGAAGTTTCTAACACGGTACAGAAAGCCCACTTTATTTGCATCAGCTTTGAGAATGTCTGCAATTCATGTTACCTGTAAATGTTAGGCAGAGGAGGTTGAACGTTGGTGAAGGAAATGAGCTTTGTCTTAGCAGCATATAATTCTCCCATCTATTTATGATCCTATTCCACTCAAGGCTGGGTGTCACTTTCTAAAGATTCAGCCATTGTCTCAGATAGGTGCGCACCCGTTTAACTCACTTAACCAGAGTAGAGCGTAGTGTCGTCACCAAATATATCCATCTTAGACACAATATCATCAGGGAGGTCGTTTATGAAAATCAGGAACAATAAAGGTTCAAGGATCGATCCCTGGGGTACACCTGAATTCATGTCATGTAATTTGCATGAACGGACATCGAGAACAACCTGGATATTTTCGTTGGTTAGAAGGAACTAATTATATTAAATATCCATCCAGTAATATCATATAAATTAATTTTTATGAAAGGCCTTAATGTCAGACCTTGTTAAAGAATTTGGATATACCAAACGCTTCCGCCTTAGCTTTAACTGACTTGTATATGCGTTCTGAGATGGCCGTTAAGCTATCCATATTAGACAGTGCTTGCCTAAATCTATACTGATGATCAGAAAATAGTTTAGCATTAGTCAGGTGCCGGACTATCGCTAGATTGATTAAAGATTAATATATCTTAGCACAGAGCAGCAGTAGACTGATAGGGTGATCATCCTGAGGGTCAGTTTTATCTACAGAATTCTTAAAGACAAGTACCAAAGAGGCAATTTCCCAGCTATCACACAAGCAATATTCGACAAGGCATTTGTTGTAGAGTTTTGAGAGGGCAAGGGCCAGTTATGGAATTTAATTTGAAAATAATTTTAATATTTGAAAAATACACATATAGATACTCAGCTCTCTCACAATATACGATAATACATTGAACTGTTATGCATATCGAAAGTTGCTTATAAGTCTTTGAAGTAAACTTAATAAGACGTTTTTATTTGATATATTTGTAAAGATATATATTACACACACATATATATATATATACACAAATACACAAATACACACACACACACATATATATATATATATATATATATATACATATATATATGTGTGTGTGTGTGTGTTGCTAAGGCGTTGGTCGTCAGTCACTGAAGTCTCGATTTTGATACGGTCAATGTCTAGTAACACTGAAAAACTGTAGATACGAAGAAACACATGTATGTTGATAATTATATTTTATACATATATATTACTTTATATCTTGGGATCTGACATTCTCCCATATATATGCATTCTAGGTACTCTACTATGCAATACACCAGGCTGCATGGTGTGCACATATGTACGTACGGATTTCGCCATTACTCTACCAAACTCCCATATTATATTGACCTCCTGATCTCACCTGCAACTTCACAAACATCCTCAACTATATTTACTGCACATATTGCACTGATGGATGTTACGTTGGTAAAACTGACATTCAGTTCTGTATAATGTTCTAACAACCACAAAAAGCTGTCAAACACAATAGCAAGCATTCACCAGTGGCACAGCATTACACTCTACTAAATCACACAATACATCATATAAAATGCATATTATTACACACATGTTTCTATTCGACACAACATCGTATAAATTGGAATTTAATGGATCCTTAAGATACATACATAAAGGATAAACTGAGATATCTGAATGTTTAGCTATAACTAAATAGTGATAGATTCCCCCTAAATACTCCTTGATATAGAGGCATACATATGAAACCAAATAAAATTTAACATCACATAATACACTCACCTTTTTACACACATAACAACGCACATCAACAACTAGATATAGAAAATTCAAATCTCGTGTTAAGCATGCTAATAATGTTGAACACGGAATTAAATTCTTTCACAAATCGGACTTATAGACAATATCTTAAATTTTGGATTCTAGATATACTCCTCAGTAAAACTAATAGCCTCCGCAACTACATCCTTTATCCTGTTTTATTATTTTAACTTTTCTCTTCGTGCTTGGTAAATTTCAACACAGAAAACAAATTAAGCAGAAGAATTAACACAAAACAATATACCTAGATTTACTCTTGAGCCTTAGCGGCAAAATTCGAAAACACAAAATTGGTTTCACCGACTATTTTCAAAACTTTTGTTTATACTTCATAAGGAAAATTACTGTAATGAATATCCTAAAGAAAAAGAAAAACAACAAAATTCACATGTGGCTTCACTTCTTGCTTCGCAATCAAATAAGAAAATATAATCGAAAGCTCCAGTTGTATGTATTTTTTTCTACTTATTTCTGTACTTGTGATTTTCTGTCGACTGAATATACCTTACTAGTCCAATATATATATATATATATATATATATATATATATATATATATATATATATATATATATGTATGTATGTATATATATATATATATATATATATATATATATATATATATATATATATTCTCATTAGCATGTTCCGCTCGAGCGTCGAACACCGTAGACGAAATACACCTTCATGGTAAGTGCATCTTTATTTCAATTACTGTCTGAGCCTACGCGACCGCCTGCGACTGCCTGCAACAGCAACTCCTACACTGATAAGGGAAAGAGAACCCTAAACCACGTCGTATGTAAGTGAAAACACTTTAATATCTTAAAACTATTCGTAGTATATATATATATATATATATATATATATATATATATATATATATATATATATATGAATATAATTAACTTGTTACAAATATCCAGGGGGCATAAATCAGTAGGAAGTTGAAACCCGGTTTATGAGAGTGCTCAATGAAAATTCAGAGCAAAATATATTTGTTGTTGGTGATTTTATTATTCCATTAATTGCGACAATATATATGTTGTTCCGTTAGCATTCATAATGAAAGCCAACTATTCAAGCTTTAAACGGAATCACTGCCTAAAATCTTAAATTCAACCTCAAACTGGACTATCACTACACTACCACAGAATAAAAACAAAAAATGAAACTCTCATAATAAAGTGGAAAATCCTAAAAAAATCTAGCACCTGCAAATCAATGAACTCACCATGTAGATTATGTTTGAATGAAAAACTAGAAATTATCCGTTTTAAAGACAGAAATAAACTCCTAAATAGAAAACAAGAGACGTCTATCAACTGTAAACATAGTAGACTCTACCTACTTAGCAACCCACATACCCCACCTTAACCCCACATCAACCCCCCACATATTTAAAAATGAAAAAATTTAGAAATGAATAATTACATTAACCCCCCCCATTAGACACAACTTCAAAACACATTACAACCCCCTACCCACCCACTCGAATTTACCACCCAACCCCACCCCCAACAAGTCTCGATGAATCTATAGATATATAACCACACCACTAAACCAACAAATCTTTAAGTATTACCTAAAATTCTTAGCCTCAAAAACCTCTCAGTCATACTACCAATTATACCAAAATCATCTCCCACCTAATTGTTATTGACTCTGATACCACTTAGATTGATCTAATCTCAATTACTTAATCCTTCGTGTACTATATTGAACGCTTAATTATTGACTGGTGCCTAGTCTTGATTATTGGTAGTAGAACTATAAAAGCTTACCATCACTTGCAGACTTATTTCGCCTAATGACTTCACAAATAACAATATTATAATAATTACCATTATTATTATTATTACTACTACTACTATTATTATTATTATTATTATTATTGATACTATTGTCACAGCGACTATCGTAAGTACTATTGGCTTTATTATTATTATTGTTATTATAATTGCTTTTATTAATACTAAAGATAGTAACACCATCAAACTTCTTTTACATAAGTAATTCCACTAGTATTAATTTTAGTATAATATAATTACAATTAACAAATATTATCACAACAAAATTCACTACCGTTACTGAGCTAATTGTAAAAGCCATAAATAATTACATTGAAATAGAATGCAAAAAAAGCAATTAATACCCTAAATTAAAATTATCAAACATTTTTATCTACACGATAATCACCTATTACAACAGAAATGACAGTTATCATTTTATAATGTTATTCTCATTATTACATTAAACCCACCCGACCCTCTGCCCCGGTTGAAATTGAGGTCACGATGGCCAAGACACTAGATATCACCCCACTCAACTTTCTAAAGTATCACCTGTTGGGGTCTGTCCCCCCTCCTCCTTCCTGTCCTCGCTATAGGCTAAGCCCCATCTGCGTCCCCCTCACTTTTATGCATCTTTCAATTATCGGTTGAGGTTGAATTTAAGATTTTAGGCAGTGATTCCGTTTTAAGCTTGAAGAGTTGGCTTTCATTATGAATGCTAACGAAACAACATATATATTGTCGTAATTAATGGAATAATACAATCACCAACAAAAAATATATATGAATATATATATATATATATATATATATATGAATATATATATAGAAAAGCGGAATACCTAAAACTCAACGTTTCGCCCAACTGTAGTGTGGGCTTTTTCAAGAGCGAAATATGCTAGAAGTAGCAAAGAACGAAAAGATCTGGTATTTTTGCAATATATAGTGACAGTGTAAATAAAATGTTGATCTATTTAAAGAGGGAAATATGCAATTATGTACATAAGCAATACGTGCATACATACGCACACACACTCACACACATACACACATATATATATATATATATATATATATATATATATATATATATATATACAAATACACATATTAAAATATAGATATGCATATATATGTGCTCGAAGTATGTATATACAAAATGTACATAGATGTAGTATTAGCAAAAGGAAAGGAGAACACCAAAATCGAAAGGGGATCCAAAGAAAACTAATTGAAAGGCAGGGAATTAACTGGTGTCTAAATATATGTTATTCCAATTTATAATAACTTCAGATAGGTTTGGGGAGACATAATAAAAGCTAATTCTTTGTTTTATTGTATTTGTCGAGTGGACTGTAAGAGCGGATTCGATTAATCGACGCGTAGATTTGTTATGTATAGTTTTAATTAAGGTGCGGTTATTAAAGTCAAAACGATGATCATATACACATATACACAGCATTGAGCGTGCTATTGAGTTTGTATAGCTCTATTTTGTGTTCAGGTTACGCTGTATCTCCCCAATGTAGATCCTATCACAGTCCAAACAAGGGATGGAATATATGCCAGATTGGACTGTGAGTGTAGTGTCGAATTTAAATTTTCTGATTATATCCATAATAGTCGATGAGGTTATTTGGGGTATATTAATGCTGGCTGCTTTGGTGAATCTTCGAGGTAAAAGCACCCGACTACCCCGACTATCAGCTGAATCCGATCCATGCAATGTGGAGGTCCGCAAATGCCTGATAACTTCCTACTCTAATAGCTTCTGTCCTTGACCGACTGGACTTTGGAACTCCATTCCCTGTTCCTTGTTTCTCTAAGTGCACCAACGTGTTGATATTTACATGGAATGCGAACAAACATATCGCTGCACATCTCATCACTTACACTGCCCTGGTGATACCAGATCAGGCTGCCATGTGGCTCCCTGAGACGAAATTCACCTACATTGACGTTTTTTTTTTTTTTTTTTTTTTGTAAAACTTAATTATGTTCTACAAAACCAAAACCAAAAACAACAGCCCCTCTCCCTTTCTCCCTCCCCTTTTTTATTTTATTTTTAGAACTTGAAGCATAAATCTTTTACTATAATGACCAGATTCGGCATTAAATAACCCAAAAAGGGTTGATATGCCGTAAAACAAAACTACCAAACCAAAAACGATGATTAAACATTTGAAGATATAAAGAACTTGAAGCATAAAAACTTTTACTATAATGACGAGATTCGGCATTAAATAACCCAAAAAGGGTTGATATGCCGTAAAACAAAACTACCAAACCAAAAACGATGATTAAACATTTGAAGATATAAAGAACTTGAAGCATAACAACTTTTACTATAATGACCAGATTCGGCATTAAATAACCCAAAAAGGGTTGATATGCCGTAAAACAAAACTACCAAACTACCAAACTTACACTGCCCCCATAAATGTCCCTTAATTCACAGTAGCTTCTTACGTCTTAGTAAGAAGATGTCTAGTTTATCAATAAAAGTTTAAAAAAACACACTTTAAGAGATACGGAGACTTTATCGAAAGAAGTGGAAATCTTTTACTTAATTTCGATATGCGAGGGTGTCCTTTCCGTTGCTCCGTTAATGAGGGGGGGGCAATGTACATACACAAATAAGGGTGAGAGAATGCAATGAAAGTTAAAGAGCGTAAAATTATTTTTTTTTTGTTTCGAGTGTTTGTTTTGTACTGACCTACTCGATAAAATGTAGTCTGGAATAACTAGACATTCACCATCAGAGAAATACTAAGTCTAGATTGCCAGTTTTCTTCTAAGTGGCATCTTTATAGATGTATGTGCAAATCCCCTCAACGGAGATAATCGCTACGTGACATATCACTATACGAAAACACACCACGAATAGCCTTTGAAGTACATTGGAGACATTTGTATTTGGAACACTTTCGGAAGGAAATTAGAGGTCGATGTGTCACACAACAAGCTCGTAGAAACGTTAGTTAGTTAGATAGATAGATAGACAGATAGATAGATAGATAGATAGATAGATAGATAGATAGATAGAGAGAGATAGATAGAGAGAGATAGAATAGTAAAGTAACTAAAATGCATCGTTTAAGTTTGAATGTTATATATTTATGTTTCCTTTTTTTAAAATTCAAACAGTCTACAATAAAAACATGTATTAATCTAATAAAAATACGCTGATATTCGCAGCCACTAACACAAAGTAACAACTATCAAAACCTTATTTAAAAATATAGATGTTCACAAATAATAGTTTTTTTTTAAAGAAACTAAGTTATACAGACTTATTTACAAATAAATAAAGAAATTAATTAAAAGTTTTAGAAAATAAAGTAGTAATAAAATAACACCCGATAAAAAAAACCAAATACCAATTGACTTGCACACAAGTGTTAATGATCGTGTCACAAAATAAACAATTTCGAAAACTCTTTTCAAAAGAATGTCACAAATAATGTCTTTAAAAATCTACAATAAAAACATCCTCATTTAAAAAAATCAAAAAGAAAGACTGACATCTTACGAATAGTCAAATCCTACACTTTGAAAATATCTTAACAGAGAAGACACATAGTAACAAGTGTCTGAATCGAGAAAAAAAGTTTGACCTGGGATGACCTCATAATGGTTTAAAGGCCGTTAAATACCAACCAATCAACGAACACAAACAAACTGCCTACCTTTTTATTGATTTTATCTTAGCACGCATATGTTAAGTTTTATTAGAAACGCTTTAAAGTGAGATTTCATGCATCATGTTGCATTTTGATTTTGTTCTAAAGAGATTTTATTTTGTTTAATAAAACCAACCAATTTATTGGGAAAGCCTCCATGGGAAAATACATCATCGGTTTTCAATTACCAAGTAAAATGCTTTGTGGGATCAGAAAATAGACGAGTAAGAGAGATTATACTCAAACATATATATATATATATATATATATATATATATATATATATATATATATATATATATATATATATATAGTGAATGTTTTTATTCGAACAAGTACAAGGTCTGCTACACTGGCATGTCGATGTTATCGATCTACAGCAATCGAGCGCTGAGGTCTCATCAGGCAGAAAGTTTTTTTCTTGATCCGATCCGGTCGGTGAAGTCCAGGAAGAATGGAGTCCAGCAAAGAAGAAGAAGAAGAAGAAGAAATACAAATCATGTGACTAATTTAAAAAACATATATATATATGCCGTTAGAAAAGTTTAATTTACAGTAATTCATAATTTTATTTTTATCCAACGCTGAGTTGGGGTAGAGAGGGGCCGGGGGAAGGAAAAGAAAGGGAAAGAGAAGCGAAAGAAAGAGAGGTATGGAGGGTGTTTGGGTGTGTGTTTGTAACCATTTGAGAAGTTGTCGTATCTGATGTGGTTAGCTAGGATTCATGGCACGCGACCGTATATATACTTATCTCTATATACAAAGGTTACTATTTCCTTCAGATGGATGTACCCCCTCTTTCTTTTTGTATTTGTCTATATATACATATAGACATTCATGTGTTGGTATATCTGTTCGTCTGTATGAATGATTTTCTTTCCCCACTCTATCTCTCTCCTTCTCTCTCTCTATCTTGCTATATTTCACTCCGTATGTAAATATATTAGTTTTACTTTCTCTCAATATCTATCTAAATGTGCATTTATCAGCATGTTTGCCTGTTGCCCTTTTCGCTCTCTCTCTTTCTCTTTCTTTCTTTCTTTCTTTCTTTCTCTCTCTCTGTATGCATACCTCTATTCCCTTATCTCTCGAGTGCGTCCCATTTTATCTCTCCCTGTGTGTACAATTTTCCCTCTCTATCTATGTACACATGTCACGCCATCTACGTGTGCGTCTTTCCCCTCTCCTCTTACTCTAATATGTAAAAATATTGAGTGAGAGGAGAGGGGAAAGACGCACAGTCAGATGGCGTGACATGTGTACGTAGATAGAGAAGGAAAATTTTACATACAGGGAGAGATAAAAATGACGCACTCGATGGATAAGGGAATAGAGGTATGCATACACAGAGAGAGAGAGAGAGAGAGAGAGAAAGAGAGAGCGAGAGAGCGAAAAGGGCAACAGGCAAACATGCTAATAAATGCACATATAGATAGATATTGAGAGAAAGTAAAACTAATATATTTACATACGGATTGAAATATAGCAAGATAGAGAGAGAGAAGGAGAGAGATAGAGTGGGGAAAGAAAATCACTCATACAGACGAACAGATATACCAACACATGAATGTCTATATGTATATATAGAAAAATACAAAAAGAAAGAGGGGGGACATCCATCTGAAGGAAATAGTAACATTTGTATATAGAGATACGTATATAGAGATAAGTAGAGAGAGGGGTAAGATAAAATCAGACATACTGACTAAGAGATACACCTACATATACATTTGGGTATGTATACAGACATACACACAAAGGGGACACCTACCTGTGAAGACATGCTAACATATGTATATACGTATAGATATATAGAGAGAGGGAGGTAATGGGGAGATAAAATCAGACGTACACACGTTGAGATGTAGTTACACATAGAGAAGTATGTATTTTTTTACTTATTATTTGCTTGGATGTTAAACACAAGGTTAAGTGTGGTTTTGAGAAGCCAGCGCAGTGGGATAAGCGGCCTTTGGCCTTACAAAATACATGAGCATCCCTGTCAGGATTACTCTGTAGTAGTACATCGGACGATTAACTACCCCCACCTTTAAGTGAGAACGTAAAGCCTGGGAGGGTAGACCTCCTAAGATGTAAAAGAACTATACCTCAGTCTGACAGTAACAAACCCACTGTCGAACTGTGTTCAATCATAATTCTGTTATAGAACACCTACATAAGTATATGTATACAGATAGACATTAGAAGAGAGAGAGAGAGAGGGGGGGGGGAATCCAACGTGTAAGATATACTAAATTGTGTACATACAAATAGATATATAAAGAGAAAGGCCGACACACAAGTTAATATACGTACATAAGAAAGAAAGAGAGAGCGAAAGGAGGAGTGATACTAACAGATAGACAGAAAACAGTGACACTAAGAGATGTACGAAGGCAGATATAGCGACAGACAGAAGCAAATTTATAAAAGTGCATTAGGACAGAGATACACGTTAGAAATTGACGCGAGAGCGAGAGACCGACATACTAAAACATATTTATACGGACAGATAGACAGATAGACAGATAGACAGATAGCTATTAAGGGTGAGAGAGATATGGACAGAAATCGTGTGTACATCCAGAAAGAAATCGACAGAACAATTTAGAAAAAAAGAGAGAAAAAGTGAAAAGATAGAAAAAGACAGAAAGAGAGAGAGAGAGAGAGAGAGAGAGAGAGGGGGGGTAGAATGAGAAGGGGAAAGATGGCGGTGTTTACTTGAAACCGGAAATTGGGGATCGACTTGATGGGTCCGGCCTTCATTCCACAAAATTAACCTGCATGATCTTGGCAATTTTTCCGGAAAATTGAATCCTCATCTCATTTAAAAGAATGAAAAAGATGAAAAAAAAGAACGCTTTCAATGAGCCACGTGGGTGTACGCTGGCAAAACATCGACTATAAGAAAAAGCCTCAAAACATTAAGGTCAAATCAATGACCCGAAAGATCATTTAGAGCCTTGGCAGCCACGCTTATTATAATCATAACCAGTACTTTTATCATTATTATGTTCGTATCAACTTGCCCTCTTAACAAGGGCAGAGTGAAATACAAGGGCAGTTTTTAAAGTAGAGAAAACCCCAGCTCCTTAAAAAGGGGCACTTTAAAGTAGGACTAAAATTAAATTGTGTCATGTTTATTTGTATTATTTTTATTATATGGACTACTGTTCTCATCTTGCATGTTATTCTCACAACGTTTCGGCCGATGTAACGCCGGCCTTCTTCAGGTGCATCTTTACAAAGTTTGTAATCTTCATGTCGAAATCAGGAATCTGTACGAGATGTCGAACAGACACTTTATATTAAGCATTTGTCAGATTCTTGTAATTTAATACAAACAAAGGTTAGTTTTATTACTCATTTCTTTTTAAACTGAAAACCACGTATATAATGTCTACTCATATCTTCTGTTGTATATTTGTGGGTTTTTCTTATAACAAGATACCCCCTTCCAAACTATGGGAATTGGAAGTAAATAACAGGGGATCAAATGTTCAAAAGTGACAGGAATCGGAACATGTAAGAGAAAATTAAAAACGGAAGTAAAGGATCATGTGATCTGTTAACATGCTGGGCGATGAACTGTCAGAAAGGAAGAGGACACGGTGTGTGAAATGTATTATGTTTCGAATTTTTTTTGATGGGTGTTAATACTTTGTATTATTTGTATTATTCGCACTACTGTTCTAATCTTGGATGTTATACTCACAACTTTTCGGCCGATGTAACCTCCGACCTTATTCCGGTGCGTCCATTCGAAGTCGGTAATCTTTATTCCGAAATCGGGAATAATCCAAATATTGACAAACCTAATGCCCCATGTTTATTTGTATTTGTTGTACCTCTCTTCTATATCCATATTCACTCCGGATCTCAACCAGAGACTGAAAGACAGCAATTACGCCATAATGTTTCTACTGTAAAATTCCACACTTACATGCAAATCCAGGAATTAATATTTGAAGATGGATCTATTCACTTTGCGCGTTCGGCGCTATAAATGATATTTCAAACTTCAGCGTGACACACTGATAGACAGTCTCGTGTAGAGATGCGTGGTTGAATCACAAATGTATATTTAAAACTTCAGTGTGACAGATTAAAAAACGACAAAAAACACGATTTCAAACTTAAGTTTTAAAGTCTGTCCCAGCGAACAACATAGTGTCGTGTAGAGAGGCTATGACACGTACAAGACCGTGTAGATCTAAATGAAGCGTAGCATACCGGACAACCCGACAGAGCATTTTCTAGTAATGCGTGGACGCATGTAAAAGAACCGAATGCATACATATACAAACATTACACATACAAACACGTACACAAACGGATACATATTGCTCATTTGCTTCATTAAACTTAAGTTCTCTGAAGTCAATGGGGTCACTGTCCTGTGGCTAACACTTGATCTCTCTATGAGATACATAGCTATTCGAATATTCCATTAACGTTCTCCTTTACCTGTCAACGTGAAGTTTGTAAATCAGTTAATTACAGCAATTGTCCTTTCCCCAATTAACCAGTTAACTATGTTATAGTATATATTTCTTGTGTCTTCTTGGCCATACCTAAATCTAGGACAAGAATCTATCCAGTCAGGTGAAGTATCAAGCTAAGTGCTGTTACTTGAGGTCACATAAAGTAGAAAAGGTGCACCGTTCCTCTATATGAGCAAGTGTATAGCCGTGTTTATTTGAGCTTCGAATCCTATGTTATGTTGAATATTTAGTGAGGGTTGTCCTGACAAACCCTTGTATAGAGAGACAGAACACAGTCGGGGATGGTGTCTAGTAAGTAAGTATAACTCCTTCTCTCTTGTATATATACAAAAGCTGTGTATAGGATGTGGGTGGTGCGTATATGAACACTTACTATGGGAGCTACATGGGATACTTTCCGCTTATTCAATTTAATCAATATCCTTTATTATCGCTGAAAGTATTTTTTTCTGTGACAAATGATTTACATTTATATTTAAAATTTTATATATTTTCATATAATTACTTAAGAACTTCCCATAGAAAAAAGCATGATAATATTAGTATTATTATTCTTAGTAGTAGTAGTAGTAGTAGTAGTATTATCATTATTATGTGTACTCACTAAGAGTTGCCCAACAAGTCATCTTAAGTCATTACTCACTGATAATAACATGTGGTGTTCCACGGAGTCTGAGTGACAACAAGTCTCCCCAAATTTCCAGTACTATCCACCTCTTTTAAATACCTATTGCAAATGAGTTTGCGGTATCGCAACAGCCGTTTACATTGTATTTCTAGCTGGTAACGACCATTCGCATCCTCTGAGATTCGGGTGGCAATAAGCTTCCTAACGGTCCTAGTATTCCCCACACTCTTCCAGAGGATGTCTGCTGTGTGCTCTGCCTCCTCAGTCTTCCTATCTTCCGTGCCTCTTCACGACTATTTTTGCGGAAACAGCTGAGGCTGGTGCCATCAATTTATTCTTATTATTATTATTATTATTATTCTTATTATTATTATTATTATTATTATTATTATTATTATTATTATTATTATTATTATTTACTCACTAGAAGTTATCACACTGATCATCGTCAGTGATCGCCCACTGCCAACAACCTGTGGCATTCCCTGGAGTCTGAGTGACAACAAGTCTTCTCAGACTTCCAGTATGCTCCACCTCTTTTCGTTCATCACCGCTGATGACCCTGCGGTATCTCAAGAGCCACCTACCACCGATTTCCCGCTGATAAGGGCCATTGGTACCCTCTGGGGCCTGAGTGGCAACAAGCCTCTCCAAGGTCCCAGAGCTGTCCGCGCTCTTCCAGTGGAGGTCTGGTTTGCGCTTTCCCTCCTCGACCCTCTGTCCATAATTTTCGTGGCGTCAGCCTATGCTTGCGCCTCTCCCGTGCGGTTGTATTTTCCCCGGTTCTGTTGTCTTGTGCTTCCATGTGTTTGTTATCCATTCGTTGCTTATGTGGGTTGGTTTCCGCATTCGAGGACATTTCTCAGGATTGTAGCTGTTTTGATCATTACTGTCCTTTTTATGGTCTCAGTTATCCCTTTAATTCCTATTTCTCCTAGTCTTTTCTCCATGTTTTTGGGGACTATTTATTGGTGTTATACTGACTTTCTTCATGTTCCATATTCCTTTCAATTCTCTGGCAAGATCGGTATATTTGCTTCTTTTTTCCGTCTCTTTGATCTTCACTCTGTGGCCCGCCGGAACGGCGGAGTCTACGATTTTGCAGGATTTTTCTTTCTTGTTGATTATTATCATATCCGGTCTCCTTGCTGTTATGGGTGGGTCTGTCTGTACATTCATATCCCATATGATTTTGTGTTTTTCGTTTTCTAGTACAGTTTCTGGTTTGTGTTTGTACCGTTTTTTTGCATATTCGAAATTCAGTTGTTTGCACATGTCCCGGTGTACTTCTTTCCACACGCTGTCTTGTCTGTTCTTGTATTCCTTTTGGGCTAGCTTGCTGCATTCACTTATTATATGGTTTATCGTTTCGTCTCTTTGTCCACACAATCGGCATTTGCTGCTTTCCTGGGTTTTATCTATCTTTGCTTTAATAAAGTTTGTCCTAACCGCATTGTTCTGTGCGGCCGTCAGCAGAGATTCCGTTTCTCTGTTCAAGTGTACTTTTCTTAGCCATGCCCAGCTGTTTTCATTGGCTTAATCGCTTGTGAGTCTTATAAAGCGTCCATGTAGTTGTTTTTCTTCCCACTTTTCCTTTCTTGTCTTTTTGTTTCTGGGTTCAGTGCTTCCGGAGTTGTTTGTTGGGCTGGTGTCTCTTGCTGTGGTGATCGGTCATTCCGTGTTCTGGGTTACATATTTCTCCAGCTCTTTTTTCGTGTCTTCCACACAGTCTTCTATACTTACTAGTCCTCTACCTCCTTCATTTCTTCTCATGTAGAGTCTGTCCGTATCGTCTTTTGGGTGCAATGCATTGTGCATAGTCATTAGTTTTCTAGTCCTCTGGTCAAGGTGCCTGAGTTCTTCTTTGGTCCAGCCTATGAATGGTCCAGAGTATCTTATTAGTGATACAGCCCATGTGTTTATCCCTTTTACTAGGTTTCTGCTATATAGTTTAGATTCCAAGAGTTTCCTTGTTCTTCGTAGATATTCTTTTCCAATCTTCTCTTTCATTTCTGTATATTTGATTGTGTCTGCTTCCAGAACTCCCAGGTATTTATAACTATCTTGTTCTCCTAGCGCCCACATCTCCTCTTGGTTGGGGAGTTCTATACCTTCTGTCGTCTCCAGTGTTCCTCTTTGATCTCTAGCAATGCACATTTTTCTATTCCAAACTCCATTTGGATATCCTGGCTGGATATCCTGGTTGTATTTATCAGCTTTTCCAGTTCTTTTTTGTTTTTTGCAAACAGTTTAAGGTCATCCATGCACATCAGGTGGTTTATTTTTGTTCTGTCTTCGTGAACCTGTATCCGGCATCACACTTTCTGAGTATGTAGTTGAGTGGCATCATGGCTATTATAAACAATAGTGGTGATAGAGTCTCCTTGAAAAATGCCTCTCTGTATTTTTATCTCAGACAGGTATTGTCCTCCGGCTGTCAGTTTTAGTCTCCATGTTTCCATTGCTTTCTGGATGAGATTAATAATCCTGTCTGGTATCTTGTATATTTTATAGCATTCAATTATCCATGTTTGGGGGATGCTGTCGTAGGCTTTCTTGTAGTCAATCCATGCCATGGTTATGTTCTTTTGTCTGCTCTTCACCTCCTTCAGGGTATTTTGATCAATGTATAGTAGATCATGTGCCCTTCTTTGTCCTTTCCGGCATCCTTTTTGTTCCTCAAGGAGCAGTCCACGTTTGTCCAGGGATTGGTAGATTTGTTCTCTCAGTTGTGCTGTGAGAATTTTCACCATTATTGGTAGACATGTTATCGGTCTGTAGTTGCTGGGGGTCGTTCCCTTTTTGGGGTCTTTTTGTAATAATGTTGTTCTTCCTTCTGTCATCCATTCTGGTACGTCTGTTTTGCGGATACATCCACTCAGTTTCAGCGCTAGTCTTTCATGCAGGGTCGTGTATTCCATCGTGGCCTGGTGCTCTCCAGTTTGCCATTTTTCTTAGGGTTTTCTTGATCGTTTCTTTGTTGATTTCTGTTTCGGTTCCTTCTTCGATTTCCTGCAGTTTATCTTTCATGTTTTTCAACCATTGGGCATTCTTGTTGTGCTTTTTTGGTACTTCTCATATCTTGCTCCAGAATTGTTTTGTTTCTGTTTGGTTCGGTTGCTCTGTTGTTGTTTTTTCTCCATTTACATTTTTGTAAAACTGGCTTTTATTGTTTTCAAATGTCCTGTTCTGTTTGCTCTGTTCTGATTTGTACCTGTATCGTCTCAGTCTTCCTTCTATTGCTGCTATCCTTTGTTTTATTTCTTCATGTTTCTCATTTAGTTTTTCCTTGCGTTTCTGATTTTTGCTTCTTAATCGTTTCATGTCCTCCTCCCTTCTGTTCACGGTTTTTGCTTCTTTCCGAAGTTTGCTGATCTGGGCTTCCAGTCTGATTTCCCATCCAGGTTTTGTCGGTTCTCTCTTTTGTCCATTCTCTTCGTTTCTTAGTTTCATACTTACCGATTTTGCCCCTGCATATATCAGGTTGTTTAGGTCTGTAATAGTTTCTGTTGGGATGTGTGTGAGGAGTCTGTTTACTCTTTGTGTTTCTGCTTGTAAATTCTTCGCTGCTTCATTCCTAAGAGATGGGAGTTTTGTTTTGTTTGCTAACATGTATCGTCTAATGTTCTCCACTTCACTTGCTTCTTTTTCGTTGAGTTCTATCTCAGCAGGTTCTGTGGTTCCGTAGTCTTCGATCTCTTCAGTTTCAGTGTGTATGTTTTGCCCGTCCTCTTCCTGTGGTTTCTTCTTCGGTGGTGTTTCTTGCTCCGTTTCGCTATTAACCTTCTGTCTGATTTCCGTCAGTTCCATCTCCGAGAACCATCCTCGCTTGAGGATCTGTCTTGCTTGATCTGCTATCCTTTGTTCCGTTGTATGGTAGTCACTAGCAAGTTCCCAGAGATGTTTCATTCGTTTTCGGTAGCCTCTTTCTGTAGGGTAGCGGCTTTTATAATAGCACTCCATCACCAGTCTGTTCTCTTTCGTGGTCCATTTCTTTCTATATCTTTTCATTATTTTTATTATTATTATTATTATTATTATTTGTACTCACTAGGAGTTCTCACACAGATAATCGTCAGTGATTGCTCACCGACAACAACCAGTGGTATTTCCTGGAGTCTGAGTTACAACAAGTCTCCCCAGACTTCCAGTGTTCTTCACCTCTTTTCGATAACGATGCGGTATCGCAACAGTCTCTTACCATTGATTTCTCGCCGGTGAGGACACTTGATCTTCTCTGGGATTTGGGTGGCAACAAGCCTCCCCAAGATCTCAGCACTCTGTGCACTTTTCCAGTGGAGGTCTGGTTTGTGTTGTCCCGCCTCGGTCTTCTCATCCTCCTCGACCCTCCACAAATATGTTGTCTGGTGTCAGCCTAGGCAGGCACCAGTTAAAATTTAAAAAAAAAAAAAAATGAATAAAATAATATTTTTTCAATTTTTTTTATTTTTTCCCTTCAATTCATTTTTTCCCCTTCCTTTTCTCTTCCATTATGGTAAAAAAAAAAATGTTTTTAATTCTTTTTCATTTTTTGGGGGTGGGTGGGTGAGGGAGATGGAGGAGCTTATAGTGTTTCTTGTAATTTCTGTTTCTTGGTTCATTTTTGTGTAGTGATAGCTGAAGCCGGTGTAATTTATTGTGGGGGGGATTATGAAGTGCTGTTTCTTGCAGTTGCTGTTCCTTGGCTCTTGTTGTGGTGTTCTTCGTGTGGTCTTGTTTTCTCCGTTGTAAATTCCTTGTGTCTGGTTAGCCTTTGTAGCTTATGTGTGTTAGTTTCCGCATTCGAGGATTTTCCTTAAGATTGCAGCTGTTTTGATCATTGCCGTCCTTTGTATGATTTCGATAGTCCCTTTGATTCCAATTTCTCCAAATCTTTTCTACATGTTTTTTGGGATTGTTCCTAGTGCTCCTACGATTATTGGTATTATACTAACTTTCTTCATGCTCCATATTCCTTTCAGTTCTCTGGCTAGTTATGTGTATTTACTTCGGTTTTCCGTGTCTTTGATCTTCACTCTGTGGCCTGCTGGAACGGCGAAGTCTACAATTTTACAAGATTTTTCATTTTTGTCTATTATAATAACATCAGGTCTCCTTGCTTGTATGATTACATTTATACAAAAAATAAAATAGTTTTTCTCACGTTCGAATGGGAAGGACAACAACATGTGTGAACAATAAACACAACTAATTCCTAAATACATATAACATTATTATTATTATTATTGTTATTATTATTATTATTATTATTATTATTATTATTATTATTATTATTATTGTTGTTATTATTATTATTATTTACTCACAAGAGTTTTCACACATATTGTCATCAGTGATTGTGTAACGTTATCGATGAAAGCGATCCTTACAAAATGTATTTTAACCGTTTCTCGAAATTCGTAACATTACAAACGTTTTCAAAAGTTTCTCCTCGAGCATATAGAGGCCTTTAAACTGTCAGTTCTTTCTTCATAAAATTTTACTCGCTTCTCTTTATCGCGCGTGTCGATGTGTTTGAGTGTGTCAGTTATAACGGGGCATTTATGGGTGGATAAGAGTTTATGCGTGTGTATGTCACTTAAAATGCAGCTTATCGACCATACGATTCTACATGTTTTACTTTTTTTAACACAATGAGTGTGAGTTTACATGGAGTTCTAAAAACTCTCTTTTAACACAATAGTTCATGATTTATATGTTACTTTCCTTGGTATCCTTCTTTGTTCTCCATTCACAATTTGGCTGTAGTCTTCTCCGTGGTCTAATGTGCTATGGGTTTTCTTCATCGTCTAGTGTGGCGCATCTGCTCTCTGGGAATAAAACTATTTTATATTGTGTTCAGAGCGTATATACTCCGATCGCTGTATCACATCACATGGTAAGTATGCGATGGGAATGAAATACAAAATGATTACATTTATAGAAAAAAATAAAATAGTTTTTCTCACGTTCGAATGGGAAGGACAAAAACATGTGTGAACAATAAACACAACTAATGCCTAAATACATATAACATTTATTGAAATAATCAATGAATTGGTGTCATAGGATAAACATAGCTTAAATAGAAAGAAGAAAATAAAATGAATGGTTGGCAGCATTTGTATTTTTTGGCTAATAAAAGAAATGTCACTTATCTGAATGAGAGAGTTTTCCGGCAGCTTGCCTCTTCCTCGGCGAATAGTCCATTGTTCTTAAGGGAGTGGTTAATAAGTTTGACCGTTTTAATTTTCACACTATATTGCGACACAGATTATCGTTCCTTTCTCGAGGTCTTGTATTAATTTAGTTCGTTCTGTTTAGTCATCCATTCTCGTTTGTCCGTTTCCGGTATACATCTGAGGTTGTGTGCTAGTCTGTCATGATTGGCTACGAAGCTTAAAAACCAGAATGCATGTATTCCATTGTTGCATGGTGCTTTAGTAATTGACATAGGTCTTAGCGTCATCTTAAGTTTTTTCACATTAATTTCCTTTCCGGTTCCGTCTTCTATTTCGTATGTTTAGCCATTTGGCCTTTCTGTTGTGGGCTTGTCGCTTTTCAAAAAATATTGCCTCCAAATGTTCTTCTTTCTGTTCGAGCCAGTTGTTCTGTTTCTGTTTTTATTGATATGTTGATGCTGTTGTATTTGTTGTTCTTGTTTTTCCTTTTCTTTTCTTCTTCTTCTTCTTCTTCTTCTTCTTCTTCTTCTTCTTCTTCTTCTTCTTCTTCTTATTATTATTATTATTATTATTATTATTATCTATATATTAATACGATAGCGTGTGTGTTCGTGTGTAACGCTTACATCAAAAGCTCTGCGCATACGTGCCGCACCTAGATTTGGAAAAGCATTCAAGTAACCTAATGTTCGTAATACATTCAAGTATTTCCTTTTCGCTCAATGGTTAGCCACGTTAGACTTTGACGTTGGCCCGACTGGTTTATAGTTCGATCCCAACCAACCTCTAAGATTTGTTTTTCTACATCGAATGGGGAGGGAGGTAGGGAAGACACATATTAATACGATAGTGTATGTGTTATTTTTTGTGTCACGCTTACATCAAAAGCAACGACCTTCCGAATCTTTGTATGCTACTCATGAATTTGAGCCAAATTTAATTGAATCTAAAGCATTTAAAAGTAAGGTTTAGACGTCGAAATCGGAAGTAGTCGATCGATCAAATTCTGAAAAAGTCTGACGGACGGACGGACGAACGGATGGACACGACACCGATTTGATAGGTTAGAAACAAGACAATTAGTATTCAAAACATCATTTGGTGTAATTTACAAGGGTGCCGCTAGTTATTATTATTATTATTTTAATTATTATTATTATTATTATTATTATTATTATTATTATTATTATTATTATTATTATTATTATTATTATTATTATTATTATTATTTTTTTTTTTTTTTTATAGTATTCTCAACTTCTGGATTTTTTTAGTTGGAGTTTTCTTATTTTTAAAATCAAATCAATTCTCTTGGCCTTAGACATTCAAGTTGTACCTAAACACTTTCACTGTACCTAACAGGAAAGCATTTTGCAAAATTGGAAAATAAATTGTTTCGTCAATCTCTTCAAGCCATTTATTGCGGGTTTTCGTTATGATTCTAAGCGTCTGAAATTACAACGGGAATCACATTTACTTCTTTACATTTCCATAGTCGAACTAATTCTCATTTTAGATGTTGATATTTATTTATTATTTGTGTCTGTTCTCTTGCATTCTGGTATCAAAGGGGCAAGTTATATCAATCATTAAGCAAGTTCTCTTGTTTTTTTGTTTCAAAAAAATAGGTCGGGTTTGAATGTTCAAGAACTTTATCAGTATACCCCCAAAGAAGTTTGACATTGTCGTTGTCCTGTACCACTTCTGGCGTATGCTCAACCCAATTCATAAAGTATGCATATATTCCGGTGTAGTACCTGAGCGACTTTGTCGTATCTCCATTTTTATGCTGATGTTGTGCTAGAATTGGGCATTCAGATATAATATGCGCCAATCTTCCTTCCCTTTCATTACACAATCGGCATATCGATGACTCTTCAGTTTTGTCAATGCAATGTTTGATGGACCTTTCTCTTGTAACCGTTGATTTATTTTCACCCTAGTTCTTAGTATTTATTTCCTTTTCACTTCACGAAAGAGGAGTTTTATTACTTTCAGAAATATATTTATATAAACAACCTTCTTCTATATTCACAACATCTTCAACACTAAGTAGCCCTTGACCACCTTCCTTTCAAAGTAGATACAATCGATCTAAATCTCCTTTCTTTACAAAAGCTTAATAAATTGTTAGTATTGTCGATGTTTTGGTATCCAAACATTTTAGTTCATCTATATTCCTGTCAAGTATACCGGCAGTATATCAAATAATAGTTTCTGTTCTCGCATTGATTCATAGATTGTATTTTGACTGTGGAGGTGTGATTTAAAAATACTCTTTACTCTTCTGTTGTACTCAGCTGTGATCTGTTCTTCATTCCATTGTTTTTAATCTTACCCGTCTCCAAAATGTCCAAGTATGTGTAGCCCCTTTCACTGTCTACATTCTTTATCAGATCTGTTGTTGGGATTCAAGGCTATCTGAATGGACAAATTTACCACTTTTAATAACAAAAATAGCACATTTAATGATTGAAAATTCCATTCGTATGTCGTCACTAAATACTTTAACCGTGTTCCTTAGGGTATCATGTTGGGTTACATTATTTCGGAAAACCTTAAGGTCATCCATGAAGAGTAAGTGGTTGATTGTAGGAAGTCATTTCCAAGTCTATTTTCTTCCTTTACATTACGTATGAGAAGTGTAATTGCCATCAAACTAATGACAACAAGCAAAGGGGAAAGTCTATCACCCTGGAAAATCCCTCCCCTGATTTTTACTTTACCCAATGAAACACCGCTTTGAAATTAAATTAGTTTCCCAATTCTTCATGCTATTCTTAAAAACTTGTTTAGATGTTGGTGCCATTTTGAAAATCTCCATGCATTTTTGTATCCATGAATGAGGGACCATGTTAAATGCTTTCTTATAATCCACCCACCCCATAGAAAGGTTAGTAGTTCTTCATTTGCAGTTTCATGGGATCATTTTATTGATCAGAAGCTGATTTTTGGTGCCATGTGGTCTTTTACGGCAGCCTTTTTGTTTCTCGAACAGCAAATTTTTTTGGTCGAAATGACCATAAATACTTTCAGGCAATATGCTCCTGAAAAGTTTTACCATAACTGAAAAGAAAGTAATCAATCCGAAGTGTGTCACTTGATTCCCTGCAATTTTATCTTTTATGATCAAGACTGTGGTGCTCTTCATCGGCCATCTAGGAAAGCTATATGTTACATTATTATTATTATTATTGTTATTATTATTATTATTATTATTATTATTATTATTATTATTATTATTATTATTATTATTATTATAATTCATATTATTATTATTCATATAATTATTATTCATATTATTATCATCATCACCTGTATATGAAATATGCGTAATCCCATACACACACATAAACACACGCACACACACAGAAACAAACACACACATGTTATATTATGAGGTGCTCTGTTTGCCTAAAAACGTGTAGGTCCACTAGTTTTGTATTGTGAGAGGAGCGAACTTTTTTCGAGTTAAGTGCAGGTCGAAATGACATCCATTTTGGGACAAATAGATTTGTTCTCAGAATGAGTAATCCAAATAAGTCATAACAACTGGTAAAACCTGGCCGACTTCAAAAGTTGAGGTTAAATTGGTCAGCCCAGCTCTGGTTATGATTTGTATGACAGGACAAAGGACGGTGACGTCACTTGTTGTTGTCGAAAACAAGAAATGAGCTCCAAGCGACAAGATCGTCGTGGGAGAAAGCGGACGAAATTGTCCAAAGATGTAGACAAATCAGTTAAGACTGCGTCTCAAAAATGAGACAGAAGATCGACATCTCGCCCCGTCTACAGAATTTAGAAGTTAGCAGATAAGACAAGAAGAAAAGAAGAAGCAACATTAAATGACCACTCTCTCACGAGTAAAAGAATATTCAGACCAATAAATCGTTCACGACTCTCTGAAATTATCTTCGAAGTCCTTTCTTTCCCGTGAGGAGAGTTTTCAGTTTCAGGTGACCGATACTCCACGCCAGCAAATGGGAGGCCTCTAGACGAAGTAAGAAAACCCAACGGCAGAGCTATCAACGATGAAGATATCCGGCCAAGGTATATTTAATTGACTCGTATCGTCACACACACACACACACACACACACACACACACACACACACACACATATATATATATATATATATATATATATATATATATATATATATATATATATATATATATATGCAAACATTGTTAAAAATAACAAAATTCGTCTGTTTAATTATATTTTTTTATCTTTTTTTATTTTTGTGATGGTCTTTTTGTATTAAAATCAAGAAAAGTCATATATGTTCCATAGGTTTCACTCGTTTCACGATCGTTTTCGATTCTTCGTTCAATCAACTCTCAGGTGTCAAACGCTTATGAACAAAAAAGATGGAGAAAGAAGAGAATTTTAAAAAGACGGTAGATAAATGCGCATACAATGTTTACCGCATTGTTCCAGGAAGTCGTTGACGATTAAATTCAGCAACGCTGGATGGCATCACAGAACAAAATCGCATTACGTTAAGCATTTTAAAATGTTACCACTAGTTTCATATGTGGTGTTGTTAATTTAAGGTTGTTTATGTAGATAGCTTTGAGATTTTTAAAAATGTTTTAATTGGTTTCAGAAGGTCTAATTTTAGTGTTATTAAGTAGAGTGTGTCTTAAATCAGAGGGAAGGCAGTTATATTTTTGTAGATGTTGATAAATTGAGCTAGTTTACAAGATGCATAGTGAAGCGGCAGGATAGTTTAGTGCTTGTAAAACCAATATAGCTATTATCTTTATTATTATGTGACTTCATTCTTCCTAAAGGCATTTGAACTAATAAACAATATTGGTTCTTTCTCGTAGTTTTTGAGATATGGAGGAATTGTTTTTTTACTACAAGATTGTGGATTTCATATTACTTGTAGTAAATAATGAGTCTAATTTTATTGCTATTGTCAATTCGGGATAGGTATCTGTATAATATTTTCTATGGCTATTTCTTCTAATTGCATTTGATTACAATAGTATATGTTCATATTGTTTGAGTTGTGATGTTGAATATTTTTATTTTACCGGTGGTTTGTAAGTTTAGAATCATTAATTGTATTTGTTAATCAACGATATAATTAGGGAATTCGTTGTTAATAAGTAATTGTTTTATATTTTTTAATTCAATGAATAGTATTTTTTAGAGGAGGAGATTAATTTGGCACGGTTTAATAGATTTTTAACAATAGCTATTTTGTAGCGATAGGGACACTCGCTCCAGAAATTTAAAAGACTAGAATTTAAGCTGGTTGTTTTTTATAAGTGTAAGTATTAAACGATTTATTAGAGGCGTCGATAAGAACATCTAGAAATGGGATTTTCTTATTTACGTTCAGTTCTATGGTGAATTTAAGAACACAGTTTTTTTGGAAATATCTTGAAGTTTGTGTATTTGTTTATTGTTACCAGCTAGAACAAGAATATCGTTGACATTGCGTATGTAAATAACGGGTTTTTATAATGTTATTAAATATTTTGTTTTCTAGGTTTGACATATAGAATTCGCTAAGAATCAGGCCGTGAACCGAACCCATTGAAACTCCATCAATTTCAGTGTAAATGTTTCTCTTGAAGTTATAAAAAGGTATTTCGGTGGTGAAGATAAATAGTAGCTTTTTAAATATTTTGTTATTACTGTTAAGTGGATAGATAGACGGGATATTGTATATATTATTGATGATTGAGTATATTGTTTTCTTTTACAGGTGCATTAATGAATAGGCTGTTTACATTAGTGGATAGACTTTTAACAATGTTTGCATAAATGAGAAAAAGCTGGCTAAATACACACAATATATATATATATATATATATATATATATATATTATTATTATTATTATTATTATTATTATTATCATTATTATTATCTACCGTCTTCCATCTACGAAAGTCGATATAACAATGCCTCGGTAAGCTGGTCAGAAGAAGGTAACATCAACTATACATACATTCGGAGAGAGACAAGCAGACAGATAAACAGACAAAGCAGGTGGTATTATGGGGCATAAATCAGAGTATTGATTTACTCCTCCCCAGGAGTTAGGCACAAGGCCAGTTGTTATCCTACTCCCACAAGTAAGATCGGGAAAGTGGGGTTTGAAAAGCCAGCGCCCGAGAAGTGAGCACTCTGGCCATTTAAAAATTGCCTAGGCAGCTCCGTCGGCATTCCCCGGTAGGAGCGCCTCAGACAGTAAGCAATAAACTTACTCCTCCCCAAAGAGGGGAGGCAAAACCTGGGAGGGTTGACCTCCTAGAACAGCACAGCACAGACCCATTGACCGGAGTAAGTCAAGCACCGAAGGACAAGAATATACCAGTCTAGGGGTGCAGTATCTATCGGAACAGATACTACACTTTGATCTTAGCCAAAAGAGAGTAAGTCACACCTGTTAATATATAAAGTAGGTGTAATACAGTTTACAGGGAGTGGAAGAGAGTACGGACTGATTGGAAGGGAAATTGAGAAAATGAGTGTTACGGAAATAATCAAATATCCTGTCTGTTTGGAAAGTGTATTTGTCTTCGATTTCATTTAATTGAGGGCATATTTAATAAAATATTTCATTATTAGATTAAAATATAAAATTATAACATTAATTCCTATTTTGTTTAATAAACGGTTGAATGTCCACGCGTTCCTGCAAGTCATTATTAAACAAACATCCTGTCTTTTCTTATTTTTCGATTATTTTTATTCTATCAATATCTTCCTAGATTTTCTGATGTAAATCTTTATCAAAACCAATTACATACTTTCCACGATATTAAAACGCCTTCATCAAATTAATCTAGGACGAATGCATTTGAAAATAAGGAACCTAACGCGGACAACTTCAAATAAGGAAATAGAAAAATATACTATTTTGCTGATGAAGATATTTTTAGAGTATATCTTTGTAATTTATCATACGATTCTAAGGATTGAAATGTAACGTAATAACATATTTAAATTTATTGTATGGAAAAATCACAAGCCGATAAAAATGTAATACTATTTCTCGTTGTGATATTCGTAATTCGTGCTAAAAATAAATGAACTAGCTTAACTACAACAATGACAAAGAAGTTTCTAAAAAACAAACAGTACTCCAATGAAATTTTTTTCTAGAACACCTGACCCGTGAAGCAAAATACCGCGTGGTTGCTTCCTAGCTGCCTAAAACGTTGTCGTTTTCAAGCGTAATGTTAAGAAATATTTGTTGAGCTAACAGCTCTTGAGTAGGTATCGTACCACTCGGAGATACGTCTTCAACAATCTGTGTGACAGTGACTTTGTTGCTGTCAGGTCGAGGTATTGTTCTGTTCAATCTTAGGAAGTCATCTTTCTAGGATTTTAATTTCTCTCTTTTAGAAAGAGTAAGTTTATTTGCTAATTGCATTAGGCGCGTCTATTGGGGAATGCCAGCGGGGCTGCTCAGGCATATTTGTAGGCGAGAGAACGCTTACCCTTGTGCGCTGGCTTGATAAACGATCGCCCTACTTTGTGAGTAACTTTCTAGAAAGGAGATGAATAACATACTTGTTTATCCGTCCTCTTCAATGTTCAAGTCCTTTTAAGTAATAGTCTGCCCAATTCCATCAACTGTTTCCAATCCTCTCCTTGCGTCGATTATCCTCTAACTGACAATATTGTTAATCCCTATCTTAGAGTGGCTTCTCGGCCTTGATAAGCGGTGACTAAAACTGTCTAATATGATAGTATAGCTGTTTGTCGTTGTTGGTAGTTTACAGTATGGCTAAATTACAAGAATGATGTAGAGAGTAATATGACTCTATCGCCGGCTGGAATAGTTATATCAAATATTAATACTAACAATACTTGCATACTTACCTTGTACAGTGTGTGTAGATGTGTTCGTACCAGTCGAGGATACGCCATCGGCGATCAGTCCCACAGAGGGTGGGGTGTTTGGATTTCTTCTGGTCCGGCTCTATCGGGATGAGGTATGGTTCTGTTCACTCTCTAAAGGTTAACCCTCTTAGGCTTTACCTTCTATTTAAGAAGAAAAAGGGATTAGTGTATTTCTAATCACCTGAGGTGCCCCCTACCGGGGATGCCAACGAAGTCGTTAACGGGTTTGGTATAGGACAGAGCGCACTAATCATGGTCTGCTGGTTTTCCTAAACACACACCTGACCGTATGTCTACCCTCTTTGAGAGGAGATACATAATAAACCAACACTAGAACGTTATATCTGTAGCAGTCACACATTTTGTCTGTACTATTTTATTTTGATATTGATAGTAAATTCTACTGCTGAGTTATGAGTTCACCGACCAATTTAATATTGGGGCATAGAAATACAATTTAGTCTACTACTTGCAGAGCCAATACAGTCTGATTTTTCTAAGACAGTTCGAGGCTTGAGATCGTCGATGGCTTTTCAACTTGTAAGCAGCAGATCAAAATCTACAAAGATGCCTTCCGCCACTTTTGTAAAGATTGACTATTAGCTTTTTAATTCTTTTTGCAGCAAAGCCTAAAATAAAAGGCATTTTTATTAACCTTTACTGTTGTGCTATACTTATGTCGCCTTAACCCTAGAGTTAGATATACATTATATGAATGTAGTTTATCTATGGAGTCTTTTTTTTGCGTGTCTTTAAAGCATGTAGTCATACAACAGTTCCCCACATTTTACACAGTCGTTTGCCTTATTGCTGTACTTTGGAGGATTTTCAGAGGGCAGAAGAGGACAGACAAGGCAGTGTTGTATCGTAAAGGGCCTTCTCTCTATATTCGCAGATGGTAGGGTCTTTTGTAAACTCATGTCGTCATAAGAACTTTTAGTCACCTTATTCCCGTTCTCAGGCAGTTGAGTTGTTTCCACTGGAGCCAGGGTGCTTCTGAAGCGGAACGAAAAATCTCAGGGAGCATCTTATGTCAGTAGGAGGGGTTATTCTCTATCCGTCTGGTCCACAGCTGTAGTCTGGTTTCTTCCTGAGATGTTGTTTGTTCGACATGGCTGAGGAATCATCTCCTGGACTCAGTCGTTCGACCGTTGGTTCACGTGCATGAAGGAGATGGCGTTCATCATTCATAGCTTTTGTGATCTGTCAACTGTCAACTGGCTGTTAACTTCCAGTCTCACATCTATGGAATTAGATGGAGCGTCTAACCGTATGGAGTTAGATGGAGCTTCTAACCAAAGCAAAACCTTTATTATAATAGAGACACGTACCTCATTATACATATATTATTCATTTATTATATGAATATTTTTTTCCAAATATTCGATACTGTTTATTTACCATGAATGAAACCAGTTTGAATACACTTTATAACATTCATCACTTAATAAATGTTAAATGTTTAAAAATAAAACATGTCATAGAAATATTACGTAATTATTTTCAGACGTATCAAACACATTTTGAAGCTTCGGATGTTTTTAGATGAGGATTGATGATTTGTATTATTTGCATTATTCTGACTACTATTCTCCTCTATGATGTAATTCTAACAGCGTCTCGGCCGATGTAACGTCTGACCTTCCTCAGGCGCATCTTGTCGAACTCGGGAACCTTTCTGTCGAACTCGGGAATCTGTACGAATTTCCGAACGATACACTTTATTTAATTAACGTGGGTAGCTTGCTGTTTTTTTCTAGCAGCCATGACTGGGTAGATGTCTTAAGTAACTCGTAATTGTATTCTTAGTATTGCTCACAGTGAGAATTGAAGCTTTAACCTCCAGAAACCTGTCACTTAGAACTGATTTTACTTAGCATTTTGCTGTTCCGTCACAAATCCGCAAGGATAAGATCGAAGATAAGAATAGTTGTTCAAATAATCTAAATAATACACTTCACGTAATGTTACTATAAATGTTGTTTTTCAAATATATTGAATCTTTTCATGTTATATACGTTTCGTAAACTATTTTATTATTGTGTTGATAAGCGTTTTGCTGGTGATACTTATTTAAACAATTTAGAATGTATTTCATCAGGTCCTATACTTTTACTTATATTTATTGGATAATAATCGGCTTTATTATTTCTAGTTAATCGTAACCTTTGTGTACTCCCACAATAACAACTATTTTATAGCGTAACACACACTTCCAGAAAGAAAAAAAAGAATTAAATAATATACCAGCAGTTTCAACTGGTGCGTCCGTTAATTCACCAGGTTTATGGTGTGTTATTCTACTACCGTTTCTATGAATGCTACGTGTTGATTTTGCATATTTTAATAATGGTATACAATTTTATTTTATACAGGGTGGGCCAAAATAAGGGTCCTATCTTTAAATTTGAATAACTTGAATTTGAATAACTTCCACAAAATAAAAGTTAAACTCACCAAACTTTATGTGTGTGTAGACTGACCCTTCCGAGATTTTATGAAATAAACAAAACAAATTTTAGCCGAAAAACACTTCTTAAAACTTACAAAAACTAAATATTGTTTTTTACACTGTTTTGAGTTTTTTAAGCAAAAATAATGTTTTCTAAATGAGAG
>OY744522.1:161898362-161960862 GCA_963556195.1 Sepiola atlantica | reverse complement strand
TACTTTAAAGATTCTCTTTTCAGTTGTTTAGAGGGTTAGTGTACTATTTTTTTTCTGTTGTCATATCATACTCCCAAGAATTAACTACTACTTTTTGGCAAAGGGATATCGTTATGATACCATCTTCCCAGTCATTATCTCCACCGCTATTCACCATTGTATCCTCCCAGGCTAGCAGAAATATTGTATCACAAGAAGCATAGATGTTATGTATATAAAGCGAAGTTTTATGTATGTATGTCGCTGTTAAACAGCTTATCTAAAAGCCGAATTAAGCCCAATTTTAGAATCAGCATCTTCGATCCGATATCGTTATCGATGTCGGAAGTGCTCGACCTTTTAGTTCGATCTCATTATTTAAAATAAAATGTACGTAAAAATAACATTAGAAATTCAACCATTCGACATTTCAGCGTTCCCTTTTTAACAGACTGAAACATTCTTAGAATAATAGCTTATACCTTACACGTATTATTTGACGTATTGTCTACTTTAGAGAACACATTTATGTTTTTTTTAATAAAATGGATAAACAAATGATAACTGTTCACTAATATGTTTTTAGTTTACTAAGAACTTTAATTAGGTTTCTTTAAGTATTTTAGGCAATCATATTATTTTTAATTTATGCAGAGACGTAGACATGCCTACGTCGTACTCATTTTAGTAGGTTCCAAGGATAATCTACTCTCGCTTCATGAGTTTTTGATAAGCGTTCGCCTTCAGTTCTTAATATTTCATGCAGTCGCTGGTTCAAATCTCAATTTATCTATTTCTGTTGTTATAGGGTCCAGTTATTTCATTGCAAATATCGATCATCGTTACTAACTTGAATATCTGTTTTTAATAATGAATGGATATTAAATCTTTAATATATGTCTAATATTTTAATCTTGGCTTATTCATTCATGAAAAGTTGAGAAACCCGGCATAGACGGGTACTTCAGTAAGGATTAGGTAATTATGACGTAATTATGAGTACAGATAGATCCTCCAACTTTATTATAGTAAAATATCACTAGAGATGGGCTTCTAAAGGTGATTATATATACAAGCATCTGTCAAAGTCAGAATAAAGCATGGCAGAGCACGCACAGATGCGCGTTTTTACTGGCTTACACTAGAACACACTTCCGCTCTTCTGCGCTTAAGTTATTGTAACTTGCTGGAAAATCAATGGAAAGGTCGCAAATCAACTTCCGTCGATTCTACTCAGCTGACACCCATAAAAGCACAACTTGTTGCTGTTCATATACGAAAAGTGATACGTCATGTTATTAATTGCTCGTTCGACTTAGCATCGTTTGTTTTTATTGCTTGGTGTCATTTTTTTCAGTGACTGGGTGTCAGGAGCAAGGAAATACTATCTATTTATCCCTATGCTATGTGTTTGTCTTTCTGGATACGTGATAGCCGTATCGATTGAATTGGACGAACGAGCACGTACGATATTGTGAATGCACATCTCATTTATCCAGCATTGTTCCTTTGGGCTGGATGCGGAGAAGCAGTAGTATTAAATCGGTAAAAGCGTAGAGTTGCACTTGTTAGGCAAACATTAAAATGTGCTATGCTTTGGTTTGAGATTGAGTTGGGTCAGGTAACTCCCGAATAATATATAATGCATTTATTCGTACTTCTTGTGTTGATCACAGTATTTTGACCAGTATATACCCGGCCTTTATACTGGTGCAACTATAATTAAATAATAATCGTAAAATGAAAGAATTGTGTTGCAAGCCATTTAGATGGGGCAAAGAGATGTTCTAACATAATTGGGAGTGGCTTATGTTAATTTCAAATGACTTATATGTTGCCACTATCCGCTATTACATTATATTCGGAGTTTATGAAAGTTGTTCATTAATTTTTCAAGAAATTTGTCACGATGTCATATTACTATGACCGAAATAAACTGACTGGTCCAAATTCTCTATGGAAACTTTTATACTCGACCCAGGAGAAAAATGTCCCCAAAAGAGAATTATTTCCATGCATTAATATTTTTATTAATTTTCTTTTTTATGACAATAATTACAATGTATTGTTTCTCAAACATGACTTAATACCAGCATTATAAATATTTTACATGTATTTTGTGTCATTAAGAAATAATCGTCGATTCAATCAGCTGTCGTAAAATTACTATAAAAACACGTTTCGTTTGGGCAGCTGTTTGGCTTGGGTAAGACTGTTTGAATGAGGAATATTTGAATTTGCAAAACCAGAGAAATTTTAAAACAAACAACAGACAAAATCTCAAATAAGACTCTTTCCTCTCGCTATATTTGTACTTCTATCACTCTGTTTTCCACACATGTCACGGGGTAAATAGTATTACTACTTGTGCTGATATACTATTTTGTTTACGATGCACTATTTTAATTTTGAGTTTTATAGTCTGAAGAATTGACACCACCAGCATTGACACCCCTACTTCTCAGTGTGTCTCTTCGTCAATATCGTTAGTTACAGAAGGAAGAGGGTTCACGGCTTTTGAGTAAATGAAATAAGTGTGATAGACAGTTTATTAAATAAGAGTTGTGTGACAAATAGGGCAGAGTAAATGTAAGTGTGATCAAAGAAAGCGTAGTCATATATTGGTCAGTTGGGTAGATAATTGCAAATAACGGCTACTCTTTCTTTAAATGCTTACAAGGACATCAAAACTACATTTAGAAAGCGGATGCAATTTTAATACATAGATAGCTTAGGAATGATTCTGAAATAAATTATAAATAACAGCTAATTCAAAGAGAATACTTTTTCACATAACTCAATTCCAAAACTAAGGTATCTTTTATTATTGTTTTTTGTGCTATAAAATATATATAAACGCCTAGAAGAAAACAATATTTGATCAACTGACATTTAGAATACTCTTAACAATAGATAAATATATACGTAGATGTATATTTATATTAATATATATATATATTTATATATATTTATATATACATATATATATATGCGTATATATATATATATATATATATATATATATATATACATATATATATATATATATATCGTCATCTTTACATATATCAGCCATTGTTTTATCCATTTATATATATTTTCTAGTAGAATACCCATCAAACAGCAATACATATAGCTTTAGATTTCTATTTAAATTTGTTTTCTTTTTCAGGGTGTATTATGCGGTTTCGTGGCAGCCCTTAAATGTTAAAATTAACACAAAACAATTATAATCTGCCCACGTTACTCACCCTGTTGCTTAGAACACGTATTCCGTAATCAATGATAAATTTAATAGTTTAGACTGTAACCAAGTAAATACATATTATTGACGACCACGCGCGTGCACAGATCCTATTAAAATGTATTCACTGATATAACTTAAAGTTGAATGTAGAGCGATTCTTTTTGGTCTATTAAATGTTTGTATCTTACGTAATTTAAAAGTTTTTTGAGGAGTGGTATGGGTTTGAATGTTTACACTTCTAAGATTATTACGTTTGCAAGTAAAGTAATCTACCTAGGTTACTGATCCTGTTTCCGACATATATATTTAAGAATTAATAATGATTGGTTTATTAGTTTAGGAGTTTTTTTCTGTAGAAAGAAATACACACCCACACACACATATATATATATATATATATATATATATATATATATATATATATATATATATATATATTAATATTAATATATATATGTATTAATATTTATATATATATATATATTAATTAATAAATACCTAACCTTTATATATATATATATATATATATGTATATATATATATATATATATATATATATATATATATGTGTGTGTGTGGGTGTGTATGTGTGTGTGCCTGTGGGTGTATGTGCCCTCTAACCTCTGAATTTTAAGTTTACAATAAAAATAATGTACTTATGTTACCGTGTTGCCAGTAATAGGTATTAAAAATATATATACCTAGCTATTCAATATTTAAGTGGATTATCCTGTAAATGGATATATATATATATATATATATATTATAAAATTGAAATAAAAGCCAAATTAGCAATACAAGATTAATTTATTATTTTTTTTTTTCTTACATTAATCCTATCGATTACGGAATAAAATTCCTTCTTCAGGGGTGACCAGTATTGAGTCATTTTTTTTTTTTTTTTTTTTTCATCAAAAAACAAGAATAAAGAAACTTATTTCTTTGTTAATATGATAAACGTCTTAGATGGTACGACGGCAAAGTTTCTTTATTCTTGTTTTTTGATGAAAAAAAAAAAAAAAAAAAAAATGACTCAATACTGGTCACCCCTGAAGAAGGAATTTTATTCCGTAATCGATAGGATTAATGTAAGAAAAAAAAAAAAATAATAAATTAATCTTGTATTGCTAATTTGGCTTTTATTTCAATTTTATAAACTTTCCATGCAATACTTAAAACTTGAACGAAAAACACACACATTACTCGACAGCGTGCCAACGCATCTCTCGTTCGTCACCGGTTTTGAATCCTACCGCCATTTCATAACATCAAGGCGTTGACGTCGTACCATCTAAGACGTTTATCATATTAACAAAGAAATAAGTTTCTTTATTCTTGTTTTTTGATGAAAAAAAAAAAAAAAAAAAAAATGACTCAATACTGGTCACCCCTGAAGAAGGAATTTTATTCCGTAATCGATAGGATTAATGTAAGAAAAAAAAAAAATAATAAATTAATCTTGTATTGCTAATTTGGCTTTTATTTCAATTTTATAAACTTTCCATGCAATACTTAAAACTTGAACGAAAAACACACACATTACTCGACAGCGTGCCAACGCATCTCTCGTTCGTCACCGGTTTTGAATCCTACCGCCATTTCATAACATCTAGGCGTTGACGTCGTACCATCTAAGACGTTTATCATATTAACAAAGAAATAAGTTTCTTTATTCTTGTTTTTTGATGAAAAAAAAAAAAAAAAAAAAAATGACTCAATACTGGTCACCCCTGAAGAAGGAATTTTATTCCGTAATCGATAGGATTAATGTAAGAAAAAAAAAAAATAATAAATTAATCTTGTATTGCTAATTTGGCTTTTATTTCAATTTTATAAACTTTCCATGCAATACTTAAAACTTGAACGAAAAACACACACATTACTCGACAGCGTGCCAACGCATCTCTCGTTCGTCACCGGTTTTGAATCCTACCGCCATTTCATAACATCTAGGCGTTGACGTCGTACCATCTAAGACGTTTATCATATTAACAAAGAAATAAGTTTCTTTATTCTTGTTTTTTGATGAAAAAAAAAAAAAAAAAAAAATGACTCAATACTGGTCACCCCTGAAGAAGGAATTTTATTCCGTAATCGATAGGATTAATGTAAGAAAAAAAAAAAATAATAAATTAATCTTGTATTGCTAATTTGGCTTTTATTTCAATTTTATAAACTTTCCATGCAATACTTAAAACTTGAACGAAAAACACACACATTACTCGACAGCGTGCCAACGCATCTCTCGTTCGTCACCGGTTTTGAATCCTACCGCCATTTCATAACATCAAGGCGTTGACGTCGTACCATCTAAGACGTTTATCATATTAACAAAGAAATAAGTTTCTTTATTCTTGTTTTTTGATGAAAAAAAAAAAAAAAAAAAAAAATGACTCAATACTGGTCACCCCTGAAGAAGGAATTTTATTCCGTAATCGATAGGATTAATGTAAGAAAAAAAAAAAAATAATAAATTAATCTTGTATTGCTAATTTGGCTTTTATTTCAATTTTATAAACTTTCCATGCAATACTTAAAACTTGAACGAAAAACACACACATTATATATATATATATATATATATATATATATATATATATATATATATATATATATATATATGTATATATATATATATATATATATATATATATATATATAATTTAATATGTGTTATTGTTTTTGGGGGATAACTAGCTGTGTTGCAGCTATTGGTACATGGACTTTCTTAAGCCGTGCGGAGTTTATTCTCTGTTAGTTTACATAATTCCGGCTGATCGTTAGTTACGTAAATAATTATTTTATAGATAAAATAGTTATTCGTTGACACGTGTTTCGTCGTACCGCGACTCTTAAGAAAAAACTGACTGTGAAAGATCTTGAAACGCGACCATATTTGATATTTAGAATATCAAATGCACCAGGAGCTACCACACAGCTATTAATCGCCATAACAACAACAACAACAGCAAGCAATATTAAATAATACTTATAAAACGATAAAAAATTATCACGTATGTAAAACAAGCCTCATAGCTTAATTGGTAAGGCACTCGACCACGGATTTCGAGACGTGCCACAATCAGTTCGTTCTGAGGAGTCGAGGTACGACAAAACACGTGTCAAGGAATAACTATATACATATATATATATATATATATATATATATATATATATATATATATATATAAAGTTAATCCAACAGAAGATATGAGAGGCAACTAATATCTTTGCCTGAACTTTGAATTCTAATAAAATTTGATTTGCATCTTATTTTATTATTTCATTTTATATAATGCTATATATATATATATATATATATATATATATATATATATATATATATATATATATATATATTATATATATATATATATATATATATATATATATGTATATACATATATATATATATATATATATATATATATGTATGTGAATATATATTTATATATATGTATATATATGTATATATATATTTATATATATGTATATATATATACATATATAAATGCCTGTATATATATATATATATATATATATATATATATATATATATATATATATATGTATGAGGGAGAGAGAGAAGAGAGATATTCTAATATGTCAGCCGTTGTATTACCTATCTATTTCTCTATCTGTCTCGTTTTTCTTACTATAAATATGTATATTTCTATGTTAATCTACTCATGTTTTCCAACCACTTCAGTATTCATCCATCTATATATCGCATTCGATCTATCTATTTATCTATATATATATTAATCTATCTATCTATTTATATATTTAGTTATCTATCTGTCTATCCATTTATATATCTTAATCGGTTTTCCGCATATCTCAGCCTCTTTATATTTAAGCCTGTTTAACATCCTCATCTCCCCAGGTACGAAATTTACGCGTATTTCTGAATATTCGATTTTTTTTTTGTACGAGATTTATCGACATCACGCCCATAAACCTGATGAAACTTATATGTACACCTATGCATGCAAATGCATATTTTATCATTTTTTCATCTTCTAAACTTCACTTATTGCAATGCGCAAAGAGACATATGCAAATAATTCTATCTTCTTAAATCCTATCTCGAATATTTTGGTATATCATTTGACCAATTCTTCTTTTCACTCTCCCTCGATGTTGATTCTGAATCTAAAGGAGGGTAATGGTTTCCTACATGAATGGGTTCTTATGATCTCAACATTAATCGGAATTATTCTGAAAAGGTGTGCGTATATATGTAAAAACACATTGATAAAATTCACAGTCTCAGAATGTGAGTTAACAATACCGAGTTCCAATCCTGTCGGATCTACTGAAGTTATTTTGCACTTAATACTGATAAGAGAGCCATGAGTTTACAATTTTGCACTTAGTACAAATGAATAAACATTTATATATATATATATATATATATACATAAAATAAATATTTATTTTGTTAATTATCTATGTACGTATACGTTTCGTTTTTTATAATCGGGACTCATCAGCATAGAGATATAACTATTCACTACCGGTCATGCGATTCGAAACCCCGGATTTCGAGTATTTTGGCAACTCAAATCCCGACGCCCTGAACCATTCGGTTAATGTCGAACAGCGAATACACAGTGATAATTTTAACTCTTTATCAGGCGGCTTGACGTCATAAGAGCAACTTAATGAAAGGAACGATGCATTTATAGCTAGCGACGTCATGCTGTGTTAATACTACACTTACAGTGCCCATCTAGACGGGTTTTCCATGAGCTACAAATAATAAATATTTGTATTGTTTATTGGATATATATATATATATATATATATATATATATCATGCAATATTATGATACATATTTCTAAATTCTCATCCACATACACATGTGCACTATCTTTTTCCGTGAATCATCAGTGTGGAGGATGATTGTTCTGCCAATAACACGATTCGAAACCCAGGCCCGAATAAACATTTTAACGTCCGAGTTTTGTGAAAATTTTATAATATGTATTAGACATTAAAATAATAAATGTTTCTCAAATGTAAGCCTTTGGGAAGTGGTTTAAAAGCGGTATAGGATGCATGATATGGGCACAATCTAATTTGAAAATTCTAATAATTCATATTTGTATTAAATTTGATCCATGATCATTAAAAAAAAATTAATCAAGATTCCTTGAATTTAGATTTGTTTTTAAGCGTCTTTAAATTCTAGTATTTTTTTTAGAATCTAAATTATATAGTGAGTCTCATGAGAATCGGAATAAGCATTTTAGATATGTTATTTTGTTGCATTATATCTTGATTTTAACCTCTGTAATCGAATATAAACGTATTGCAAAACTGTTCTATTTGGGAGATTAATTCTCCTCCTGCTGGAACGGGTATTCTCATATTTATATATATATATGGTAAAATGAAAAAGGAAAACCAAAAACTGGATGTTTTTTATGTGTACATCAACGTTTCGTCTTTATTTATAAGACTTCATCAGGATGATGATATAGGGAAAATATATCATGCAAGCACAGATACATGTAGGGTAGACATGTTTGGAAGAAAAATAAAATAAAATGAAAAATAATGGCAGCGTCATGCTGGACGTTCGTACTTGTTAGAGAATGAAAATAAGTGGGAGAAAAAAGGGGAAGGGTGGAGGGAGCAAATCTCTCCCTGCCATCCATTTTACCCCTGCTCATCCCCCACCTCTTTCTCTCATCGCCAGCCACAGTAGTCCTTGCTCCCTCCACCCTTCCCCTTTTTTCTCCCACTTATTTTCATTCTCTAACAAGTACGAACGTCCAGCAAGACGCTGCCATTATTTTTCATTTTATTTTATTTTTCTTCCCAACATGTCTACCCTACATGTATCTGTGCTTGCATGATATATTTTCCCTATATCATCATCCTGATGAAGTCTTATAAATAAAGACGAAACGTTGATGTACACATAAAAAACATCCAGTTTTTGGTTTTCCTTTTTCATTTTACCATCACGTCGGATTACCTTCATCCTTCTCTTCCCATATATATATATATATATATATATATATATATATATATATATATATATATATATATATAAATTATGTATGCGTATACGTTTATAGATTACTACGAACATTATTCACTCATAAAATAATTACTCGATCATTGCGAATTTTAAAACACATCTGCTGGGCGTAAGGGTGGGTAATATGGACTACCTTTAATTTTATGTAGTCTCATGCAAAATGGGATACGAGAGGGTAAACCCATTGTGCAAATTCAGTGCTTCCGATTTTGTATGAAATCTGAACTATGAGAATTGCACATTAATTAATAAATATTTTTCAAATTTCTGTTGCATTAGAGTAGTTGAAAGTTTTTTTTAAGACGAATTTTTGGGAACGACTTCTTATTTGAAAATTCTAATATATGATAGTTGTCTTCAATTTCATCCATAGTCAGCAAACACCAATAAAATAAGATTCAATGTCTTGAATTGTTGACATTGAGAAACAAAATCATGCCATTGATCCTCATCAAAATTGGAATAAAGTTTCTAAGCATAAGGTTTAGTAGAATAATATATTGTGATTTTAAATCGTAAATTAACATAAAATGACTGAAAAACTGTTATTGTCGAGGAATAAATTATACGTGGCGGGATTCATCTAGTATAGCTATCTATCTATCTATCTATCTATCTATCTATCTATCTACTTATATATATCTCTCTCGCTATCTATCTCTCTATCTCTCTCTCTCTCTCTATATATATATATATAGGGTGGGCAAAAATAAGGGTCCTATTTTTAAAAATTCATAACTTTTTTATTTATTGATTTTTTTTTTTTTTTTTAGAATAAGTAAAGGACCCCTTCCGAAGCAAGCATGAGCCGTATTAGCCCTAAGGAACGTACCCTCATTTAGAAAACATTATTTTTGCTTAAAAAACTCAAAACAGTGTAAAAAACAATACTTTAGTTTTTGTAAGTTTTAAGAAGTGTTTTTCGGCTAAAATTTGTTTTGTTTATTTCAAAACATCTCGGAAGGGTCAGTCTACACACACATAAAGTTTGGTGAGTTTAACTTTTATTTTGTGGAAGTTATTCAAATTCAAGGTATTCAAATTTAAAGATAGGACCCTTATTTTGGCCCACCTTGTATATATATATAAATATATATATATATATATATATATATATATATATATATATATGTATATATATATATATATAGATCGATAGATAGATAGATAGATAGATAGATAGACGAGATCAAATTTGACTTTTTAAAAGGCAAATGGGTTACATTATGATAATTGGAAGAAAGTGAATTTACGAACCCAGCTACATTAAAATAGATAGAAATTCAAAATGTTCTATTTCTGCTCAATCTTTCTCTCTCTGTATCTCTCTATCTCTCCTTCTTTATCTCTGTATCTATCAATCTATCAATCTCTTCAACTAAACTTAAACTAATATTACTACGTCTGGAGACAAACTTGTAGGGCAGATGAGAATCGCTTTGTATTTTGTTTCACTTGACTAATTGTAGTGTAGCCATAACTAACCTTTTCTTTGTCTCTTTTTCGTCAGAGTTCATTTCATTATTCACCGCTGATCAAATGTATTGAACGCGGTTTTATAAACAGGACGCTTAAATAGCAATAACACGTCTGCATTATTTTGCTTGCCTTGTCTGACTGTTCCGACGTTCCAGTAGAGGTCGCCTCCACACTTTCAGACTCTCTGGTAGTCGCGGCCAACACACATGGGGTGATGAGATCTGATTCGGATCCGAATCAGCTCTTTAAAAATTCGACTCACAAGAGCGCCAAGTGATTAGGCCGTCAACAGAAACGGCCGCTTTAGCTAAAGTGATTTTAATTGGCGAATGGCAATTAAATCAACATTAATGACGGCATCAAGGAGAAATTAGGCACGGACCTCAAAGGGCCGCTCGTTCGTTTCGCCTCCTTTTCATTCTCTGAAGGGAGCGCCAATCTGTTGGGAATCGTTTCTATGCTGAGAGAAGAATTGATTATAAAATGTTGGCAAATACCGAAAAACCACCCTCATACACACAAACACACACACACACACACACACACACACACATATATATATATATATATATATATATATATATATATATATATATATATATATATATATATATATATATATATATATATACCACACACACACATATATCTATATATAGACCGTAGACTGTCGATAGTGTTCAATGAACGTTGTCGGATTTGAACTCTTGCTACCTGACAGTCTATGTTTAACTCCTCGCACAGAGGTTACTGTAATTTCTTAAAAGGGACTTATAACAATATTTATTTAAGTGAATATTCATTTATCTTTACCCATATACGCCGGCTGTTCAAGCTTTTGATATCATCAATGTATGGGATGATAATTTCAGACAATTGCAATATTCGAACCCAGTAATATGATTACAATAGACTCTACAAGCAAATATTCTAACCACACGGCCACGAGAAATTACAACGTAAAGAAAGGGAATAAAGTTATATTTATTCCTAAACAAATAGAGCACAGACGAAAACAGAAAAAATAGTGTTTTACAACTTGTATGTCTTCTTCCTAAGTTTAAAATCAACATATCATGCTACGTCTATAATTCGTTTTTCTAGTTTGATCAAAATCGTAACATGATTTTGATTATAGAAATTGTCTCCAATTCAAGGTTAAGGCTTATAGAATATTAAAAACAAATTGAAATTCAGCGAATCCTTATCAATTGATGTCTAATGACTATTGATCAAATTATAATGCGTCTCTTAAATATGTAAGAGTTTTAATGGAAATTACTGCCCATATTATTTCCAATTAACCCCCTTTAAAATACACTATGGAAACTGCCATTTTATTGGAATATTAATTGATGTCAAATACTTGTTGTTAAAATTTAACAATAATCGAAGGTGTCAGAATTTTCATAGAGTGTGCTCACTCACACTTTCCCCCCTCTGCATGAAACTAAATTAAAGTACACATTCTTGGAAACAAACTCTGTTTATGGAAGTTTCGTTTGGTGAGAGGTACACAAATGAAAGTAATAAATGTATTTGAAGTTCTTGCTGAAAATGTTTTACTTGGGGAACCAGCGATAGAAGTTCAATAGGGCAACGCTTTAGTTTGGTATGTTTTTACGATGCCCGTATGTTGTATTATTCGTGGGCGGATCATATAGACGGTTTATTATGCATAGCTTTACATCGGATAATTAGATTAAAACTGCGTCTTAGTAAGTAATACTAAGAAAATCAATCTTCTTTTATGGCTTCAAAGAATCACTGCCCAACATATAAAACAGAACTGGTTTGATTCCTCCGGGAATATATTGTGTATAAGTATCAGTAATTAATTAAATCAAGCTACCTATCAAATGAATAATTAAAGAAACAAACAGACACAAATGTTTTCCGTTCGTTGGACAGACGGTGAATAACGGATCCTCGACGCGTATTTCTTCGTATTCAAATCTAGTGCTCCGTGTTTTGACACGTTTTATCGTTGTCTTCTTTTTATTCAAAGAATATATTTCCATAAATTTACTTCCAACTTAACCATTTCAACAATGATTGAATGCTTTCGATTCGCTGAATCCTTCGTATCAAACACGTTTTTTTGTGTCTCTTTTGCTATTTAACATACATCCTGGTTCTCTTGCTATGTCTCTGAGTTATTTTTATCAAAAGATTTGCAATTGATTTTGTCTTTTCTATCAGTTAGAATTGACAAACATATATATAAAACGATAAATGGTATAATTGCTAGAAAATGGTGGAATCATATGTTGAATTATATGTATAAGCAATCAGAGAGTGGAACGCAATATTCAAAAATCAAAAACTCACGGTTTTTATTTATTTACTTTATTCTAGTTTGTATCGGTTTTTTTTCAGATGAAGATTAATAATTCGCATTATGTTTATTATTCGGAATACTATTCTAACATCTTGTTTGTTATATTCACAACGTTTCGGCCCATGTAAGTTGGTCACTATCTCGAAACTTTACATGAACAGACACTTTGGGATTGAGAATGACGTTGTAGAGACAGTGATAGTCGATACAGAGTTAGATTATAATAGCTGTACCAACCAGAAATTGTAAGGGAATATTAATCAATAAGTCATTGTCTTTTTGACTTGATTAATTGTTCGTTATTTTTGTTTCGAAAATTATGAGATAAGGATTGATTATTTGTATTATTTGGATTATTCGGACGGTTACTATCTTGGTTGTTATTTTCACAACGTTGAAGTCAATGTACTATTTAACATTCTTCGTGTATATCTTTTCGAACTTGAGAATCTAATAGTCGAACTAAGCCATCTTTATGCCGAACCCAGAAACCAAATTGGAACTTAGAATTGAATGGTTTAGTTAATCTCAGGAATACATTTTAGAAATTCTGACAGTCACAGTTGTATATAGGTGTTTATTTTATTTTATTCTTAGTTATAAACGTATGTAGTAAGGAGTTAACTATCAAACACAAAATGACTGTTATTTGGAACTCATACTTAACCACAAATTTTACTATTTAGGAATATAGAAGTATAGATTCCAGTGTTTGATATAAAGATTCCCACGGAGACAGATATTAATAATTGTTAGTTATAGATTTGCTAAATGTTTTAGTTGCAATATAAAACAGCAACAAGAATAAACAGTAAGGAGACACTCTTAAATAGTCTTGGACCTAAGGAAAGAACGTCTAACAGACGGGTTTATCAAGTGGGAAAATGGGTTAGAATATAATTCACAATAATGAAGTTACACGGTACTTAATAGAATAGCTTCATAAATTTACTTCAAACTTATCCATTTCAACATGATTTGATATTTTCAATTCAGTTGAAATCCCCCGTAACAAACGCGTTCTTTGTGTCTCTCTGGCTATTTAATATACATTCCCGGTTCTGTGCTATTTCTATCAAGAGATTTGCAATTAATTCAGGTTTTTCTTATAGATGAAGTTTGGTAAACACTGATATAAAAAGATAAATGATATCCTTGCCGAAAAAAGTGGTGAGAATTATAATTTATATTTAAATATTAGATAAGTAATCGAAGACTGGAACGCAATACTTATAACTCAACACTTAACGGTGTTTGTCCATTGTCTTAATTCTGATTTGTATCGGATGTTGGTAAATGCAGAATAATAATTCGCATTATTTTTATTTTTTAAAATACTATTCTAATCTCTCTTATTAGTCACAATATTTTGAGCAATATAAGTTAGTTGATATTTAGAAATGTTGTATACTCAGACTGTTTGGCTTTGAATTTGATGTTGTAGAGACAAAGAAAATGAGTGCAAACAAAGAGTCAGATTATAGTGGCAGTCGAATCAGTGAGTGGAACGCAATATAAATCAACACGTCACAATAATTTTTTATACTAGCTTAATTGTTTTGGGGTTTAGAAAACTTTGAGATGTCGATTTGTAATTTAATTATTTGGATTATTCGAATGCATATCCTCATCTTGTTTGTTATTGTCACAACGTTTCCGTGAAAATTTATTCATGTATATCATTTTGATCGAGAACCTAATAGTCGAACTATGCTATCTTTATGTAGAACAAACGAACCAAAACAGAATTTGAATTAAATGCTTTATTTAATCTACGAGGGTAGATTGTTCTCATTCCGTCAGTCACGACTGTGTATAAGTGTTAATGTTATGTTATTCTTAGTTATGTGGGAAGTATTGAATCATCACCCTCCAGATGACTGTCGAATGAAACGGATTTTTAACCAGTGTCTGTACTATGTAGGTATATAGATATATTGGTTGACGAGTTCGATATAAAAATTCCCAAGTGCGATTATAATGTTACCTAGTTTGAAAAGATGCACATGAATAAAGTCGTAGCACAGATAAGCCAGAGCGTTGTGAATATTACAGCCAATTTGACTATCACGTGATCTATTTCGCCAATAATACATAGTCTTTCCCGGAACCAATATATATTCTAATACATAGTTTAAACTTCATCTTTAACTATGTAAAATGTATTTATTGGTGTAAAAATGGATTCATATTAGGGTAATTTTCCACCATTACTGAATGTATTATTAAATATAGGTTTGCGTTTGACGTCGGGAATGATAGCATACGTTTTGAATTGCTTCCCAATTCACCATACGACTGTTATAGCAAAAGTTCATGGGAAATAAAAGTACTAATACTTCAGGTTTGCTGCTGCTAATGCTACGAATCATACTGTTCGACGAACATAAATATACACAAAAATAGCAACCTAAACCTATTTTACAACAAAAAATATACATACATATTTAAATAGTTGATGTCAATTAATTACACATTAATATATCTTTTGTAAATATTGTGAGAGGTAAACTCCCGTCTCCTCTCGAAATATTAGTTTGCTACTTGCATACAAATTATATAAAACTGTTATAATACACATGTTATCATTATATATATATATATATATATATATATATATATATTATAATATAAAATGAAGTAATAAAATAAGGTGTCAATCAAATTTTATTAGAATTCAAAGTTCATGCAAAGCATCCTTAAGTCCTTAGCTCATGAGTTTTCAAAGATAATTCTTCTCTTCAGAGGACCATTACCGCAGTTATACTACTACAGGCAATAAAATTACGCTTTGAAAATATATAAAATTATATACACAAATACATAAAAATACATAACATCAAACATATCAATCCAAAAACATACTTTTGTTGAATCCATACAGTCCATCCAGGTCATACAAGTTGAGAAGCATAATCAGGAAGGACATTACTCCAAGATACAAACAGCAGTCCAAATACGTGAAATTGAAGGGGCCGGCAAAGTTATCCAGTCGCGAAATGTGTCCATATTCAATGTTAATGATAAATAAATCAATCAAAATAATACAAAAAGTGCAATCAAAGTTCCGAAATCCCGACAAGTGCAACCCAAGTCAAATCCAAATTCGTTGTTTAATTAGAAAACCCGTTAAATCCGAATTGAGCAAAATAAGACTGAATCCCATCACATCTAGCCAGAAGAGCGAAAAATATATAAGTGATCTTCTCTCCCCTGCCATTCAACTAGACATGACAAATCCCTAACGAACAGAAGGCGATATTAAATTGTCTACATCTCAGAATGACATTAACGGGTCTAAAATTATGTCTGTGTTGCATCCTGTTTGACGGGTTCAAGAAAGACAGCAACATACAACCCCGCCATCCATCCCACCCAAATTAGGTCTTCCCTGTCTGGGTCAGTAAGCATATTCTATGTCAAAGGGGAAGGAGCTAAGAAGTTAAAAGAAAGAGAAAAGGGAGTTAGGAAAAATAGGTCAGGTCATGTGATCACGTACACATCCAAAAGTATTACTTAAAATCTAGCTTACAGTAAAAACCGACTTCACAAATCTAGCCCTATCAAGTAGTTTAGAATATTTATGAAATTAAAAATTACGAAGTTATTAAATTCCAATAATTTTATAGTTTTTGTATGTTGCTGTCTTTTTTGAACCCGTCGAACAGGATGAAACACAGACATAATTTTAGACCCGTTAATGTCATTCTGAGATGTAGACAATTTAATTTATTCATTCATGTAGTTATATTAATACAGACGATCAGAACAACAATGGTAGGTACATTTTCTTTAGATTTGAACCTGACGGTAGCGATGTTTTTCTGATCTGCTGTTATACATATATTAATAAATATTATGCTCGTATTTTTAAATGTTATTAATACACGAATATTCTGCTGAAATCCACTGCCACTAACCTTACACACGCACACACATACACACATATATATATATATATATATATATATATATATATATATATATATATATATATATATGCGTGTGTGTGTGTGTGGGCGTATTTGTTAGTGTGCGACTGTTCGCTTCCTTGTCCCTTCTCTCTATATAAAGCTATAAACGGTATTCCAGCCTCACAATTATATACAATATATTTTAAAACGTCAGACAAAAGCGAAGATCAGATGTCGAATTACACATAGACAGATGCTGTCGAATACCGCTGACATTAAGCCATGAACTTTCGATCGCCAACAAGAACTGATATACGATAATGAATAAAACATAGGCGAGCAGAAAGATAGCTTTGATTTTAAGAGAAAAGATAAAAAATCTCCAAATAACTCCCGTGGGTAAAGTCATTTGTTTGGTCAATTCCGACGACCAAAGAGTTTACTTCGAATTTGCCTGCTTGTTCCTTCACCAGATTTAAAAGCATTAAACGGTTTCTCCTCTATTTCTACAATTCTCTCACGACAAAACTCCGGCCATTTGTGCCCCAACCATTAAAATCATTACACCTAAGCAGAATATTCCTACTCTCTGTTCGCGATCGCTTAAATAACTACTGTCCTCCCCGATCGTCTTCGACAAATTCTTCATTCTAACTCTTATTCGTTGAAAAGCTTACTGGAAATAACACGATGTGTGTTGTCACGTCAGTTCTGGTCAGTGTGTGTCCAGATTTTACAGGAAGACGGACAACTTAATTGCCAGTTAGTTTCGCCTCTTTCTCTTCCTAGCTCTAAAATGAAGAATGGCGCGCTGTAACGAAGTGGCAAGCAGCTATTAGTGGTTGTGATTAGGTACGAACTTCTTAAGACGGAAAGAGGGACGTTTTTATGATGATGAAGAAAGAAACGATTGGCCACGTAATCCTCACATCCACCCAAACAAGACCAATACCTATCTCGTTAGCTTCCAAGGAATAAGACTAGAGCTTTATAGCGTGTCAGAGTATGCACAAAAAGATTATACTTACGTATATAGAACAATATATATGCGGCCATGAAACAAATAACCACGCATACAGGCACATAGTTATATATATATATATATATATATATATATATATATATACATACATATATATATATACATATATATATATATATATATATATACATATATATATACATATATATATATATATATACATATATATATATATACATATATATATATATATATACATATATATATACATATATATATATATATATATATGTATATATATATATATATATATATATATACGTAGATATTTGTTTTGTTTTCGTTTTTACTAGCGATAGGGCACCGGTGTGTTCACCACTGCGTTTATTATTGTTCGCACCCAGAATGATATAAGAATATGTAGAGGACTGCATTCATTCGACCTTAATCGAACGTGTCCTTAATTGTATAGATATATTTTTTAATTCCATGTGAAATGCCAGTATACTGAAATCAATATGCTTTATTACTGAATACACCTTGCATTGAACTATTGAATTTTGAAATAAATTTGGACAATCGTCGCATGTTTATCACTCTTTTTTCTTCTCTCTCGAAATATATATATATATATATATATATATCTATATACATATATATATATATACATATATATATACATAAATATATACATATATATATAAATGTATATATACATATATATACAAATATATACATATATATATGCATACATATACACATATATATATACACATATGTATATATATACATATATATATACATATATATACATATAAATATACATATACACGCATATATATACATATATATACATATATATATATATACATATATATATTTATATACATACATATATATACATATATATATATATATATATATATTTATACATATATGCATATATATATATTTATATACATACATATATATACATACATATACATATATATTTATACATATATATATATACATACATACATATTTATACATATATACATACATATATATATATGTATATACATATATATACATATATATGTATATATACAGACATATATGTGTATATATAGGTATATATACATATATATACATATATATAAATATATACACAAATATATGTGTATATATATGTATATATATACATATATATATACATATATATGGATATATATATATATAAATACATATATATACATACATATATACACATATATATATATACATACATACATACATATATACATATATGTAAATATATATATATATGTATATATATATATACATATATATATATTAAAATAAAAATGTAATAAAGGATAAGCAAATCAACAACTAGCAAAAATAAACTCAAAAACACATATTGAACAGTTCTACCGAAATATTTCGATCGTTTATAATACGACCTTCTTCAGTAGGTAGCAGAACTTTTATTAAAACAGAAAAGTGTTCAAATTTATACAAAGAACGCGATAGGAAAAAAATAGTCAAGTGTAATAAACAATAGAAATGTTCAAAAAGAAGAAGAAGAAGAAGGAAATTAGAAGAAGAAAAAGAAGAAGCAAAAGAAGAAAGCGAGAAAACAAATCAGCAGTTATCTTTTGAACGCTAGAAGTTGGTATCGTAGATTAGTAGTAATTTTAAATTACTGACCAAGGAGTTAAACAACAAAGGGGGAGTAGGAGGCGGAGGAGGAAGAGGAAGAGGAGGAGGAAAAAGGATTAAAAGTTATCCGTGGTCGTATTTGTTTCAAACATTCTCATAAAATCAGTCAATAATTGTAACAAAAACCATTTAACGCAACTTTACCGCCAATTACACAACCTGATAACCCACAGCGAATGGAAACATCTTGGCCGACCCGACATGGTTCAAAACCATAGCAACATCAATCTATCTTCCACTGAGTTTGAAGCCCTTAGTGTCGGTCTTAAATTCGCTACTGGGATCCAAAATAACTACGTTACACAAAGCACACTCCTCAACTATAGGAATTCCGATAATGACCTAACCAAAGGATTTCTATAAGATCTCTCTTTCGCCGCTTCTATCACACCTAAGGAAAGAACTCTTCCCAAAAGATATGTTACAGCATTACTTAATTCAGCTGCCATACCAAACATCGTCATATTCCCTGCGGATAAGACAGGTGGTGTTGTTATCCTCAACAAAAGTGATTACCATAACAAAATCATGGACATACTCAACGACGGTTCAACATATGAATCATCCGATCTTATTACCATCAACAAAAACAATGAAACATTTATCAAATTTTTCAAAATCGCTACTAAACAATCCAAAGAATGGACTTCCCTCATTTCATACCACTCACCCATACCAACACTTTACGGTCTTCCTAAAACCCACAAACATAATATGCCCCTACGTCCCATTATTTCCAGCATTGGAAGTGCCTCCTACAATATCGCTAAATCATTGGCAAAACATCTTTCACCACTACTAGGTACTATCAGTAACGCACACATAACGAATTCAAGTCATCTCCTCAAAAAATTACAAAATATTACTTTACATAACCATACTATAAACAACCTTGATATCACCTCCTTATACACAAATATACCCGTAAAAAATGCATTAACTTACTCTCCAAACACTTAAACAAAATAAATGTTTCTTGTTCTCTCCTAATTAAAAGCATTATAGATATCATTAGGAACATAACTTCTCTTACTTTCTTTAAATACAACAATAACTATTATAGACAAAAATGTGGCCGACTTATGGGGAACCCCCTTAGTCCCGTATTAGCTTGCTTGTTTTTAGAATCCTTTTTCTTACCGTATTCCTAAAACTGCCACCTATTTTAGATATATTGTCGATATTTTAATTTTTCTACCTGTTAGTCACAAGATAGAGACATTAGCACAAGCACTCAACAAAGTTGAACCTTCCATCAAGTTTACTTTCGTGAGTGAACAAAATAATTCTTTAGCTTTCCTCGACATTCTTATCCTCAAAAACAATAATAGCCTCTCATTTCAAGTCCATCGCAAACCAACAAACAAAAATGATTACTTGCACTATTACTCACATCATAATAATTACATAAAAATAGAATGATAATTGGCTTTTATCTTAGAGCTTTGCGTATTTGCAGCCCTGAACATCTCTCTCAGGAATACAGTAAAATAGAATCCTCTCTCACAACTTAAAAATACCCCAAACATGTCATTATTTCCGCTAAAAAGAAAGCTATTCAAATACATCTAAAAAATATCAAAAATACTAAAACAACTCCTAATACTACACAACCCATACTAAGAAATGTTTTCCTCCCTACTAATTTTCGCAACAAAAATCATTTCTCTACTCTTTCACGGCAGGGTTTCAGAATTATCCAAGCTACTTCACTCACTATTAAAAACATTTTACAAAAACACGAAAACAAAAATAAAGTCCTTACATTTCCTACTCCAGCTGGAATTTATACTATACCATGTGCCGATTGTGGAAAAATATATTTTGGTGAGACACAACGTCTGTTAAAGAAACGAATTTATGAACATAATCGTGCCATAAAAAAATTGTGATACCTCAAATGCGCTATGCATCCACATGATTTCTTGTGATCATCATTTCAATACAGAGAGTGCAATTTTAATAAAACATATACACGAGACTAAACTACGTCGTCTCATAGAATCATGTTTAATACTACGTCATAACAACACAATCATCCAAAGACAAAGATTTTATAACATTGCTACCTCTTCTGCTAGATCGATTCTAATTGAAATGAATTTAAACAAATACGACCACGGATAACTTTTAATCCTTTTTCCTCCTCCTCCTCCTCCTCCTCCTCCTCCTCCTCATTCGCCTCCTACTCCCCCATTGTTGTTTAACTCCTTGGTCAGTAATTTAAAATTACTACTAATCTACGCTACCAACTTCTAGCGTTCCAAAGATAACTGCTGATTTGTTTTCTCGCTTTCTTCTTCTTCTTCTTCTTCTTCTTCTTCTTCTTCTACTTTCCTTCTTCTTCTTCTTCTTTTTGAACATTTCTATTGTTTATTACACTTGACTATTTTTTTTCCTATCGCGTTCTTTGTATAAATTTGAAAACTTTTCTGTTTTAATTAAAGTTCTGCTACCTACTGAAGAAGGTCGTATTATAAACGATCGAAATATGTTGGTAGAACTGTTCAATATGTGTTTTTGAGTTTATTTTTGCTAGTTGTTGATTTGCTTATCCTTTATAACATTTTTATTTTAATATTTTGTCTGAAACATTGTTTCCTTTTCGTCATATATATATATACATATATATATATATATATATATATATATATATATATATATATATGTATGTATATATATATATATATATATATATATATATATATATACATATATATAGATGTTCTTGTTATTTTTGTATTTGGAAAAATAAACTTTGCTGAACAATCGATTTAATCTTGTCGGCCATGTTCTCATCTTCGTATTGTGTCCTGATGGACCGGTAAAGAACACTTAATTTTCATTTAATAATTTTATCTTTATATTTGTCCTCTTTTTTGGTCAGATTTGAAAACGATCGCCGAGAAAACGGGTCATGTGTCGGAGGCGGCTAGAGTTGGGGGCGCCTTGGCCGGTTGTCATAATTGAACAATCAAGGCCACTTTCTCCCGTTCATCCCCGATACCAAACATTTCACGTTGTCAGCTGAGATGGATTTAAATGAAAAACTGGTGAGGGAATTTTAATCCGGTTTAAAATAAAATAAAATTGTGAAACAGTTGAGATGAACTTGACGAGAATTCACAGGTGCTCGTCGCATAAGTCCTCAGTTATGGACATTTTTTTTGTTTGAAAGGCGATAATCTAATTTAAAGGTTTTCCTTCACGTTTTCTTTACTTCTCGCTTTTGTTCGAAATTTTACTAGCAAGCATATGCATCGATATGATGAAACTGCAGAAAAGAAAACTCAGATAAGCAACAATATATATATATATATATATATATATATATATATATATATATATATATATATATATATATGTATGTATATATATATATATAATAGATATAGAATATAATAGATATATAAATATAATTGATATATTAATATAATATATATGTATAGATTGATATATATAAATATATCATATATATATAAATATATTAATATAATATATATACATATAATACATATATATATATGTTATATATATATAAATATAATATAAATTAATATGATATATATATATACATATAATATTTATATAAATATGATATATATATATAAATATTATATATAACATATATATAAATATCATATATATAAATATCAGATATATATAATATATATAAATATCATATATATATAAATATAATATATATATATATAAATATAATATATATATAATATAATATATATATAAATATAATATACATAAATATAATATATATATATATATAAATATATATATATTATATATATATAACTTCTATAAATATAACAGTAAGTTATGTGTTGCACTGACATTGATATTAAAAGCTCACGTTTGTATTTAAACAAAATAAAAATAACTTCCTAGTATCTTGTTTTAGATTAGGATTGCAAGGACCCGTGGGGTAACAGATAAAATGCAAAGTAAAATCGGTTTCAAGTGACAGTTTTCTGGAGGTTGATGGTTCAATCCTGAGTGAGCGTTATAAAGAATACAATTACAAATTGAGAGTTCTATCCCGCACGCTATAACCGTTACGTTCGAAATGTTGTACAGATTCCCGAGCTCGACAAGATACACCTAAAGAAGTTCGGAGGTTATATCGAGCGAAAGTGGTGAAAATAACATTCAAAACGATTACAGTAGTCCGAAAAATACAACTAATACAAGTTTCGTAATATACCCAGTAGTGGATATGCTAGCGATTTAAAAAAGATAAATAATTTGAATATTTCTTTACAGAGGGAACTCTCATTGATTCACTATTCGTTTATTCAGTTTTCTTATGGGATTATTGGTCTAATATAACTATTACGTACAGTTCTTTGTATGCATATTTTCTACATTGTGCATAATTGCGTAGCATTTAGGTAGCGTGTTTACACGCGCCAGTTCGCACTTTCCAAACACAGTGCTCGTCGCTCGGTGTGGTGTTCTATTAGCTAACAAAAAACAGTTATCACGGGTTATCGTCGCAGAAGAAAGTAAGTCACTTACGGTAGAAACACGCTCCCATGTATTTTTAGATCAAGAGATGTCTTACTATTCTGTCCTGAGTTGTTATTTTTACAAAGTTTCGGTGATAACTTCCGTCCTTCTTCAAGTGCATCTAGAATGTACACGTGTCGTAAAGGCTAAATGCGCTGAGTAACAATCACTTTGTTTGTGATAGTCTTTGGAAGGTAAATCCTCACTAGATACTCTAATAAATAAGAATAACACAAAAATTTACGCTTCTGTCTGCACATGGCTGACGGAATGAGAACAGATTTCTCCTGCGAATAAAATGAACAGTTCAATTCCGAATCAGTATGTGTTCTCAAAGAATGTCCAAGTTCGAAAAAAAGCTACGAGTTAACACTTACTTATATTACAAATAAAACATTATATATATATATATATATATATATATATATATATATATATATATATATATATATATATATATAAATATTATTGTAAATATGTGTTTTTCTGCCTACGTATATGCTTCATCCTTACGGTAATCGTCAGTGTAGACATGCTTATTCATACCAGTCGCAAGACACAAACCCCAGAACACGAGTCATGTTTCAAACTCAAATCCCAACGTTTTAGCTCACACGGCAGCTATCAAGAATCCGGTAAATCAGTGAGAGATTAAGCTAATTTAAAGACAGCCGTCGTCAAAGTGTTCGACTACTTAAAGGAGCATGCATACATATATATATATATATATATATATATATATATATATATATACTTCCTTACAGTCTCGCAAAAGTTAGCAAAGAAAAAACCTAACCCTAACCCTAACGTTTTACTAGACCTAGGAATAAACAATTCCATGTGGTGAGAAGAAGCGAGAACGGAAAGTGGAAATAGCAACTTTGAGAACCACTTAAGATTTTTTCTGCTGACTGAAATAAATGTTAATTACATGGTAAACGTTGGTGTGTAATTCCTTATGTAATCATGAAATGATAATATTAATGTATGTATGAAATATTAAATTACTTACATAATTCTATTATTTTTAGTAATATATCTAGATAAATAGCAAGTCAAACACTGGTGAATCATATTTTTCAATCATTTTATTGCGGAGACTGTTCATTAGTATATATATATATATACATATATATATATATATATATATATATATATAGAGAGAGAGAGAGAGAGAGAGAGAGAGAGAGAGATAGATAGATAGATAGATAGAGAGAGAGAGAGAGAGAGAAGGCAGTGATGTTTTTGTAGATAACTGGCCACCTTCTGATCTAAGACAAATTCTAGTTAATAATACTAAAATTATACCAATTTACAAAATTAAAAATACAAACTAAAATTAACAACATCACATAGGAAACCAGTAGTAACATGTTAAAATGCTTAACGCAATGCGATGTTGTTCTGTGATGCCTTCCAGCGCTGCTGAATTTAAAATCGCCAACGAATTCCTGGAACAATGCCGAAAAGTTCTCTGCGAGTTTCACCACCGTCTTTAAAAAATTATCTTCTTTCTCCAGCTTTTTTGTTCATTTGCTTTTGACACCTGAGGAAGAATCGAAAACTATCGTGCAACATGTGAAACCTATGGAACATTTATCAGAAAAATTGAAAAAATGAAAAATAGGTATAATTATTTTGAACAATGTTTGTATTAATGAGAAAATGCTGCCTAAATACAGACAATATATATATATATATATATATATATATATATAAACGTTATTATTATATCGTTTTAAAATAATGTATACCCAAATACTTTAATAAAGTTCTCATACGTCACAGAAGCAGCTACCAATCCAACACTCTCCTTTCTTCAGGTTTATCTGGAAGATAGACCACGGGAGCGTGGGATAACGGTTATTTACTATTTCTACAGCACTGCGTTGTGGACACATCGGTACAAGTTCCGACTACTGAGTCAAATATGACTTTCAGTTGGGCGCTCGAACCGTGTGACCGGCGGACATGTTTCTTCATATGCTTATGATTGCAAGTTTAGCATGAAACAAATGTGTTTATCGGGTAATTTGAAAATATTATTTGTAAATAATATTAATATATATATATATATATATATATATATATATATATATATATATATATATATATATATATATCAGGTTGGAAAGAAAGTAATGTCGTTTTTGTTTGACACATTTATTTCCTCTGAAACATTCACATTAGGGCATTTTTAATATTTACCATAATACCCCTGATTTTCTGTGACTTCTGTCCAACGATCAACTAGGTTCTTTTATGTCTTCTTCCAAAAATTTCTCTGATTTTTAATGAAAACAAATTAAAATCATTTTTGAGTTGATCGTCATTTTCACAAATGTTATTGTTTAAGTGATACTGCAACGACTGGAAAAGATGGTAGCCAAATGGAGCAATGTTAGGTGAACAAAGCGAGTAAGGCAACACTTCTAAATTAAATCTCATGACCGTTTTCATGCGTGATGTTTCGCGTTATCCTGCTGAAGCACTAACCCCTTCATATTGAGTAATGCTGGTCGTTTTTTGATAGAACCATTCTTAGATCATCCACCTGCGAACAATATATTACGGCTGTCATTGTTTAATTAGGTTCTAGTAAATCATAATGAATTAGTCCTCTCATATCCTACCATAAAGAGAGCATAACATTTGGGTGTAGTCTTTGTTTTGGAACAGGCTGTGAACTTTGGTTTCGGTCTAACCATTGTCTTTTGCGTTGGGTATTCTTGTGAATATCCCATTTTTCATCTCCAGTCAGAATTCTTTGCAAAAAATGGTTCTCGATGATTCCTGGAAAGCAAATATGTGCAAACAGTCGATCTTTGATTTCGTTGAGCGACGGTCAAATTGTAGGGAACCCAGCGTCCAAGTTTTGAAACTTTTCCTAACTCGTGAAGGCATGAAATAATTGTTGTATGGGTTGTATTGAATTGTTGAGCTAATTCTCTGCTGGTTAACTTTGGATTGGCCTCCACAGCGTCTTTAATGGCGCACTCATCAATTGATTTTGGCCTTCCCGAACGTCACCGATCAGACATGTTAAAGTCTCCAAAAGGAAATTTTGCAAACCACCACTGATATTTTTGATAATTTAGAACATTTATCCCATAGACAGTTTCAGTATTTCTTGTGGCTTATGCAGCTGAGTTTTTTTTTAATCCATAGAGCATGCAATGTCTCATATGCTCCTCACTAATAAACATTTTCTGACGGTTGAGACCGTTAAACTTAATATTTTCCAACTAATTATTATATCTAAATAGTAAAGTAAGATATTAAGACATCAATTCACCCAAAAATCAAGAACTGTGTACAACTTAGGAGGCTGCACAGTGATGAAGTAAAAAGTACGACATTACTTTCTTTCCAAACTAATATATATATATATATATATATATATATATATATATATATATATATATATATGTATATATATATAGGGTCAAAATAAACCAAAGTGAAAACTTTTAGTAGATGGAACCTATTGTGAAAAGGATAAGCTCAATATACGAGATAGAGCAAAAATTATTGACAAAAATTATTTTAATAATTTTTAAAAATAATTCTCATATTTTTCAAATATTTGAACTTTGGTTTTTTCGAAAGCCAACTTATCCATCTGTATTTCTCCTCTGATGATAAGATTTCGATCTTTGAAAAGCCTTGGCTTAAGGAAAGGAAAATAAACACTAGTTTATTACTGACAACCTTGCATTGAACAATTGAAATTTGAAATAAATTTGGACAATCGTCGCATATTTATCAATCTTTTTTCTTCTATCTCTGTATATATATATATATATATATATATGTATATATATATATATATATATATATATATATATATATATATATATAGAGAGAGAGAGAGAGAGAGAGTTATTTTTGACAATACGTATTTTGTGATGTTATGATATATAATATAGGTAATAGAATGTATGTAGTTGTAAATTTACAGAAATGTCCGGTTTGTTTGCAGAACGGAAGTATACACATTATCTTTCATCCTGCCCTATACATTCTAGGTCTCTGAACTTTGGCAGGATAATATATATATATATACATATATATATATATATATATATATATATATATATATATATATATAGAGAGAGAGAGAGAGAGAGAGAGAGAGAGAGAGAGAGAGGGAGATAGAGGGAGAGGGAGCCGGACTTTACATTTTTAAAGAAAGATCCTGAATTAACACATACATAACTATGTGCGAAATTTGGATTTAAAAATAAAGTTAAACATTAATAATAAGTGTGCATAATATTTATTATAACTATATGCTCAATTGTTAAATATTAACACTCATCAAACATTTACTTTAAATAGTTTTGAGTATATGATAATATAAAATATATGGAGAAACACACACATATATATATATATATATATATATATATATATATATATATATATGTTTGTGTGTAATCACATAAACTTTTACAGACTATATAATGTGCATATACAGATACAGTTTTCTTAAATATTTTATCAGATAGACTCTATTCTTCATGAATTCATTTTTGTGTTTACTTAACATGAAATATCTGATAACCTTGCAATGCAACAATTTATCCGATCCCAGACTCATTTAACATATATTTTATTATGTGATACTTTAAAGAATTCAAGGAGACATAGGACATTACTTAATAATTTCCAGGCGTGGATCATTGGTGGAGCCAAACATTTTTTTAAATCCATATGATTTTTTATGACGTACTAACCTTCAAATGACACGTGTCAAGAGTTGACCATAATCGGAGTATGAGTTTAGAAATGACAGTCATATAAGTGAAGCTACTGTTGAACATTTTGTAAGAAAGGAAACAGTCGAAATGTCGTGGGTTGATGAAACATTGCTTTTTGATGGATAAAAACTACATTGGAAGCTAAGAAATGACTTAATATGTGTTATTCGCACTTGTCACCGTTGTTAACGACGAGTAGTATTTTTAGTTGGAACGTGGTTTTTCAGACACAAATGATGCTGAATGTAATCCAAATTCGTCAGTTGCCACGGAAAACATGAAAGAGTCGAAAAACCATTTTGGCGGATCGTACATAAAACGGGTATTAGATAGCAGAGGGTTTGAAGATATTAAACAGTACCGTGTTCACCATTTTGGAATGAACATTTGTCAATAAGAAAACTATGTTCAAAGTAGGTAGTTTGGTAGTTTTGTTTTACGGCATATCAACCCTTTTTGGGTTATTTAATGCCGAATCTGGTCTTGTTTTCTTCTCTTATTTGTTTCTTTCCCCTTTTAACATCTGTTTCTATTTAACCCATAGTTGGGACCCTAACAGGTACTACCACTCCGGGTCAGGGTGGACCTGGGAGCAATGGTAATTAAGAGGAGGCTCCACATTCCCCAAAGTCCGTAAGCCGGATCTCATCATCGGATGTAGTTTAAGATCATATCCAGGACCGGGAGTAGGGTAGGAAAAATTTAAAAAATAAAAAAGGGGAGGGAGAAAGGGAGAGGGGCTGTTGTTTTTGTTTTTGGTTTTGTAGAACATAATGAAGTTTTACAAAAAAAAAAAAAAAAAAAAAAACGTCAATGTAGGTGAATTTCGTCTCAGGGAGCCACAGGGCAGCCTGATCTGGTATCACCAGTGTTCAAAGTAGGTGCTGCGTTTCCTAACACTCAATCAAATACAATAAAGACAAAACGATTCAAAGCGTCGTTTGCAAATGTTTCAACGTAACAAAGATAACTTTTGGCATGAATGTGTGACAATCGATGAAACATAGATCCACCACCTCAGTCCAGAGTCAAGACTGTTATTATCGGTGCGGACAACAGCATATTAAAATCGTGTAAAGCAACCAATGGCGCAAATATCAGCAGGCAAGGTTTCGGTCTCTATATTTTGAGATGCGCGATGTGTTTGGTTCATCAATTACATGGAGATAAGTAGAACAATAAATACCGAATATTATATAGCATTGTTGGTGCGTTTAGAGGGAGAACTCACCAGAAAACGGCCACAAATGAAGGAGAAAATGCGCTCTTTCTCCAAGAAAATTCACCGTCGCACAAATAAATCGCAACAATGTCACTGTAACATGAATTGAATTTCAATTAGTTATTATTCAGCTATAACCCGAAACACCTAATTACTTTTTGAATATCACAAAACAATTATCCAGGGAAAGAGATTTGAATCCAATAGAAAAAGTGATATTGGAAACTGAGGAGTATTTTGAGGTCTAAGACAAATAGTTCTACAAAAATAACTCGAATGGTTATAAAGGCGTTGGAATCGGTGTACCACATTAGAAGGAGACTATGTAAATGAATAAACCTGAATTCTGCCTGACTGTTGTTGTTTTATTAGTTAGGCGTAGGAGTTATTGATTAATGTGTTATGAAAGAAGCAAAAATACTTCTAAGAAGAAATCCGATGGCGACTCAAGCATGAGAACACACATTAACGTTAATCTTAAGTTTCGCTTTTATTATTTCCCCTTTTCATTTAGAAATGTTTCCCCTCTATTTAAGCAGTCTTATTGAGTGTTTCTTTGTTAATTGACGCGATTTAACGGTGGGGTAAATAGGTCAGCTTTCAATGTGTGAACAACAAAAACTGTACTTAGATTCAGAGTTACGGAACCATACGCCATTGACAACACTCCTTAATTTTAAATGCTCTTACTAAGTGGTTTCACAAACACTGCTGAACCGATCGAGCGATCAAAAATATAAAAGCCCTTCCTACGAAATTCATATCATAATTAAGATTCGTAGTCACCCATTTGGAAATGAAACAACAATCGCCTTAACTTAAAACATTGTACATTTACCCAAATTGTTACACTTAAAGTTATAACACCCAGTAAGTATGGCAAGCATCTTAAACCATACACACAGTTATGACAAATATCTACTTCGTTACATGAGAATTCATATACGTGACTTTTGTTACCACTTGGAAGATTATTACACTGTAGATATCGGACATAGTAGGGATCATCTACACCAGCATATTGAATAAATTACCTGATTTGAAATGTCAAGGAGGTTGACGCCTACGAGAAAATGATCTTGCAGAAAGTCAAAGGGTATAGTCGAAACAATGTAAATATAAAAACTGGGGATAAAAAACGCGACAAATGTAAATAATAAAAATAACGACATCTAATATTTAAATTATATACATCATAATTATGTTGACACACCTGTTCACGTTAGATCACCGAAGTCAGACCACGTTGAGCCAGGTCATTAGGATTTGTGAATAGTAGGCACTGTATGCTATTTCCACTGATGGGGATATACAGTCGGCTGATGATCGCATATGAATTTAATATTCTCAAGAAACTTTCTTTTCTCGGTGGAAATCAGATGCCCTTTCAAGGCGAATACCGTACCGGGGTCATCATAATCTGGACATGCGATGAGAAAAATTGATATATTATTGAGTTAAGATCAGAGAGATAATGCTTGGGTTACTTTTAGTAAAATACTACTATTCTAAATAAACAATGTTCAGCTAAATACTAATTAAAAACAATGAAATTTACTCGATCTTTCAAGAGATATTTCTCCCGTATTAAGTTTAAAGAGATTACCGTGCGGTGATCGGTAAACCGTAGGATAGTGAATAGAAATGATATATAGAAATGTGGTGTAGGTCAGAGGTGTGGGTAAGCGTCGCATTTGCTATGTGGCTGCAATTGTTTTGGTTATTTCACTGTTCAGACCAAAATTCAAATTGTAAACATTTGGGTTGTTTTTCATTTTGAAATATGCTGTTTCAGGAATGTATTAAGAAAACAATGCAGAGTACGTCACTAATCAAGAAAAGATTGGAAACACATTGGGGTAGAATTGAGGGTGCTTAAAGGTATGCTGATATCATACATGCAATAAACTGTAAGCTACATACTCCTTTCTTGTTTTCTATTTTATCATTTCTGTCGCTAAACATTTCAATTTGGCGGCAAGCACAGTAGGGAACCATGTTACACAAAAAACTCGATAATTAGGCAAGGTTCAGTAGGCCCCAAATCATGGATTCCGTGGTCGTGAGAGTACTTGCTCTCCTGAAGCTCCAAGCTCGCTCCTAAATATTTAAGCATCGTTACATTTGAATGAGACAATATACATTTCGAAGTAGGTTATGTGTTAAGACGTCTCCCTGACAGCAATTTTAGCTCGATTTATGTAAACACGATTTTTAACATTCTGTTAAATACATAACTAGCTGAAAATCAAATAGACGTACCAGATAATTCTAGAAATTTTGCTCAAGTTACAAGAACCTAAGAAAGTAGCAATGGTTGTTAGATCTAAATACGTGGTTAAAGTGGACGAGCTTCCAGCCATAGACGCAAGTCCGATAAACCAGGTGTCATGAGTATAAGACGAGTTTGACAACTTGCAATCTAGTGTAGTTCGCCACCTTAACGACCTCTGCCTTTTAGTTTCTTTAGAGTGAGAAGATATTCACCATAAATTAACTGGAATGGAACAATCAATTCTTGCTGGTACTGAAGCATCAACAATGGCTTCGTCTCTCTAACATCACCCTCCTTTCTTCTCATTTAAAGACGGAAGGTTATACGATGTGTCAGGCTTAATTGGTGATATAAACAAATGTTGTAAATTGGTCCTAATTTGCATGGCACATCGTAAGTTCAGTCAATCTGCGTCCAGAAAATGCACACACTTCGTTCTTCGCGAGAACGGACTGTATTCGGGAGGACATTAAACTGATTAGTCGATACGACAGTGTTATTTGAGCCTTCGCTTATAATGGTAAGCCAATATGTTGAATTTGTGTCGGGTGCATCTAACGTCTTTTATACTTGCTGTTTGCATAATAATAGTTGTTGTATGTTTGTGTTTCACCAAGCATTTTGTCTTTCTGTGTTTATATTTAAACTTCTACTTAAGACTATGAATTTACTTTTTTTAGATAGAAGTTGATATTTAAAGATTTGTGATTTTGGAGAAAATCTCGAAACTTTATACGGGTATTTTTATTTGTTTTTGCACATGACGTTATATATAAAAATGGGACGATTCCAAAATATTTCCCGCTTCCGATACAACTAGCGATTTTCTTCTAAATTCCCGATTCCGATACTATTACTGATTCCGATTATTGTTTGATCTATAAACATTTAATTAGATAGTTGTTGCATTTTTATTTATTTTCGAATTACTGTAATGTCCGCATATATTTTCGCAAACGTAAAAATACACGTTTAGTCGTATATTACACGAGTAGATCTTACTAAATATTTTTCTCAAATGTTTTCCTTGTAATTAGTTGAAAATGGTGAGACAACCAAAGATGTATGTATTTCTCTTTAAAAACAATGCCGCTTTGCATTTAGTTCCAAGTTAGTTAATAAAATGCTGTTTGTTTTTTTCATAAATAATTGAAAATAGTCGACAATTAGTATGCAATATAAGAAGACAGATGTAGGAACATAACAATTCACAAAATCCTCTTTCTATGTTTAGAATTAGTTTCTAACAAAGAATGTTACTATTTAGAAACCCATTCTTAACATGAGAAGAGGTGAGATGTGTTCGGTTATTGCTACTGTCTATATAACATATATGTAATTTATTGATTTGTTTTACTCTAAAAAGATGTAACAAGATACTACTACTAATAGTAATACTTCTCGTAATAATAACGGCAAATGTGTAGATTAACACGATCTGATAAATCTCCCCCAAATAATATTCATTTTCTTAGATGATTACGTGTGAAAACTGTGAAAACTTGGCGGAAATAAAAAAAAAATTTAGAATGTAGAGGTATAGATCAGTTTCGTATATAAATTTAACCTAAAATGATCATTATTTGCGGTCTATTCACACTTTTTAGTTATGTTTACTAAATATGTTTACCACTCACCTTAAGTACGACTGGCAATGTCGTAAAACTATGCGTGATGGCTTATAAAAGTAGACATCGCCGCCCCAATTTATCTCCCAGAGAAAAATAACAATTAAATAATAATTAAAATAATAATTAACTATTTTATACGCCAGAATATTTCAGAAATACTTACACATTTTACGTTAAATAGTTATGTGAAACTGATCCTCCACTCTAAATTCTGAAATTATAGATTTGTTCTTTCCCTTTATGTTTTAGGATGTTCACATGTAACAACCTAAAAACATAGAATCTCATTTTTGGTCGGAGCAGTGATTAAGCTAAACGTTTTAATTTACAATAATAATAATATTTATAATTTCTCATCTACTAAAATAATATATTTAATTTCTACAAATATACATTTAAATATACATTTAATATGAAACAAAAAATAATAAATAAACATGTTAGTAATCATGTTTTTGTTTATTAAACACATTTCCAATTAGTCCAACTAAAATGTGGCTGAACCTCAAACAAATTGCTAACAATGGTTCTGAACGTGTATACTGGACATGAATAACCTGTCTTTCAGATAAAAAAAAGTTTACCAAAATTAGCCTTGTGGAAGCTGCCAACCGACGCCATCTTTAAAATCCAACTTAGCAATATTTCAATTTCGAGACATAAAATTCCTGACATTTCCCGACAAGTAAGTTCATTACTCCTGATAATTACTGACAAAAATAAACGTTTTCCCTGACAAAAAACTTTATTAAATTAGAAATAAAACAATATTTATTGCATGAAAACCCACACAGGGCCCACCCCAAGCCCGCTTGACATTTTCTTAGTGTTCTAAATTGTAATCATAGGTACCTATATGCTTAATAATAAACTAACACCAGAAAATGACTAGTCTCTGTCATTATTTTCATGTTTTTTAAACATTTATTTTACAAATATGAATATATAAGGTACAAACACAGACAAAGTAGCCTTTTCAAGGCAACAATTGCCACATTAATTCATTAAATTTCATAATAAATAGGTACAAAATAAGCGCAATTTACAATAAAGGAATGGTCAGTTGGTCGAATGCTGGGGCAAGGCTCTTGCATAACCACTACAGAACAAGTTCATGAACGGACCAAAGAACAGTTCCTGTCAAGAACTAGTCAAAGGTAACTTCATCATTAAGATCTGGCTGTGGTGAGTTGCTTCAGTGGAGGCCTTTGTAATTACCACACATTATTGAACAGTCAATGCCATGTTTCCCGCAACGGCATCTTGATGTAGTACATCCTGAAGTACAGTCACACCTTATTATAGCCAACACATTTCAGTCTGGATTGGTTGTAATTTACCATCTAAAAGTGTCTATCCTATCACGTCAGGTTTTAGCTATTTTCTACATTTCCATTCCTGACTTTGAAAGTAAACTGGAAGGCTGTAGAATTTGGTAGCTGCTCATGTTGGTGGCAATGATTTCGCCTCAACATACTTTGACCTTTCTGCAACCTTTTCATTAAAGCGCCTCACTCGGAGATGATTGATGTTTTCCCCATCATTACTATTGTACAGGCACACTAAAACCTTCTCACCAGCTTCAATAACCTCTTCTGCACTGATATCCTTGCCAAACACTTCTGCCAGTTTGAGGAAGTTCATCACCTTTCGAACGGACGCTGCCTTCCCAATTCCATAAACAATGGATGTAGAATGACAACCCAGTAGTGCATGGATGAAAAGAATGTTTGAACAAACCACATCTCCCAAAGATTTCCTCATCTCTTTGATGTTTCACACTTTCACACTTTTACCATAATCTTTTGCTTGTGGTGTGAAGAAGATGTAACCATCATCTCTATTGGCATGATAACATAGACGGACCAATAGGTCAGTGTCATCAGCTATCAACATTGTTTCTCCTGTCTGAGCCTGTTCTAGAGCAGTCTTCACAATAAATACGTCAGCGTCTCCAGATGCATAGACTACTTTAAACCTGTTTTCTCCAAACTCTTTCCAAGCAAGTTGATAAACAATTGTTTGTGTTCTTGATTAGCTAGGAAAACAACCTTTTTTAATTTGAACACCATTAAAGGGGTCAGTGACACATCAAAACCAACAGATTTCCTGCTCGGCATCGGTGAGTTGCGTCTTTAATGAATGGACCACTTTCATACCCATCAAAAACAATGCATGCTTTTCCATATCTAGTTGCGACATATCTGCGGTTTTGGGCACAGATCTCATCAAATGTGTGACCTTTTTGTCATGGGAGGTGTTGAGATAGTGCTCCACAATCTAAGAGATACTGTGGATCTGAAGACTGTCGATCTGATTGTACAGGAGAAGTCAGTTCCAATATTGCGTCTGCCAAAGCCGTTTTTTTGCCTATCGCGATAGTCCGAAATAATAAAAAAGTGCACATGGGTAACTGCTAAGCTCATACTGGAGATGTTCTTTCTGCTGCTGAGTTGAGGGTTCATTGGTAGATAGCACACACAGTCTCTGGAATATGAGTTGTGGATCAGTCTACACTGCTTCATCCTTGCTGAGCGAAACTTTCGACCCAAATGTAATTGCCTGATCCTTTCTTTTAAAGGTGTACTCGTGGACATTTTCTCCAACCATTGAAGTTATGATTGACTCTCCTACGGAGTTTGCTCTGTCCACATTTATCTTGTTGTCTCCAGTTACTTCACTTGCAATGCTGTGAATGGACGCAACTTCTGTGAAAGGGTCATATGTCTGAAGAAACGCAAGGAGCTTCCATATATCCCTCACATCTCGCTCTTTACTTGCTGAAGTAGCTTCCTGATACTGGTCACAAGTGCAATAACGAATGCCTGTTAGTTCTTGCATTGTAAACTTGATTTCTCCGCACACTGGCAGTGATAGCGTCCTAAGCAATCGTTGGATTTTGTTCCTTTCTTCTGCCATGAGTAAGACCTTCAGACGTCTTCATGCTTCTCATTAGAACCTGCTCAATAACCAGATCCGTCGACAAGCTAGCCCAGTAGCGATTACTCCGTATAATCACGTGGAATCCTTCAGAGAATTTCTGGTACATTTCAAGATGGCTTTTCGGCAGCCCCTCCATTTCCTGCTGCAGCGAATATTGGCAGCATTTTCCTTACCGCATCAAAGTGCAATTCCCGGTGCGCTCTGCCTTGATAAACAATTGCAGGAAGTTCACCATATTAAGGCATTGAATCAACAATTTTTCTCTTCGCATGTCAACCATCGCATCTTTCACATGGTTGATTATTTGGGCTATCCTGGTCATATACTATAATGACAAAACATTATTCAATGTCTCAGTTCCATCATTAACACTTTTCAATATCCCCTGAGCTTTCTTTCAAGTTTTCATTTTGAGGAAATCAATCCTCTGCATTAGTATTGGGTTGATCATCCTCAGTGACATGTGAAACTGGCAAATCATAGGCTTTCGCTAACAGAATAGCATTCAGAGAAGCATCATAAAGAAGTGGGCACGAATGGCTCTTACAATTGCTTTGCCACTTAGCATGTGTTTAACTGTGTCATTAGCATACACAAGTTCAAAAAGTCATTGGAATCCAGAACGTGTCATCAAATGGCCAATTGCCCCCAGAAAGCTCATCTGTGTATGTCGCCAATCAAGTCGCAAGACAAATGATTTCAGGGAACTGGAACTTAGCTGTGACTCGGCTATTATCATTGCTTTGTACCAAAGTGGTTGATCGAATATTAGAATTATTAGCGTAATGTTGTTTTTCCTGGCTAAATTACTAATGTAACATAACGTTGAGTACAGGCAGGTTGGGTTACCAGGGTCCATGTCGTGATCTAGCAGGAAAAGAATAGTTTTTCTAGCCATACTAGCCGTAGCGAGAATGGTGACGTTGGTTTTACCTTTTGACAAAGTCTATTGGACTGGATCTGCTTCAGATCTGGATCTGGTCGACTACTTTAAACATCAGCTAAAAGTGAAGATCAGAAACGATTGGATGATATTACATCGCATGGAGTTCGATCGGAGGTGGATGTGCGACACTAGTTTGTGCATCCGTCGGGGAGCTGGGTACGGGTTCGTGGTCCCTGCATAGGCATGGCAGGCACGGCCCTGGGTTCTGCGGAACCAACTCCTCAAATTTAAAAGACCCTCAGGTTGTGGAGTAAATGATTACTGCCCCTGTTTTATTTTTGGTGCTAAATATCCTCCAATGATGTCCACTCTCCACATTTATCTATTGTGACGCTAAATTGATTTATTATATCCGGGAAAACACCATCTATCCCCATATTCCACCCCTACCTGTTTTATTTTTGACATCCCACTTAGCCCCTACCCTCATCTAGAGATCGATTTGCTGGTTTTCAGAGCAGCCTAACACGTTAGTAGGGCCTTACTAACCTACATTTTTCTGTCTTTTTTTGAATATTTGTAAATGTTGTCCCACTCCCCACGATAAATTCTGTAATTAAAATACGTTTAAAACAAATTAGCCAACATCTAAGTACGATTAAGCAACAGACTAAATGTGGTATTCATGTGAGAGTGTCTAGCGTGGGGTAAGTCTAAAGGTTTTTGACAAAAGTTGATGGACATCGATACCCCCACTACCAAAAAACGAGTCGGGCTTCATGCCTAAGGCAAAGGGTCAACTTTATGATTATTGTTTTTGTTTAAAAAAAACTCGTGAAGTTATATTATTTGCTTCAATAAAATAACATATAGATAATAGTATAAACATATATGGACACATTTTGTTTCTCATTAACATTTTGTATCGTGTCTGTCCATGTTACGACCGTTAAGATATAAATGAAATAGAATACTTTCGACTCTCAAGTCATGGTGAAGCAATTAGTTTTGATGAATTAAAATTCAGATGTAACATGTTTCAAACATAATCTATAGCAATGAGTACGTTTGACATAACTCACTTTGGCTTAAATACCGTGAAAGAGAATTAACATCATTTAAATATGTTAGTTCGGAATTCAAGAATTTGCTATGTAATATCTAATATGTGCATTAGGCATATTCTCTTGGAGTTAGTAAAATAATAGGGTAGCCTGAAACATTTAACTTTATACAGCATCAGAACAAACGATGGGGCGACATCTTATTAAACCAACCCAAGTGTGCATGGAATCATCAAGTCTTTTATCATTCAAAAAAAGTTCAAACTGTTTGAGTTCCATTCTGTGTACATTTCCTGACGACCTCCCAAAAGGAAAGTGTCCTATTATATAATGAGTCCCATTTTATAAACAAAGTTGTTTATCATGTCTGTGATTGAAGTATTCTAGAACATTAACCTCCATTTGTAAAAGTATATTTAACTTTCAGTGGAAAAGAAGATAATTTTACTTGGTGGGCCCATGTATACAATTGGTTTTTAATATGTAGACAATTACTATCGCTTGAAAAATTCGGTTTCAAAAGTAAACTAAAACAAGTTCAGCCAGCATCAATGTAAATTTTTAAACAATAGCGGAATCAGAATTAAATTAGTTAAATCTAGATGTATTAATGGTTCGACATAGAGTGATAATGTGTGTTCACAAACATAAAGAGGTCTAAAAAATTAGTTTCCTCTGTGGTCAGAAGGCTAACATTCACATGGATAGACATTAATTCTTCTGAATTAACACGTGAGATAGCTGTCCCGTTTATGTCACATAGACACGCATACATATACGAAGGTATATAAAAATATCGAGGTATTTTTTTTTTAAATTATTTATTTTACAAACCATATATATAAATACGCTTATTTCTCAACATAGATGCCATTAAAGTGAATTAACTTCTCAAGTCGATGTTTCCATGCTCGAACACCGTTTTTGAATAATTCTGGAGCACGTTTTCGGAGCAAAGTAGTGGCATAGTGTTTTAATTCTTTCATGTTATTCAAATAGGTTATTTTGAAAATCTTTTGAAAAGGAAAAAAAACTAATAGAGCTAAATTTGGACTATATGGTTGGTAAAGAAGCACATCCCATCGAAATTATAGAGGGGCATCGTGTTCAACCAACGAGGACTGCGCTGGTGAATTTCAATTATAAAACAGAAGCTCACAGTGCAGTTCCCCTTTTATCAAAACGCCATTTAGCTTCGTTAAAATCTCATCATAGTAAATTCATGTTCCTTTCTTTTTGATCTTCAAAGTAATCCCATGAATTTGATATTCAGAAATATCTCAAAATATCTCTTATACTGTGATGGAAAAGGTTGATTTAATTTAAAGAGTCTGAACAATACAGAGACTTGCATGAACCTGATCGCCGTCAGTAGAGTGTCCTGGCATATTTCAATTTGTTAAAACGTGATAATTGCTCTTCTCTTAGACGAATCCGCTAATATTTAGATCCACCTTTTTACATATACCTACACATACAGGAAGTGATACATTCACACATATAAGGGGTCATAGACATATATACATGTATATATATAATATATAAATATATATATATATATATAGTGTGTAGATTTCAATTTTGTGTAGAGAATCTGAATAACAGAGCTCAATGTAATTTAAACAGAGCAAAACAGAATTATAAAAAGAAAAACTATACACACATTAAGGTTGTACACATAATAACTTATTTCGACCCCTTTAATTAGGTCTCCTAAGATGTATAGACAACCATGTCAAAAAAAACCTATATATATATATATATATATATATATATATATAGTCTAAAGAAGCTTTGAGTCATTTTAATCAAAGAAATAAAATGCAGTTTAAATTCCCAGAGTAACTAACTAAATTCAAGATATCGCAGACCTAGAACTTGCATAAGCCGACCCACCGTTGGTAAATTCATGAACAAAAAAGGGGATTTAAGTATCTAACAGTGAAACAAAAATATTGAACCATAACTTAGACGTGAAATATTAAAACGGGGGTCATCAGCTGTTTACCATGTAACTGTTTCGGAGATTTAAAAACAGGGCAGTTTTTAAATTCATGGCTCTCCAGTGGTACTGATCAAGTTACCACTTCCCCAATAATCAAATGTTGAAATAAGTCAGCTTAAATTGCACTTATATATATACATAAATAAATAAATAAATAATAATAATAATAATAATACATTACCCTTAAAACTACAGTGCGATATTACAGTTCAAATAATAATAATAATAATAATAATAATAATAATAATAATAATAATAATAATAATAATAATAATACTATCTAACACTGTACCCAAGAACCATTCTGCCATATTGTAGCTAGCAATAAAATTATATAGGAATAAATGTAGCATTAAAAACAGCTTAAGTACCTTTGGTACAAGATTAGCAAGTAGATAACAGGAAGGAAACCTATCCATACAGATCTAAATACCCAATATATATATATATATATATATATATATATATATATACGTAATTACTTTTAAAACAAATATTTATAGTTACAGATGCTGAAACGCATTTGCACAACGAATACATGCACACATAAGATATGCGTGAATATAAAGACAGTCATACAGCCGAACAGATATATATTTACATATACATAGACACACGTGTATACATACATATACATATCTGCATAAATATATGTGAGATAAACTTCTAATGCCTAATGTAGAGTGTTTGAGTGTCTTCTGGAGAAAGTTGTGATGTCTACTAGACACCATTAGAGACTACTTACTGCATCATACGAGAAATGTGCACTTTCCTAATGATGCTATCCAAAGTGGCTGCACTAAACTGGGTAGCACACTAGACAAGATGAGTTATTGTCCTGGAATCTGTCCAAACGAAGAAAACACCACAAGTAAAATAAACTATAACATAGTTAAATTGTCAAGTAGGGAGAGGAAAATGAGTGTTCTTTATTGCTTTACTAACTCAATAGTGTATGAGTAGAGGAGAATCTTGATTGAACACTCGGATATCAATGTATCTCATATAGAATTGTATTGTTAGCCCAGTGAAATGGTCCCTTTATTCTGAAATACTGAAGTCAAATGAAAGAAACATATATTCATTATACGCAAGTTTATACTAATTACATTCTAAATGCAGGTTGTTTGAAACTCGATGGCATAACTACGAGAGGACGTACCATGAACAGTTGAAATATTGCGAAAGTCACGTGGCGCCGATAGGTACGTATATAGCATTCGCACCGGGGCGGCATAAGGTACGTATTTAACATTCGCACCGGGGCGGCGATAGGTACGTATTTAGCATTCGCACCGGGGCGGCGATAGGTACGTATTTAGCATTCGCACCGCGGCGGATATAGGTACGTATTTAGCATTCGCACCGGGGCGGAGATAGGTACGTATAGGCACTCGCACCGGGGCGGCGATAGGTACTTATATAGTATCTGCACCGGGGCGGCGATAGGTATGTATACAGTATGTGAACTGGGGAGGCGATAGGTACGTATATAGTATGCGCACCGGGTGGTGATAGATACGTATATAGTATGAACACCGGGGCGGACATAAGTACTTATATAGAAAGCGCAGACAGAGGTGGTACTTTTTATAGAAATATATCATACTATTCCCTTGGACAACGTAGGAGTGGTCGGGAAGAAACAGCTTTCGCAAAAGGCAAAATGAGAAAGTAGCGATTAAATGGGGTGACCAGGGAAGAGAAAGGTAGAAAGATAAAGAGACGGCTATAGAGAGAGGGAGAGAAATAGAAGTTTGAATATGAAGATGTTACACAAGCGATTTTTCTACAATTATGTGTTTTCATGACCCCGAGCAAATTAAAGGAATGAGAAAAAGGGGACATTTGAAAAATAAACCATTTAAAAAAAAAACTTTCAAATATTACAAAATAATACAAAATGAAAAAACCAAATATCTTTTTTGTAATACTTAATCTAATGAAACCCTCTATATTTTAAACTCTCATGATTTTTACTCCAAGGAAGGAGGAATCCGAAATAAGGGGAGATATGCATACGAGGTTATGGTAAACAAAATGGGTGCCCAAAACTTACTCGGTTCACTCGACCGAATTCCGTCCCTTTCCTTGAGTAAAATTACTGAAAGTAAACTTTCCAAAGGTGATCGTTATATAAAAAAGTCCACTCGAAACATAAAGAAATCCGTTTTTTTTAACTAAAAGAAGCCTATTCTCTCAAAAAATACAAAGGCGACATGCGCAGAACAGGTGTACTTACATACAACAACAACACACTGTAAAAAATGTCACAAAAAAAGCCGTTGAGCTAAAATGAAAGATCAGAGCCACATTATCAGCAGAGGTTGCTTTTATAACCAACATGTCGAATTTTGGACCTTCTTATTTCAGATAACATAATTAAACATGCAAAGTACAGATAAATAGAGACAACGAAACGTGTGTGTATGGATATATATATATATATATATATATATATATATATTTCAGTGACTTCTAAATATCAGGTCCAAACCTAACTGATACAGTAGATCTTAATCAAATAAACGGATCGATACTCTCTTAGATTCAACTATATTGATGATATTATAATAAATAATAATAAAATCTAGTTAGCTTTAATAAAAGTGCTTGTTCGAGAACTCCTTCCAGCTTTTAAGAGATGAACCCCTATAGGCGTATATATTCTAAGTCTACATACGTTTAAACTTATAAATATTATGACATTTTTGTCTTCCATATATTTCAAATAGCGATAGTCAATCGGTAAACAAAGTCGTTTACCGATTGACTAAATACCGAATTTTACAAAACTATGACTTTTGGAGGTATAATTTTGATAATTTTCAGTAAAACATAGGAAATGTTTGTTTTAATTGAGTATCTTATGACTTTAATTTAATAATTATCTTGGAAATAGTTCAGAAAACTTATAATTATCTTTAAAGGGACTTTGACAAGTAATTTTTTCAAAGTTCAAACTTCACTGTATTTTATGTTTTTTTAGCCGTCGTGATAACATGTTTAATTATAATTACTTTTTTATACGTAAATATACATTTTGTTTTATTTTAGAGATAAAGTTTAGGCTTTTATCTTTAAAACACCATTAAAGTTCACACGGAAACTAATTAAATAATTAATGATACGCGCTTTTTAATAAGCATAGTCTGTACCAGACACGGCCATTTTTGCACGTATCTAATATATATATATATATATATATATATATATATATATATATATATATATAAAAGTTAGAAATCAATAGCTCAAACTACTAATCTAGTCAGTAAACGTTATAATATAGTTCTTCTCAGTAAGGCGAGATTCATCGACGTTTTGTGAAGACTAGTGGCTTCAGAACAAGATTTTTACGTGAAATTACTCGATTGTTGGCTTGAGTTGTTTATTTCTACCTTCTATTACTGTTTTTACATTGAGCTCATCGACTCCAGATTTCCTAGAAAAAGTCTTCTTTATATATATATATATATATATATATATATATATATATATATATATGTAGAGAGAGAGAGAGAGAGAGACAGGAAAAGACAGATAAAAGGTAGAAAGGAGAAATGTGCGATTATCGTTTTGTAAGTCGCCAAATTGGCTATGTATTTATGGAATAATACTTTTACATACGATGGCAAGACGGAAAGACAAATGTAGATCATTCTAGTCATTTTGCGGTAGCAGTAGATCGGCGCCCCTATCATCATAATCCCCGAAACGAATTTGAATGAAAGTGCAGTCGCCTGATTCTACGTGTTTGCTTTTTGTTTCGCCTTTGGTAGCGTGTAATGTATGAGGAGTTGCGGCCAATTCAAAGCCTCTTTCATCATTTAAATGAAAACTGTCACAACGCAGTCTTCATGAACAAATAACAAAGACAGCATAAACGATTGGCCAGCCGAATCAATCAGCCTTGTTCTTCTGCTCTCTCTTTACCAATCTTTATTTTACATTGGTTGCTCGAGTTTTCCTTGTATTTGTATATCATGCCCACTTTATTATATATATATATATATATATATATATATATATATATATAATCTATTCTAGAAGAACCCAAATCTCAAGGTGGATAAAACTAATATCCAGAAAGTAGTGCTGCAATGTATTTATGTCATCTCACAAAGATTAAAATCAAAATATAATACTACCAAAATTGATATCTATTATCTTTATTTCAATTTTGATCAAAATCGATTGCATAATTTGGATTCTAGAAAAGGTTTAATATTTAAGGCTCAAGTATATTTATGCTTGAACCATAAATGTACAACCTTACGAAGAAATTTATATTCAGAGAATCTTGTTTATTTGGTGCGTAATGTCTATGGATCGACTTAAAGTCAGATATGATATATTTACATTTTTAAATTAATGTATTTTTCTGTACTAAATGTACTTCGGGTTTGGTTCAGCGCTTGCTTTTTATAAAAAAACTAAAAGTCATTTTCAAGTAGTCAGCACTGAACAAATTACGTATTAGGGTAGACTGATTTAATGTTTATTAAAATACCATATATACATATATATATATATATATATAAATATATATATATATATATGTGGGTGTGGGTGTGTGTGATTAGTTCCACTTTATTTACCGAGGAACACCATCCCCACAAAAGTACAATGCCTGGTTGTGGGCACGCAGATGACTTAGCAGGCCCGACTTATGTTTACATGTCTTGCTGCATACATATAATGAAAAGCAACTGGTTTCTTTTTCTATATAGCTTCTTTTTGACACTTGTTTATTAGGCTCTTACCATGGGATGTCATGTGATTCCATAAAGTAGCTCTTAACAGACAGACTCTGCCACACAAACCACACATATAGTAAGTTTTAATTGTGTCTCAAACGTTTGACACAAATTATCTCCGCAAAGTACGTTTAAATATTTAGTACTCTATACACATTGCCTGAAATTTGCACAGCCATCAGAGATATACTTGCACAGACCGATCGCTCCAGAGACATCCTATTCTGATTCCCTACATTTATATTAAGGGTATTCAGGTTGTTTTCATTACATCTTTAAAAACGTACCTTTTTGTCTCGGATGTTAACCATGCAGCAGTTCCTCATATAGCAGTTGCTTAGAGAGCCTGTAATCTCCAATCCTAACTAAGTGCTCTATCCAGCGCTTCTGACTACGTGTAATACGCACTTTTATGGTCGGCACTCCAACTTACTCTAGAAGATTAGTTTTTGGTGTATACGATTGCCAATTAATATTTGAGATCTTCCTGCGACATGTTTTGTTGAACTTCTTCAGAACCTTGATGTGTCTGCGATACGTTGTCTACGTCTATAGGAGAAAATACAAAACGCATGACTCGTACACAGAAGGTTACATTTTGTTAGTAATGGCTAAATCTGCTTTGCTAGTCTTTTCAATTCTTAGAGGTATCTCAGAGTTGAGGGATCCATCTCGGGAAAGAGTGCTACCAAGATATACAAATGAGGTGCATGCACTATATTTACTTTCTTTGACGTATAATTTAGGTTCTACATATTGGGGTCCTTGAGGAGCAGTGAGCATTAACTTAGTTGTCTCCAGATTAATGGGGAGTCCAAATGTGGTACATGCTTGAAATTAGAGGTACATTATCATCTGCATATCCTCCTCGGAGTGAACAATGAAAATAGCATCATCGGATAAGGGTTTTGAAGGTCTCGAACTTTGCATTAAATCGGCTTGGTAGAAGACTATACAAGTGGTTCAGAAACGTATGAGAACACTGACGCTACAGTTAATAAATGCGTGTGGAGGGCGATTGAAAATATATATAGAGTACAACGTTGGAGCTAAAATGTCACACTCTTTTACACCGTTCTCAATAGCTATTTATTCAGAGAGTGACCCACTGAAATGGATGCGTGCTTAAATGTCCTGGTGAAGTTTTTAATCATTTTTAAAAATCCTGGTTAGCATCCAATTTTACCGAGGAGTGTCCATAATGCTGCGTTCTTTACTGTGTGGAAAGCTTTTCAGATCCACAAAAAATAAATAGAGTGCTGCCCGTCGTTTGGTTAACTTTTCCTTGAGGTGTCGGGCAGAGAAGATAATATCCATCGTACCACGACCGGATCTTAAGCCGTTGGACATTCCTGGATAATAGAGGGGAACACCCACATAGTAAGCCAGTTAAGCAAGATCTTTGAAAATACCCTACCCACCGCCCTTAAAAAGGTTTATACCTTTTAAGTGACACAAACCGATCGCGTTCCTTTTCTCGTTCATAACGAGATCAAAGTTGCGTCTATGCAGGCGTGAGATGCAGTGACACTCATCAATATGTCATATATTAAACAGTGGATTTCTTCAGCGATAATATCACTCGCAAAAAGGATTACTTTAACAGGAGTGCTATTAAGGTGATATCATTTCCTTGATAGTATTTTGAATTCCAAGGACTGTGGGGTAGTTGATAGCCTCGTGCGGCAATCTATTGATGGCCTCATCATTAAAACACTAACGGATGATAACATAGATCCGTGAAATGCTCATTCCTCCGTTTCATAAAATCGTCGGAACTTTTATGGAGGAGAAACCCACCTTTGAACCAAAGTGAAATCATAGATAAGGATTGTGTTCCGAAAACATGCCTAATCAAGTGATACATAGTTTTCATGTTTTTCCTATCATAAGCCTTCTGTGTTTTCTCAGAAACCATCAGCCACTATTAGTTCTTCATTTTACGAATATTGCGCTAAAGTGCCGATCTTGCATTCTTCCAATCTTGCTGTAGTAGAGTAACGGCCTTATTCGCGATAACTCAGATATCGCTGGTACAGCCTGTTTTTTCTTTACCAGAAGCCTGTAAATCTGGTAGTCATAGTCATCAAACCAGACATTATGATTCCGCTTCTTAAGACCAAGAATATCGACGCTGGCCTTGTACATTACAGTCCTGAAATAATTCCCAGTGCCATCAAACAATACTTGCTTAAGCGCGTCGTAAAGATCGCTACGTGCACTCATGTCCTGAAGTCTCGGTGCGTTTGGGGACTTTTACTTTCCGAGAGTGAAATTTACGCATGGTATGGGCTTCAGTTTATCAGACGTATGCTTATGGTCTGAACAAAACTCTGCACCCCGCATAACACTTACAGTGCAAACATCTTGAAGGTATCACCTTCAGGTTTGACCGTGGGTGGACTCAAGTTGGTGTATGGTTAGCCTTCTGATGCGAAAAAGTAGTGCAGAAAACGAGACAAAAGTCAGTGCAGCAATGGAGAAGGTGAATACAATTGCAATTCACGCTCCATACTCCATATTTTCATTTTTTTAATTTATTTAACATAGTTCACCCTAAACAAGGCAAGTCAGAGGCTACTGATAATTTAATATTAGACTAATGAGTTTGACGTTCGACTCCTAGGTACGGTGTTATTTGCCATGACAATCGGTGGCTGAAGAGGTTTATTGTAGTTGTTGAAAGAAAAGGAGGTTTGTCGTTGCAGAATTAAATGTTACCATCCATTTAGGACCCTATTCTTTCTAAGGAGTCAGCCATTGCCTCGGATGTGTGCGCGTCTTTTTTCTCACAGTAGAGCATGGTGTCGTCAGCAAATATACTCATCTGAGACACAATGTTATCAGAGAGGTCGTTTATGAAAATTAGACAACATAAAGGTCCAACGATCGATCCCAAGGGTAAACCTGCATTTATGTCATGTTGTTTGGATGAACGGCCATCGAGAACAAGCTGAATCTTTCTTTATGTTAGTTAGGATCTAACTATATTAAATTTACCTAATGTAGTCCATGTTTCATGATCCGTCTCTACTATTGCGTTGAATTCTCCGAGAAGATACATGTGGTCAGCTTTTAGAATTGAGCTATATACCGTCCTTAGATATTAGTAGAAATTCATGATATCCCCTTTGGTATTGCTAAGAGTTAGAGCATAAACAGAAATGGCAGTCATAAAGCGGTTGCATCCCAATGGTACACGCAAGTGCATGATCATATTACTAAAGCTATCGGTCTGCTCAATTCTTTTGACTAACTCTGTGCGAAAAGTAAAGCAAACTCCACCTATTTGCTCTCCTTCCTCCGGTCTACCATTCTAGAAGTACGTATACCTAACCCTCACTTCTGTCAATTAATCCTCATTGATAAATCGCCCTTCCCCTAGTGCGACAATGTCGATCTTCAACCTGCCTTGTTCTTTTGCAAATATACTAGTAAGCTGCTCGGGATTCGTAGACTTATCGCAATCAAAGAGTGTCCTAACATTCGAACTGGTCATAGATAGCGTTTTTCTCTTCTTCTTTTTTTTTGTAGTGCTTTGTTTTTGCGTTACTAGTGCGAACAGCCACACCTGGCATGGTATATTTATCGTCGTGGGTCTTGTAGAGAAATGTATACATATAGATGGTCATGATGTGCGCTTGTACGAAACGCAGAGCACGATCTACTTCGACGAAGCCTTATTTCAGTTACAAGCCTAAACTAGATGACTGCGAAGAGATGTAGAGCGCAAGTTTTATAACGGAGTGTCCGTCTCCTAGATAAACGATCTAACAAAATGTACGTGTCAATTTCGCCGAGTTGAGTAGCATCGCGACTGTGTACCAAACCAGATATATATATATATATATATATATATATATATATATATATATATATATATATATATATATATAGCGAAAGCGTAGAAATATCTGGTAGAGTAGCCAGTCGCGATTCGGCCTTTGGGCCAAGATCAAAGTGTAGTATCTGTTTCGATGGATACTGCACCCCATACTGGTGTTGTCTTTTCCTTCGGGTCTTGATTTACGCCGGTCAATGGGTCTGTCCTGTGCAGTTATGGGAGGTTCACCTTCCCAGGCTTTGCCTCCGCTCTTTGGAGAGGAGTAAGTTTATTGCTTACTGCCTGAGGCAATTTTTAAACCCCACTTTCCCGACCCGACCTTAGGTCACATCTTACTTGTGGGAGTAAGATAAAAACTGGCCTTGTGCCTAACTCATGAAGAGAAGTAAATCATTACTCAACACGACGAGATTGAGACGTAGATTTTGTAAGATCATTTATCTAGGAGACTGACACTCCGTTATAAAACTTGCGCTCTACATCGCTTCTCAGTCATCTTTCTTAATCTTATAACTGAATATATATATATATATATATATATATATATATATATATATATATATATATATATATATATATATATATATTGTCTGTGTGTATTTGTGTATTTAGGCAGCATATGTTCATCAAGACAATCGCAGAATGAAGCAACAACAGTCTGCGTTGTACAATAACGTTTGTCTACATATATATATATATATATATTTATATATAAGTATATATATATACATATATAGGTGTATATATATATATATATATATATATATATGCATATACATATGCATATTCTGTGAATTCTCTTTTCTTCGAGATTATTCTAAATTGTTTTTTTTTTATTTTCCCGGTCTCTTCACGTATTTTCATTGTGACTGGTCGTTGCAGTCATTTTCTCTATTTCGCAAACCAAGCAATTTATACATGACACAAATAACAATATGATTTTCCCTGGTTCATCCAACTGTATATTTAAATGTATTTACAGGTGAACTGACATATCGCATAAACTACTCGCTTCATTACCTCGGCTGTTCAAATACATTAATCACCCAATCCGCAATGATCATTTGCAGCGTAGCGACGACGATCAGACCGTGTGCGACATTCTGCATATATATTTCAAACCATCTCCTACATATATATATATATATATATATATATATATATATATATATACATAAGAAAGGCGATTTTCGTATGAGACTTTCTACGAGGGATCATTTAATCATTTTACCCGTTAGAATTCTGTACACATTTAGTGACAATAACTCTACAAACTCCTCTTTTAACACTTGGTTTTCGCAATTATGTAATTTTCTTATAGTGTGACTTAATTTACGAATCTGGTTTCAAATTAAAATTTATCTAGAAATGTATGAAAAAATTAGATTTACTGATAAATAATAATTAATCTAGTTTTATTGTATATTTGGAATATATATATATATATATATATATATATATATATATATATATATATATATATATATATATATATATATATTCCCGAAACAGTTTTTCATGGTAAACAACTGATGATCCATTAAATAATGTTAGAAGCAAACTAATATAATAAATGTAAAATTAAATTGACTTACATGAGTGATTTTCCACTGATCGACTTGGGACTTAAGTTTTTTTTGGGTTTTTTTTACATAGTTTTAAAGGTTGAGAAGCTTCCGAGACTATATATATAGTATTACAAATAAATGGTAGTTTAATCGGAATTATCGAGAAATACATTTTTTTCATAAACCAAACCAAGCCAAATCTATCTCATCCCTTTTTTTTTTATTTATCTTTTGAACCAAAGAAAGTCATGAAATAAGACATGCTGTATCCTGTTGGAACGACACCGTCTAACCCACCCCTTTCCTATCACTTAATAGAAGCGAATCTTGCGTCCTATTTGCAACACCCTGCCGCTGTTCTGAACCTAACCGAGAAAAAGTCAAACGATACATCTGCTCGACTGTCGCCAATCTTTTGCAAACGGCGTGACCTCACATGGAGCCAAAGTATCGTCGCGTTTTTACTCTTATTTCCGATTAACTACACACGCTCTCTAATCAGACGTCGGCCGAACATCTCGTGTAATATTTGAACATTCACGAATGCCTTGATCCCAAATCAGTGCAAAGTATCATCGCCTGGTAGCTTAAAAAAAACTTTCAACACACCAACGTCCTGCCTACGCTTCTCAGCAGCAGTGACAGTGTTTAAGTGGATAACGATACGGACTGACGACCAAGGTGTGCCAAGTTCGAATCAAGTCGATTACATAATACCACTTCGCAACCATACGTGGCCGTATCGCGAGAATGCCGACTACAGAATCAAACCGGTCCACAAAGTTGTACCATTCTGATAAATACGAATTTACTTTAGCTTAGCAGACAATAGATATAAAAATTAAGTCGGCGAAACAACCAGCGAGTTTCTGTCAGGAGTTAGCTGTTACCGGCCGAGAAAACCCTTCACCATCAGCGTATGCCATTTGAGCTATAAAAAGGAAGAAGAAGAACACGGAGAAGAAGCGAACGAAGCTGAGAGGGAATCTGACTCCATAATCGAACTGATTATCCCGAGATTTTTCTTGTATGCCGAAAGTGACGATAACAAAGGCTTTTCCAAATTTCATCACCCACCCTGCCGTTGATTGTAAATATATAACACTACCGCCGAGATGACTAATAAATATTCTATGTAAAGGTTAGATATAGTCTATTTGATACTTCCATGAAATTATATTCGTATATATATGATTCCTGAACACTTATATATTGATCTCTGCTGATGATTTTCCATCTAAAGATCAGTGTAGATATTGGATGAGTATGCCATGTTACATTTCTAGATAATTGAACTTTCCACCTCCCGAATGAAGTCTTGTAACAACCTTCTACATTATGTGAGTGAGTAATACTTTTTATTCCATGATTTTAATTCATAGATTTTGCTCGTCATTACCCCTCTTACCAAAAATATTACTTTGTTTTTTTGTTGTTTGTTCTATACATGCTTATCATCTCTCTTATTAGTCTATAAATAAATATTGTTTGAATCTTAACTAGGTATTTAAGTCGTCTTTTACCTGCTCGTAATTCTTCGTTCTTTTCTATGTGATGTTTGGAATTGGATAATCCTAGGGCCCTACGAGCAACTTTTGGACACGTTCACCTTTTTATATTTATCATTGTCACGCGCCCGTTGCTGTGATCCGGACGTGTGTGATAAGAAATATATATATATATATATATATATATATATATATATATATATATATATATATATATATATATATTTACACACCCGATAATGACATCTCTGCTACCCGCATACAAACCACTATTAACAACGCTTGGTCCCAAATTTGCTCCAGACGTAATCTCCCCAAGGCTTATAGGCTCAATCTCACCACTAGAAACAGTAGACTCCCCACCTTTTACCATCTTATTAAAACCCACAAAACCAGCAACCACCTACAGATCAGACCTATAGTCTCCAGTACTGAGGGACCTCTTTACAAGATCTCCTGGCTCCTCTCCCACTTACTTAAACCGCTACTCCCCACCTTCCCGGCACACGTCAGCAGCTCTGACCAGGTAATAGATAGACTCAACTTGCTCCAACCCCAACAGCTCCGCGCCAACAACTACATCTTCAGCCTTGACGTAGTCTCCCTTTATACTTCCATTCCCGCACACCCCGCCATTGACCTCATAACTGACCACATCTCCTCTAACAATCTTGACTGTTTTGGGCTTACCCCTACAGACATTCATCAGCTCCTACGTATCATTGTGGATAACACCTACTTTAAGTTCCAACAAGACACATACAAACAAGTCTCTGGCCTACCCATGGGTTCCAGTCTCTCCGGCCTCCTCGCCATTTCTTACATGAACAGACTGGAGCAGCAAGCACTTAGCACCTGCCATTCCCATATTTTCTTCTCGAGATACGTCGACGACATTTTGATCCTCACTTCATCCCGAGAGGAAGCTATCTCTATCTTTAATACATTTAATAATTCTGACCCCCACATTAAATTCACCATCGAACATCCCAACACCTCAGGCTCCCTCTCACTTCTAGACTTCAAACTCAGCATTAATGACGACGGATCTCTCCACACCACTTTCTATAGAAAACCCGCCTGCAGGAATCTTTTTGTCCACTACAAATCCGCACTACCCCTCAAATCCAAAATTAGTTACGCACAAACCGAAATCACCCGCATACAAGACAAATGCTCTTCTTCTTCCGATAAAACAACACACACCGAAGCCTTCCACCAAACTCTATTGACCAACGGCTTCCCTCTAACTACCATATCTAGCCTTAACAACACCAGAAGACGTAGACACCACACTCTCACCAACACATGCTTCCTTAAACTCCCCTTCTTTAGCGACCGTATCACTTCTGCTATCCGCAATGCCATACGTAGTGAGAACCTTAACATACAACTTTCTCACACAGGCACCTCTCTCCGACAACATTTATCCAAAAAAAGCCACTACACCCCAGACCCCTGCTCTCTAGCTAGTTGCCCCATCCCCAACTCTGGCCTCTGCCTCCGCACATATACAGTATACAACCTGCAATGCTCTAAGTGCCAAAAATTCTACATCGGTAGTACCGTTAGGCCTCTACACCAACGTATTAAAGAACATCTAAACACCCACATTTCCTCCTTCCATAAACACTTAATTTCATGTGGCAACACACATCGCTCCATTAGTGTCCGCATCCTCAACTCTGTCCGCAATATAGGCCAGCTTCGAATTTCGGAAGCTATCCTCATCTCTAAATTTCGCCCTGCCTTGAATAACAGATTCGAGTTGTCATCTCCCTTCATCCTCTGATTCTTACATCCTCACACTCCCACCTCCTCACACTCCCACCTCCTCACACTCCCACCCACAACTTACTTACCTTTTTTTTCTTTTTTTTTTCTTTTTTTTTTTAATCCTCTCTCTTCTTATTCCCCCCCTTCCCCTGCTAATAAAATTAAAAAAAAAGAAAAAAAAAAAAGAAAAAAAAAGGGTCCCATCCTTGGCTTTTATCCACTTCACAACTCAAATTCCTTCTCAAGTTTCCAATCTCATTTCTAAAGTCTGAATATATTATTTAGAATAAGTTATCTCCCTTTGACAGTAAATTTAAATTTAGATTTGAAGAGAATAAGTGAAAAAAATAAAATAAAATAAAATAAAATAAATAAATAAATAAATAAATAAATAAAGATTGATGAGTCATGTAAAATGAAACATAATAAAACTTAAAAAAAAAAAAAATAAATAAAATTGGTATATTACTAAACTAATGTTTATAATGTTTTAGCCTTAGTTATATGATTGCTTAATGGAATTTTGATGTTTTCTGCGTTCCTAATCCACTTCACAACTCAAATTCCTTCTCAAGTTTCCAATCTCATTTCTCATTTCTAAGGTCTGAACATATTATTTAGAACAAGTTATCTCCCTTTGACAGTGAATTTGAATTTAGATTTGAAGAGAATAAATGAAAAAAAAAAAAAAATAAATAAATAAATAAATAAAGATTGATGAGTCATTTAAAATGAAACATAATAAAAATTTAAAAAAAATTGGTATATTACTAAACTAATGTTTATAATGTTTTAACCATAGTTATATGATTGCTTAATTGAATTTTGACGTTTTCTGCGTTCCTACTCCCAATTGTTTTCCCCTATAATACGATGATCTGACACCGGTTTTTCCACGTTTTTCCGACCCCCTCGGTCTTCTATTGTTGTCTTCTGATAATGAAAGTTGTTCTTTCGAAAATTTAAGATTACCCTTTGCCGATCTGTTACTTACCAAAAAAAAAAAAAAAATACTATTTGGTATTTAATCAGTTTTCGTGAAATTATTAATAAATCGTTTTGAGTTACACTCTCTCCCTGCGTTTATTGCTTTTCACTTTTCCATCTCACGGCAACCACATCGCATTGCTATAGCCTTGGACGACTAATTTACACTTACATTTACCACCAATGCTTCAAGCAAACTACAATCTCCTCTTATATATATATATATATATATATATATATTCCAGCTTTATAAGCTAATACTACGCTGATATATATTTTAAAATAAAAAACTAGATATTAATAATCTGCGTTGTTTTGGCTTCTAAAGCTTGCAAATTACATACCACCGAAGGCTTACATCATGTAACAATCCATAATTGTATTTCATGCGCGTCAGCGCGATTTTTCTAATAAAAAACATTTAAAATAAAAACATCGTTGAAAGACTACAGATTTTCTAGTGACACCGTGTCACGAGAAAGGAAATAAATAAAGAAAACAAACACAATGTGTTTAGTCTTTAAGAAAACTATATAAGTTTTCTTTAACTAAGTTAATATTAAATAAATGCTTTTTAATAAAAGAAATATGTATACATCTACGTTGTTTTGACTTCTAAAACTAGCAAATTAAAATTACTCAATGCTACATAGAATAATAATATCTAATATATATATATATATATATATATATATATGTATGAATTTTGAGTAAATAATATTAATTATTTATTTATTTATTTATCTTTTTATTGAGTGTGTGCGTATATTTAAGCCTCATATTTTCATTAAGACAAACGTTTTTGAAGAACACGGAATGCTTTTGCTTAATAAACCTTTTTTTTTTCGATTTATCAGATGATGCATCGATTATGTTTGTCATATTGTCGTATGCAGGATCCGTAGGTTTTATATTCGATTTTTCGCGAGTATTTTCGATTGATTGTTTCCATCATCTTACAGCGATTTATTCGTTTGATTTGTTTATATATGTTAGTCCGCCTAACGGTGTAGCAGTGTATGTCTTTTTAAATGTACGAATGAGTGATAATACGCCGTATGGGAGACGTTATCACGTGCAAAACGCTTAACTAATTACAGATTCGTAATTGATACTGTTGATTGTAAACTGTCTAGTTTTTATATACAGTGCTTCAAGAATTTTTAATCTTTTTACATTAGGCTCCTGATGTATAATTTTAGTGTTATTCACTGAGAGGTATCTGGATTATTGTTTCATGTTGGTTCAGTTGAAGTTCTCAAAAATCAAGGGGGGCTTATAGGGCTAAGACTTGATCTCTGTATAGGATACATATATATTCAAATATTTCATTAAAGTTCTCCTTTACTTGTCAAACGTCAAGAATATCAATTTTCCTCTCCCCAATTCACCAGTTAACTATGTTATAGTATAACGTTCTTGTGGTCTTTTAGTCTTACCGGATTCTAGGAGAAGAATTTATCTAGTCTGGTGGAGTATCCAGCTTAGTGATGTTACTACAGACAACATCACTTTGAGAAGGTGCACACTTCCTCGTATAAGCCAGTGTGCGTTAGCCGTATCGGGGGATCTTATTTGGATTTCAAACACTTAAATATTTAGTCAGGGGTAACTTGTCGGAGTTTGTATCCTAATGTCAGGTTGTCCTGAAAAAACACTGTATAGAGAGACCTTAGACACTCGCATTCAAGTTTTCTTCTAATGGGCAGTTATGTTCTTTAAAGTGTTGGCAGAGATGTAATGTGAACTATCGGGAAAGTGTAACAATTAGTTTTAGTATGGTTGAAGATACATTCTCCGAATTGAAACTGATATATTATTTAGATTTTTTCTACTACATCTTTGGTCTGAGAAGTGTTATTGATAATCATGTGCGTAGGCGTTTTGAATTTTTTATAACAAATGTTATTCTGTTATTACTATTGACAGATAATATATATCTATGTACTATTTTTGTAAGAACTTGATTGTCTAATTTAAAGTTAGGATGCACCTGGTTACGGTAGAATATGTTTATCTGGCTGTTATCTAGATTTACAATTGTTTATTTGATTAATTCATCTACAAGGAAAGTTGGGGGTGTATTGTAAATAAGGACTTGTTTGGTGTTGTTTTTATTCTGTTGAGAAATATTTTCTCTGGTTTAGGAGATTAATTTTGCGCGGTTTACTAGATTATTTGTGAAGATTTATTAATGCAGACCATTTTAAAGCGAAACACAAATTGGTTCATGCAGACCGATTTAAATATGTGCATAAAATGTATTCATAAAGCTGTACTATTGTAATTAACTTTTTTGAAAATATATTGGTATTAAGTTCATTAGTTTCAATGCTTTTTAATATATTCAAGTAATAATATGTTCAATTATATGCATATATATATAAAGAGTTCGAATGCAAGACGCGATAAACGCCATTTGCAAAATTACGAAACACTCACTACAAAAAGCGTCACATTTCAACATTCGACCACATCCCAAAATCATGTTTTACATAATATAATACCGGCATCATTTCGTTTTGTTTTCAATTAAAATAAGCTTTTAGTCAAAGGCTAGAATTTATATATTCGTCTATTTATTGTTTCATGTCTCAATTAAAACGAATTGGATTCATTGCGTTTTGCATTCGACTCTTCATATATGTATATATATATCACCATCACCATCAAGGTTTTTGATTACTCCTGGAAGAGAAACCCCCTCCTTGGTTTCCGTCCACCTTATTGGTGACTGTTATTCAGAGGGGGGGTCATTATCGCCACGCTAGACACTGCAGATTGGCGACGTTATTAGCCCATAGCTAGGTGTCCACATACAGCGCCTGGTATTTCCTAATGGTCATCCATCTAGTACTGATTAGGCTCTACTGTTCGATATTAAAATGACGGCGTTTTGTTTATTGGCATATATCTCCTAAAGTAACCACAAAGCTAAAAAGGGTCGGAGGGTCAGAGGATCGGAGAATCGGACACATTCCGAACTTGAAACCGGTCTTGAGGAGGGTGCAGTTTTCCCAATCAAAATTAATGTGTAAAAGTTAGTGTGATTACTGTATTTGATGTCTTGTTTGTGTTCGTAAACGCGGGAATTATTTTTTTTTTAAATAGTTAAACGCGTGCCAATAACGTCTCTCTGTGCGTCCTTCTTTTTCCTCTTTTTACCGTTACCGAATGAATGTAAAATGTTCACTTTTACTGAATACGTTCTTTGATTCGAACGAAACCGGTAAAATGGCTCGTCTTTTGATGATTTTCCCGGTATTTAAATGTGCTTCTTTCGTTTGTCTTTTTCATATATATATATATATATATATATATATATATATATATATATATATATATATATATATATATATATATATATATATATATATATATATATATATATATACATATACATATATATATATATATATATATATATATATATATATATATATATTATAATACAAGCATTAAAATACGAATAGATTTATTTCTGTCCGCGTAGAAATTTGTCGTCACCTGAGCATTTAGTAGAGTTTCCCGGAGTAAATAATCTGGGGTGAAGAGCGCGCCTTAATATATCAATGCTTGACGCAAAATGCCTTTCCATCTGATCGATTCTTTATCGTGCCAAGCTGATCTGTGCCAATAAACAAAACGCGGCCATCTTAATGTCGAACAGTAGAGCAATTAATGACAACATGAGGAGCCACAAGCGATGGCCGCCTCTTATTTGCATGTGATCATCTGGCAGGGACTTACTGTCGTTTTTAACGACTGATAGAATCCAATAGATCTTCGCGGGAAACAATGAATGTTTCACAAACAAACACGCACACACATGCACGCAAACAGACATTTATACAAAAGGTGCGTGTTTTGTCTAATTTATACCATCCTGGTGTACGGGATTGATCTATTTTGTTATATTATAGGGTTTTTTTCTGTTGAAAGAGGTATGTATTATTGTTCCCACTTACTATGAGATCAGAACTTGTGTTCAATTGATGGTGTACATAAAATAATTTACGTTGTAGATTTTGATTCTGCATCTAATGATTTATAATAAACACATGTGAAGATGATGTATCTATTAGGGAATGACAATGACCACACATAATTGAAGATTCTGCCTCAGAATATGTAAACGAGCACAATGGTGCACGTACTTTGTGAATGTTTTACCGACAATTCACTCAAATCAATCAAATCCGGTGATGTTTCAATACATATAAAACAAACAATACTACAAGAACAGACACACACAAACACACACACATACATATATATATATATATATATATATATATATATATATATGTTTATATATATATATATATATATATATATATATATATATTTGAATGTTGAATTAAATTAAAAATAATTGAATTATCGTTTAATAATAATCTATCGGGATAATATAAAGCTCAATATATTGAATAGAGCAATCAATTCTAGATATGAAAGATGAGAATAAAAAAATTGTAAAGATACAATATTTCAATATGTATGTTCTAATTAATATTGTATCTTTACAAGTTTTTATTCTCAGATTACATGTTTAGAACATATATATATATATATATATATATATATATATATATACAAATCATTTATTTAAAAAGTATACGTTACATACTTCAGAGTTGTTCCAATTGAAATGGATTGTAATTGAAATAGACTGGGATTTTACTATATATATATATATATATATATATATATATATATATATATATATATATATATATATATATATATATATATATATATATTTAGTCCTTTGCTGATTTTTTTAAACATACCCCGAAAAACAAATATATATATATATATATATATATATATATATATATATGCATACATGTATTTATATGTATCCACAGGTACGTGTATGCGTTCTGCATCCAGCTCACAGAATCTTACAAAAGTAAAACACATATTACCAGAATCAATTTTTAAATAATTATATACTGATCACTTTAATTAAAATTACTGGCCCCCACCATTCCTAACCCCCCACCCATAGACCATAACTTGCGTTAACAACTTTAACTAGGACACCTTACCGCTAATATTATCGTTAATCTTATAACAGGTGTTAACCCCACCATTAGTAATATAATTACAACGAATAATAAAATTTATTTATACCACTGAAATTAATCCATATATGACTTCCATTAAAAATAAAAGTAATTACCAATATGTTTTATTAATCCATAACTAACTATTACTTATAATCGAAATACATTTATTTATACCCCAAAATAATTAAAACTAAATATAATAGTATAATCCATCAATATCAATGTCATAAACTTACATACGATCCTTACCAAGAATAATTCCTAATATATTTTAACTCATTATTATCTAGAACTAAATCTACTAATATTACTGCCACTAATCCATATATGAATCTTACTAAAAATAAAGATAATTACCACTATGTTTTATTAATTAACTGATAAATACTATTGAAAATAAATTTAACTATCCATCAAAATAATTAAAATTAAATGCCAATTGATCAAAATATAACAGCATAATTTATTAATATTAAGGTCATAAATCCATCACTAATAATAATTTAAACTAAAATATCCCTGTAAGCTTTTTGTCATGTAATTGTTATATGTCTGCATTGAAATAGATTGAAACAATGCCATATACAGGAAGCAGACACGATAACGTTCTTAAACGGCTACAAACATACAATCTTGACACCTCCTTTCTTTCTCTTTCTTTATCTTCTCTTTCTCTGTTGTTTCATCTGCCCCGCCCCCCCTTTTATCAAGCCCAGCGTTGGATAAAAATAAATATGAATTTAACTCGAATCTTACATTAACCATTCTCAGCCCGCAACAAATCCTAAATGGCTATAGACACCCACCCCTAATCTCCCTCTACCCCTCTCCCGTTTCCCTTTTTTTCCTTTCCTTCAACCCCCCTACCCTAGCTAAGCGTTGGATGAAAATAAAAAATACAAATACAAATAGCTGTAAATTAAACTTTTCTAACGGCAAATATATTTTTCTTCCTTTTCTTTTTCTTCTCTTTTTCTTTTCCTAGCCCCCCTTTCTACCCCAGCTCAGCGTTGGATAAAAAATGAAAATATTAATTTCTAACGGCAATTATATTTTTAAAATCGGTCACATGCCTTTTATTTCTTTCTCCTCTTCTTCTTTGCTTGACTTCATTCCTCCTGGAATTCAGCGACCAGGTTGGATCATAAAAAATTCTCTGCCTGATGAGACCTCAGCTCTTGAGAGCTATAGATCGATAACATCGACATGCCAGTGTAGCAGACCTTGTACATGTTTGAATAAAAGCATTTACATTACAGCTCTATATTTTTATTGAGCACTCTTTTATAAGCCCGGTTTGATTCCCTTTGGATTTCTACCCTGTGGAATTTTACCCGACCTGGATTACTATATATACATATATATATATATATATTCAGATTATTTGTATAAAATTAAATAATTTTTCCCCATCATTTTATTAACTATTACAGATTTCGAACCAAATCCCGCGTATACTAATAGCTTTGCGCATTTACTTAGTCAAATTATCGATGCATATTTTCATAAAGTATTCGTGTTTCCATTTGAAAACTTTATATAACTAATATGATCTTCTTTCCATTGCTTGTGCATAGACACAGTTACTTATCCCTCTCTCAAAAAATAAAACTACATTTGTAGTTATAAAATAATACTAACACTTAGGTATTATTCATGAATAAAATACTTACAGAACCACTACAATCATTATTCATATCTAAGTAGAAACATTGATAAATAGATGTGCATGGGGTTTGGATGTGGGAGCATGAGTCTCCTAGCTTCTTTGGCTTTCCCGGGAAACGCCCGTTCACGGTTCTCCGTACTATACGATCACGCATGGTTAGTCCTTGTGTGTATATGTAAATGCTGTATACAAGGTCAAGTTGGAATTAGGTTTAGCGTCAAATAATAGGTGGACATCATGCCATGTTCTTTAAGAGCTGTATTCACAATCAATTAAATTGGAATATTTTTTCTTAGCTA
>OY744522.1:161878362-161893362 GCA_963556195.1 Sepiola atlantica | reverse complement strand
GAACTCGTAAGGAAGATTCTTGAATGCGGAAACCAACCTACGTAAGCTACAAATGCTAACCAGTCACATAGAAGTTGCAATAGGAAGAAAACAAGTACACAGAAAGACCACTACCACATCAAACGAAGGAACATAAATGCAAGATATTTCATAAACTACCCCCTAAAAAAAGAGGATGGACCAAGACTCGGCTGATACCACAAACAAGAGTCGTTAAAGGTCAAGGAGGATGGAAACACCGAGGATCGAGAACACTAACCAGACCTCCACCGGTAGAGTGCAGAGAAGACTGGGACCTTGAAGAAGTTTATTGCCATTCAACTCCTGGAGAACACCAATGGTCGTTGCCAGCGAGAAATCGATGGTTAGCTTCTGTTGTGTAATTCAATGTCATTTTTAATAGTCATCGAAAGAGGTGGAGAGTACTGGACATCTGTGTAGACTTCTTGTCATTCAGACTACAAGTAACACCACCGGTGATTATCAGTGAGCAACCACTGATGATAAACTATGTGAGAACTTTTAATGAGTACAGGTAATAATAACAATAATAACAATAATAACAATAATAATAACAATAATAACAATAATAATAATAATAATAATAATAATAATAATAATAATAATAATATTAATAATAACAGTAATAAAAATAATGATGATAATAATAATAATAATAATAATAATAATAATAGTAATGATGAAAACAACAGAAATCTTAAGGAAAATACTCGAATGTGGAAACTAACCGACATGAACTACGAACATTAACCAGCCACATATCAATTGCAAATAATAATAATAATAATAATAATAATAATAATAATAATAATAATAATAATAATAATAATAATAATAATGTATAACCTTGAAAAGTATTAAGGACAGTATTGTTAGTATATACTTCCGCTTTTATGTATTTGTCAAACTTTTTTCGGTTCCTTTTTTGTTCCATGTATTTCGTTCTGAACGTGTGTCACCCTCTACCCCTCGTCGCACGCATACATGTGTTATTTGACAGTATCACGAACATGATAGGACACTACTGCATACTTTGGCCAGTACGTACATTCTCATTGGAATAAAAACCGGAAAAATGTTGCTTATATCTTAACACAATTATTCTACTGTCATCGTTGTTGCTGACACGTTTGCTTCGGGGCGATGACACCCTGATCACTCATTCAAAAATTACAACCTCCTATCTTAGATCCTATTACACAATACCGTGTATACTTTATATATAATGTAAAATAATAGTGTCTCTATTCCCTTGGCTGGTATAGCTTCATGAACAATTGTTCCATACAAAAATATTCTTACTGTTTATGATCGTACTCATATTATTTCAAGTTCTGATCAAAATATGTTCTTAATTCTAATTGATTTGTTCTTTTTTCTATTTAATAAAACCAAACGTATTCGTTTGATTAGTCGAAAGATATACCTCTCTATCAGTCATAAGTTGTCTAACACCTACTGGAATACCTGTATTCATAGGATAAATTAATTTCGCTTCATCGCTTGAAAAGCTTACCGGTGCTTAAATATGTGAGACTGATTCATATTTCTCTTACATCCGCCTTATTATTTTACTTTAAGCAAGCACTGAATATTTATAAATTGTAAATTATTCAATTTATCATCGTAATAAATACTAAATTTATTCATAAATACACGTTACATAACATATATTCATTGAAAAGATAAGGATTTTCTTTCGTTTCGGGACCTCATAAATTGTATTCTGCTTTCCAATCGATATTTTTCGAGCTTGTAATAACTAATTTTCACTTTCATTTAGCGCTTCTTTTATTTAAGCATTGTGATTTTGAATGTTTCTAAACACAAACATTAGAATGCGCCAGTTGGTGTGGATTACAATATTATGAATGGCATTTCAATCTCTCGCAGATATATTTACAGAATACGATAACTGCCGTAAAACTACTGTAAGAACTTTACATTAACTTTTATTAAACATTTCTTCTCTTACTTTATAGTCTAGACGTTTACAATTAACAAATGTTAAACTATGATAAGATTAGGCTCTTAACTTCATAAATACTAAATTCACATATCAAATACATGTCACATATAGTCGCTTTAAATGTTATATGACTACACGCCTACGTAAAGATTCCATTACATGATAGTGTTAACGTTTTTTTTTGTTTGTTTTCAGCTTTTTTATGAGTACTATTTTGAGAGATATTGTTTAGCCATTTTTTCTTTATTTTCGATTCTTGATTAATATTTTTAAATAATTGACAGGGTTTCAAACAAGAGGTCGACAAAGATTAACAAAAACAATAAATGCAGATCGTGAGAAAGGTAGTCAATGCTACGTGAGCGACGTGACATCATATATGCGAAAGCGAAGTAATTCTGGAATCAGATCCGAGCTTAGTCTCAAAGAACCAATTGAGAAAGACAGCTATGCTAAGATGTGATATAATAGTAATTAATAAGTTTTAAAGCTTATCAATCAACTGTTTCTATTTCTCTCTCTGTATTTCTACCAACGTGACGATAATAATTACAGTCGGGGTAATTAAACAGTTTCTGTGTAATCTGAATTATGTTACTTAATAAACCTGAATTTTCTCAATATTTAGATGCCTGGTCTGATTGCAAACCTATTAAAAAAAAACGTATTACTGACGATGTTTGATTTTCAGCTACGTTACATCAAAAAGTTCAGAAACGCACGCATCGAAAGTGTCTTCAGTAAAGGCAGAGTACAACAAATGGACAGAGACCAGCATCGTTACCTTAGACGTTTATGGTTTTAAATAATGTTCGGGGTCAATCGCACAACGTCTGTATAATTAGTAATGACTATAAGTATATAACATAATGCGCGTATAAACCATACAGAATTCCCAGTGTTCTAAGCCAATCACTTTCGTCTAGAAATATAAGCTCTATATAGCTCTATATAGATTTAGCTATGTGTATTTTAAAGGCTGTCTTTATCGAACATGAAGTCTCACTATTTTTTTATCTCACATATTAGATGTAAAGCATTAATATTTTACCCAAAACCATAAACAATCTATTCACACTATGTTTGCAGCAAATGTTTATAATCCTGGAGCTTTTCCAGTTGTCACTCGAACACACAGAATGTGAACTTTGGAATTAAATTGTTCAAGAGTTATTTGATACTTACAGTGTCAAAAGTCTGTTTTCCACAAATCTCTATTTTCATATACTTTAAGCATAGTAATATATTTTTAATTACTTCGAAGTAGTTTTGGGGTCTGAACCGTTTCGCTTACTTCAAAGTTGGCTTCGTTATTATGAACTCGTCCTGGCACGGGTATGCACGGTAGTAAACTATTAAAATTTATTTAGGGCATGTTTGCCTAACCGAAATGTTATATATCAAGAGTATGTATTAAGACCATAAAGCCTCGCTCTGTAGAGATATACTTTGACAGTCGAATCATTTAAACAATTGAGTGTAATGAAAAAACAAATTTAAATGAGGAACAAATACACGCTATATAGAATACATGTGATGTAATAATCGACCTCTATACTACCAAATATGTTTTTACATGTACGGTTTTTTGTTCGTTGCATTTAATATATTCCATTATGCTTTATTAAAAAGCTGATGAAAAAGATGGAATGGATGTTTCTCTCTACATATTGATTGAACAGTAACACACATGTTTATGTAAGTAACTTCAAATTGAATAGATTTGTAATCTTTTATTATATATTTCTCCTTATCAATATGCTTGTAAATATATACTCCTTTATGTAAATAAATTGTATAATAAAAGGAACAGGAGGCAATACATTGTGCGTAACATCATCTTGAGAGGTGAATGACAAAGGTTGGCCTCTTTTCCAATAGACAATCTGATACAGACGTGTATTTTAGGCGAGTTTGTTAAAGAGTTGTTTGTGTGTAACTTCAATCGGAACATTCTAAATATTTGCGATTTGCATGAAGTTTCATCCATACTTATTCGATTAAGCAAGATTCCCTGAATTGTGAATACTTTTGTAGATCCACATTTCATACCTCTTAGTAGAATCACATTATTCAATGCGTTTTGTTGAAAATTGCAATAAGTGTTTTAGACATAAGGTATAGTAGCTTGTATATATACAGGAGCATTGGAAAGTAACGCCCTATACTTGTAGGTTATACTTGTAAGTTATTACTGAAATATAATTCTTACCAAAAATGAATGGAGGGAGCAAGTGTTCTGAATTATGTTTTATTTCTATTTTTAGTCCTCACATCCCACGAGCGAGGTTTTTGGCAATGATGAAAAATGCTGTTATCTGAGGCAGTTGCTGTTTTCAATACTCTCATAGATTGACGGATGAATAGTGATGAATAACACTATTCATCCGTCAATCTATCCATCTTGTTGATCTTAATCTTCAAGTGGATTTTTAGGCTTGATAAGTGTTGTCCCATTAGAATAAGAAAGAAAACAGAAAAAATACCTTTGTGAAATCTGTTGATGCGGTATACAGGCAGGTATAGAAGCAGGTTGTAATTGCTTGCACTTATATCGAATTTTGAAGAACACCTCATGCTATAAATTTTCTTATCATATTCATTTCTCGTAAAAATTATCTTTATGGAATAAATTACGATTACTTAATAATAGGAAGTGTCTTCTCTATCACTCTGCATATATATATATATGTATATATATGTATATATATATATATATATATATATATATATATATATATATATATATATATATATATATATTGATTTGTTGCATTTCAATGACCAAGAAAAAATGTCATTCAACAATCATGATTTTGTTTAGTTTATTTCGGCGAATGCTTATATTTTTCCCGTCTTACGAACTTTTAACAACCCGGAAACAGAAATGTGGTCTTCAGTGTTTTGTTATTGAGACGCGCAAATATAATAATTCGCTGCAATTAAAATAAAATAAATTTAAATTAGGAGGGTGTTTCCTGGTCATCTGAATGCAGCCAATCAATATATATGCTCTGAAAAACTTCATTGAGCTTGTAATCTGAAACAATTTTGATGGTATAATAAGATATATATATATATATATATATATCTGTAAATGTATATATTCTTTATATAAACCCATATATATATATATATATATATATATATATATATATATATATATATATATTCATTTTTATTTTAGCAAGGAGACATGAACGTGGTGCAAATATATTCTGTTCAGGGAATTCATTTATTACCAACTCGCACAACAGGTTTTCGCTAGTTATATGTATAATACATATTTAAGCGGAATCCAGCAGATTGTCAGGGAATGAATGTCGATCATGTAGCCATCATTGAATTCCATATTACCATTTTTATACTTCTTAGTTAAATTCTATAACTTAACATTTTTATGTTATAAATGCAATACTATGAAGTAAAACGTCATCTTTAATGTTTATGAGCGGCGTGAATGATGGTCGTACGGCATTAGTGTACAAAAGAAAAAAAGAAACAACATAGAATAATAAACAGTTTTATAAATAGGGAATTCTGTACTTATAATGAACCAAGAGACCACTCGCTACCGCAAATACTTTCGGTAGAAAACAGGAAGAATACATTTAGGAATTTCGTCGCAGAAACAGCTGTTTGTCTTTTATCACAACAGGAAAATGTAGCACAATGCCAAAAGCTCGGTGTGAAGCCAGCGTCCAAGAGTGAGCACACCGTTTCTAAAAAAATAGGCACAAAGAGCTATCGTCATTCCCCATTAGGTGCGTCTAAGGCGACCGGCAATAAACAAACTAATCTTCAAAGGGAAGAGATATGCTTGGGAGTGTGTATCTGCTAGCACTAAACCGGACTATATCTCACTCCGACGGAAGGGGGCATGGGACCGCCATGCTAACGTCGGTCGGATTGAGAGCCGAAGTGAACGGATCCTCTCTCAGTATGACAACCACAGGTGAGTGAGGCAATAAAGAAGCAGAATAATCTAATTAAAAAAGGGGAAAAGAGGAAAAAGAGGAAAAGAGAAAAAGAGATGTGATACCATATCTTCATAAAGATGTGAAAAAAACCGGTTTCTGATGAAATAGTTTTCTTGTGTTTGCCAGTAGAACTTACAGCTAAGGTTATTTTCCTGTAAGTGCAGACAAAGATGGGACGAGATACAGTCGGATGCTATTTATCTTCCTTCCACAGCGGTAAGATGTGACACAAGGTCGGTAAAGTGGGATTTGGAAAGCCAGCGCCCGAGAAGGTGAGCACTCTGGCTACAAAACATGTCTGGGCAGCCCTGTCGGCATTCCCCGGTAGGAGCGCCTCAGGCAGTAAGCGATAAACTTACTTCACACCAAAGAAAGGAGGCAAATCCTGGGAGGGGAGACCTCCTAGAACTGCACAGGACAAACTTACAGACCGGTGGAATCAAGACCCGAAGGCCAAGACGATACCGGTCTATAGGGTGTAGCATCTATCGGAACAGATACTACACCACTTTGATCCCAGCCAAAAGGTCGAGAAAAGCACGAGATACAGTCGGATATATAACGAAAGTAGATTAATATAATATCAAAAGAAACAAATAATGATAGATGCAGCCATGGATTATTTTTCCGTCGAAAAGAAATTACACATTCTACAACAGATGAGATGATTTTCTTTTTATTCTTTACAAAAACGACACCAAAAGAAAAAAAATATTTTTAGGTTGAGTCTATTCAATCTGCGCGTTTAGCGATGTTAATTCTATTTCAAACTCGAGCGTGACACATCGACCGATCAAATGCCCAGCCAAAGAACAGGCGATGATAAGACAAAGCTTTTTTTATAGAGATTACTGAACTTATGAAACTAATGAGTCATTCGAGAATAAGGGTTGATAAAATTGGCATTTGTTTGTGGAATAATACAATGAGAGGATTTGATACAATGTGTGAAAAAGGGGCAGGTTTTGGTATATTTAAGAGTATGGTTTAACAAGTATCTTTAGACATTGAACTCGAAGATGACTATGTTCTAGTCAGCGAGGAAGCACATCTGTGGTATTGTGTTACACATATAGGAAGTTTTTTAAAAATGTGTTCATGGAAGTTATGTTTGATTTTGGTGAAACAGAAGAAGAAAGATCTACGGAATTGGCTATATAATTGTTATTTCAGGCTGAACGACGATAGCATCACATCTTATGATTCGTGGACGAATCTAAAAATTACGAAGACCCGTGTTCCTTGTTTATTGGGGAATTTTGTAGAAGAGGCATGTCGGTAATGGAAAATGAATTCTACAAAAATATAGCCGCCCGGTAATGCCCAGTAGCCGCACATGGCCTTAACCTATTTTGGGGGAAGTCCTGTCTAGACATGCGTCGGGTCGAATTGAGGTTAAAGTTTAGTTTGTGTTATATGTTAGAGTTTAGTGTTACGCTTCACAGAGTTGATTATAAACGCTACTGTAGAACGCATCTCGGAATTGTAGACAACTATCAGTTTAGGGTGATATCTACGTAAATATTAAAAGAAAACGAGCTATAAAAAGCTAGTGATATGAATCGTTTCTATTTTATTGATTAAGACAAATTTGTTTTTTATTAATAACACTTGCACTGTTGCATGGCGGGATATTTTTGAGGTGGCTTTTCGATGAAAGATCCGTTTATGTTTGGAAGAAAAAATGTAAACTATTTTTAATCAATAGAACGGATTAGTATTTTATTCCTGAGAATTACATTTTTTCATACTTACTTTTTTTTTTACTGATGAGTCACAATGTATGCCGCCTTAATGACCACTCGAAGACCAAGGTTAATGGGTTTGTCAGGTGGATTGTCAGACAACACTGCCATGATTTGTAACGATAGTGTAAACTGGGCAGAATTTGATTATTTAAGAAGACGGCTGAACAAGAATTTGTTCATATTGGACTTGAAAACGACTATGTGGGAACCAGCTGAGAAAGGTATTGTGTCCAACAGACTAGTTCTAAGAAAGACACTTTGCTCATTGATATTCCGCTTACTCTTAGGTACACAGACGGAGACAGGAGAATTATTAACAGTAATTTTAGCTAGACAATTTTTTGTTGTGAATTATTTACAGGGGGGGGGGGGTAAAGAGAAAGACTAGCATGTGATAAAGTGGTTGTAGGAAACAGAAAAGGACATCCAACACTAAATTTCGAAGTCGGTTTTGTACTCTGTCAAGATAGGGCAGGTGCTTTGAACGGCACTTCCCTAGATGTTGCAACAGTACTCCATCTTACAACGTATTTGACTCGTATACAGGTAGGAGGGATTGCCTCAGGCGTTAGACGCTTTCTGGGGCGGTAGAATTATGCAACTACTTTTCCAGTGACCTAAGCCACGGATTTGATGTAAGTCTCCCAAAAGCTAACTATCGTAATGAATTTATTTTAATTTGTTAAAATTATTAAATGTTTTAAATATCTTAACATAAACTTAAATGTATACTACTAGATAGGTCCATGCACGGGAGGTGTCCGGAAGAATCCAACTATTCAGGAAACTCCTGCTTCACCTCTTTAATCTATGAAAATGTTTTACTTGATATTTATTGTAGCGATTTATACGTATTAAATTTATGAATAACATTTAAAAGTTAGTATTATTTCATAACTACGAACAAGCATCATCGCAGAAACGCACTTACGTAGAGGTAAGAAAGCAGGTCAGTATTATTTGTACACAAACATTGGAAGGAAGGTAATGTTAGATTTGAATGAAAGTTAAAGAAGAGTCACATTTATTTTATTTATCTAAAATATATTTACCTGACAATGGGGGCGAAATTTGATTTTATCAGTACCTTAGACCATAAATTGATTTTTCATGGTACCGATATTACTACGTTGTAGTTTCATCGTTTTTATAGTGACAACCATATTATTGACTTGTATACAAGTAGAGGATTACCTAAGGCGTTAAATGATTTCTAGAGCGGTAGAATTAAGAATAATTAATAACCCCATTCCCCTCTCCGAAAAGATATTGTAATTCTTGATTAGATTACCTCGCGTTGCGATAGCGACCGTATTTAATTAGAAATAACACGAAATCACTAGGTGTCTTTATATCCTAGATCTAACTCTGAGTCCTGGTCGCAATAGAAAAATAGGAAATAAATAAAAGCAGAAACTGTGCGCGCAGTAGTCCTTACTGTATCGTTAAAAGTGATGTAATAATCCACAGGACACATACAAATCAATTCACCTGAAAATATTTGTGTTGCTCACATAAGCCTTCCCTGATTAATTAGAGCACGATAGATAACAAACAAGAAACCCGTCTCCTCTTCGAAAATAGGTGATAATGTCGGAAAAGATGACCCCCACTATCTTTGAAACTTCACGGACAAAGTAGTCATATGGGTACCATGAAGAATCAAGTTATCGTCTAAGGTACTCATAAAATCAAATTTCCTTCGATTGTCAGCTATATATATTTTAAATAGGTAAAATGAATATGTCTCTTCTTCAATTATTTAAGATTGTAGCATTCTTATACTTTTTAAAACAATAAACACCTGTTTCTAACCGTAAAAATAAATGGCAGTTAAATATTCTTAAAATCTATAAAACGAATGCCAATTTTATAAATGTATTTATTTAAAATTGTACTGGAAGACATAATTGTATTTGGTAACAATTGATTGAAAAATTAGTAAAGTGGGTTTTTCTTGCCTTAGCGACATCAGATTAATCACCATATTTTATGATGAGAAAATCGAATATTTTAAATGTTTCATTGTGTTAACGTACGTACGAACATGACATACCTTAGCGTACTTTTATAGAGATGTTGAGTCGCCTGAATGATATATTATTATAATAGTGATTATGTGTGTGTCTGTAACTGACACTACGTTACTAGCTACGTTACCAGTGACCTTAGTTTCTTACATCTAATGTAAGGCTATTTTATTTCTAAAGTGTACATATGAAATAATAGTATCTATTATTTGCACCTTGGACCTACTATATTTAAATAAAATATTTCAATTAATATATACAACAACATCGTAGTACTACAGTGAACATATACATTTTTAAAAACTGATTGTAATAGATAAGTTACGAATATAATGTTTATATAAGTGATATGTCTACTAGTAATCATTCGAGGCTACGTTCGCAAAAAATGGTATTACGTGAACAGTATATATTGTCAGGTGGTTTACTTTTGGAATGTCAACTATCAGTTAGAGAAAATGACGTCAGACGACAGATATGGAAAGCGCAAAAAAAGCGTGCCAACCTAATATGATTTTAAATCTGTTTAATTGAAGAAATAAACTTCCAAGAACAAATAACCTTCTCTTGTTCCCTTGTTGTTGTGGTAACGCAAAGGCGAACTCAACTGAATAAACGATATATTCTTCTTCGTTTGTGGTTGCTGTGTCAGCTTGTAATTCAGTGCCCAGAATGTCGACCGTCCAATAGAGAACTGCGAAAGCAGAAAGTATGGTGGAGTAGACCTTATACTGATATATTTATGTTATACTTATTAATTATTATCACATATTTCGTTATACTTAAGTTGTACTCGATATGAAGTATTGGTGATCGAAACCCCCTAAGAAAAGGCGATAATATAACATTAATATTTTCTGATTGTTCATATATATATATATATATATATATATATATATATATAAAATAAATAACTTATTGGATGGATATTAAATGAAAATAAGTCAACTAAACTGCCATTTTGTTAATTAGTCAAATTTAGTAAATTTTACAGTGAAATAAAAGTAAAGAAAATAACTATATTGCATAATTTAGAAAAAAATCAATTAATTTCATTATCTTTAAATTAACAACATTTCTAGAGTCTCCGCAAAGTTAACCGTTTATTTTTTAATTTAACGGAATTTACCAATAATTAACGATGAATTTTCATAATTTTCCTGAGATATCAGCCAGTCAACAAAATGTTTAGCAGTATTAAAAACTGATGCAATATTTTGAAAAATATTTGATCGTTTGTATAAATATGCTTTACCATTATGTAAAATACATATACACAAAATACAAGATGCCCTTTATAAAAGCAATAAGCACATAGTTGTATGGTTTCAAAGGATATGCCGCTATTACTTTTCCTTCTACATTAATATATTGTATTTTTATCCATATAATAATATGCTAAGACATCTTTATGTTCGAGCGTACGGTATCACCGTCTATCCCTTTTTATAAATGCTTGATCGCCGACGCCAAATATACAATGCCAACACATAATTTTCTCTGATGTCATTGTTGTGTCAAACGTGAAACTTGAAATAAATTTTGATCAAAGTGTAACATATGTTCTGCCCAGGATCGCATGATACTATCGAAGTGTATTCATTCCCGTCCGTCGTCCATGGAATCGAAACATGTCACAATGTCTTACAATAATTGTTCGAGATAGACATCCATAAATGTATTATAAAAACTACATAAACCAGCATAATTACATAAGTATGTTTCAGTTTGGACAACGGTGGTTCAATAAGATCGTGCCGGATGAGACAAACGGCTGCAAGAGTTTTAGAGATTGACACTCATAACCAGATTGAAGCACGCCAGCAAAATACTCTCGATGAATGACACAGCTGTGGAATTTCCCCGGCTCCTGCTAGTTCGTATCATTATTTAATTCACTCATTTATTCAGTGTATTTATATCTAGAATATGTGTTTATTGAATTATTTTTTTAATTTAAATAAAACATTTTATAGATTATATTAAGCGTATACATTTTCTATCAAGTAATTTCTCGATAGTGCAATTTAAGTTTGCAAAGTCAGTCCAATCTGAAAAATATAAAATAGCAAAATTAAAATGTGTTAGCTTTCTTTTCTCGCTTTATCTGTCCTCTCTTCTGTTCGTTTTTGCTATTTCTTGGTTACTGGTTAAATAGTTTTGCTACTTGTTATCTTGTTTCCTTCTTGTTTATAATAGACTATTCTAATATTGTCATTCTTCTCTGTCCTTATTATATTCGACTGTTAATACACAAATAAGGCGTGCGGTCAGGAGTGATAGAAATAGTATAAACTATGAACGGATTAAGTAAATGTTTTAACCAAATAGGTTATTTAAAGCGCACATGCCATTTCAACGATTGTCTTACATTTCTTTAGATTGATTTCTGAATTGCAGATAGCAAAATTACATTGAAGTTCGAACCGGGCTACAATGGAAGGCGCTAACCACATCAGACAAGATTTAGAATTTGAAACGGAAAAGAGACTTTCAGATCCAGTTCATCAGATCCGCAGTTGAAAGTGCTTTGATGCATCGGACAGAAAATTAGATCCTTAAAAATGAAATATGCAAAACGCTGGGTGATACCTATACCAGAATATTTAGAACAGTCCTAGGTGACACCGTTAAGCATAGTATAACAAACCACGATCTATATAGAAAACTGAGTTAAATAATCGCAATTCTCACAGCCAGAAGGTGAATAGTTATTGCGTATTTTTGTAGGAGGAAGCAAGAGTCGATATGCCAACTGATGATGTGGGAACCAAAACTGGGAAAAGGGAAAAGAGAAAAGGGAAAAGAGGGAGGTCAGCAATTACATATGTGAACCCGTAAAAAAATGGCAACGATCTGTCGAAGGAGGGAATAAGAAATGATAAGGAAGCCCATAAAATATGGAATAGTGTAGTTAATGATGTCTGAGTCAGATTGAAATAAGTAGCGAACTATTTAGAATCTAAAAGTTAGTTTGAAGTATAAGATGCTCAAGCAATCTAAAATTAGGAATGCTTCATCATCTTTTTAAGGAGGTATTCAGAGTCTATTTCCACGAAAATAACTTCTGCTAGTCTTGTGCAAACATAAAGCATTCGTGTAGGATTGATGCTGTATACAAACGTCTTGTTCTTTATGGATCAATTATATTAAACATTTGAAGCAGTGTGTGAAATTATTCTGAAGAAGACAAGAGTATCAAGAATCAAAATGCTGGCATTGTTAAATATAAAAGCCAACAAAAATACGTATGGCGAAAAGGGCACTTTTTCGTTCAGCTAACTTCGAAAGATTAAAAATGGCCATAAACTTTAGTTTAAGAGCATAGACAGAGCCCTGATTGAATAATAAAACAAGTTGCCAACAGTCCAATAAAAAGAAAACATTGGTCAAAATGAAAACAGAGTCTCGTTTCCCAGACTCGGTTTCGTTGCCACCAGACCGATTAACGGTGAACTTTTAGCGCGCTTTCCGTGTGTGGACTGGTCGCAGATCAGCTTCCCAATCGAAATTTATGGCCTTTTGCAACGCTAGACTCGTCTGGAAAACACGATTCGAGGCAGACAGTGTCCGAGTCGGAGACTATATACAATAACCTAAGCATGAGTTCTATGTACGTGCCAAGAGTACAGTATTTTATTTCAGGCAAGAGCAGAAGATAGTGTCCATCATGGCCGAGCTGGCATTCGCGAAGATATATAGATATGACTCGGAAGAAAAAAAAAAGAAACGGATATGCATAAGATGCGTCCATTACATTTGGACTTTTAACATGACAGACAAAATAAACGCTATATTAGATTTTAGCGTGACAGAAGTACAAAAATATTATTGCAAATGTAAGTGTTACTGACCGACGGAAATACTATTTCAAACGTAAGTATGACAGATTGGCAAAATTCTATTTACAGTTTAAGCGTAGCAGACCGACGAAAATTATATTTCAAACTTTGGCTTACAGACGGATAGAAATGCTGATTCAAACTTTAGCGTGTTAGACAGGCGATAATGTTTTTTCAATGTTTAACATGACAGACGGGCGAAAATGCTATTTCAAACTTAAGCATGACAGACCAGTAAAAATGTTCTTTCTAACTTGAGCTTGATAGCCCAAAAATATGCTATTTCAAACATAAGCGTGATAGGCTAACAGTCGAAGTTATATTTATTTATTCGACAAACCGACTGAAGTGCTATTTAAACAAGCGTAACAGATCGACAAAAATTCTATTGCAAATTGAACCGTGACTGAGCGACGACAATTATATTCCAAATGTGTGTGTGACAGACAGAAGTAAATTCTATTAAAACTTGAGCGTGAAAAACGGCCAAAAATGCAAGTGATCATAGTTAAGCAATGTTGAAAGGTACCGGATAATTTACATCTGGAAGATATTGGAAGGAAAGGTACCGAACATTAATGGCCACATTCAAGCCCGAGACAATGAACGCCGCGGGAGGCACTGTATTGTTCCCTCGCTAAAAACTGGTGGGAAAATACGAACCATTTTTGAAACGAGCTTACCTGTACAGGGGTCACAACTCTTCAATGCCATGCCTAGGTGTATTCGGGATATAAAAAATGCTGCTGTGGAACAATTTAAGCGCTCTCTTGATGCCTACCTCGCTAATATCCCGGACCAACCCCAAATTGTCGGATACACGGCGTGCAGGCAAGCCGACACCAATTCTATCGTGCACATGCAAGCACATGCTGGTGCGGTTCCTTTGTCTCACAGGATCCTCACATCAGCCAGGGCGAGTTGAACAACCAGCAAGCCTGAACACGCCAGTTCGAAGCACCAGACAAAAAAAAAAAAAAAAAAAAGAATAACGAACATCATATTTTAAACTGAAGTGTGGCAGACAGACGGAAATGTAATTTAAAATTCACCCGGAAATAAAGAAAAAAAATATTTCAAACTTGAGCCTAATGGACCAACAAAAAATACTATTTTATACTTGAGCTGACAGACCGACGATTTTAAATTGAAACGTTACTAATCAAAGTACGTTATCTTTATAACTGAACCATGATACAGATAAACGGACATAATCTCTAATACATATGTGTGGGCGTATCTAGAATAAGACGTGTCCATTCAATCTAAACGTTAAGCAAGTCAAATAATATTTCAAACTCAAGTGTAACAGACCTACGAATAGACGCGTGGACGGACGAATCCTATTAAACACACGCGAGGACGTATCTGTACAAAGAAAATGGTTGTGTAATATAAAATGGTGAAAGA